>JAJMLR010000028.1:0-154649 GCA_030569745.1 Petasospora bimundalis
GGGGGAGAGCAAAAAAAGGGGGGGGGTTGAGGGAGGAGGGGAGGCCTAGAGCCCGGCAGCACGTTTCACCTTGTGGGGACACACACTCTCAAAATCAGCACAACAGCCTATTTTGGACGGGACCTAGAAGGGCATCAACATAGGAACCTTTATTTCAAGCCATTCCTGTATATACATAAAGTATAAACAAAGAGAACAAAGGGGGGGAAGATCACAAAGATGTCAAAGTCTTTGTCTCTCTCTCTCTCTATCATTTGATCCCCCAGCACTCATCTACTGAACATTTTATTCTTATAATTTCTATTAACAAAGCTATGAAATGTTAAGGAGATAAAGATGTATAACGTATAATGACATCCGTATAGTTTTTCCGACATTTGTAAGTAATATTTATAGTGAGGGGTCATTAGCAACAATTGTGGTATAACCCAAATTAGGATACAGCCGAGGATGTGTTATTACTTAAAACGGGTTCTTCATGTATTTTTTTGGCGCTATTTATAAGAAGACAACTGTTAATTACATTTACATCGTTCCTGAAGAAGTTTAAAAGTGGAAGTTAACGAAAAAACAAAAATTTATTATTTAAGAGTGTTGCTTAAAACAGACCGAATCTATCCAAATTGAGATGGGGAGTTGCCTTATTATGGCAAGGGGAAAGGGGTGTAGGCCGAGACATACAGAGATGTTTCAAATCGTTACGCAGTTTCAAAACTTTAAATAACGACAAGATTATGGTTAAAACAATAACAACAATAACAACAATATATTCGTGTATATAATAAACAAGGATCATAAAAATATCGCTCTTCACGCTTGTTTATATCCTATACGATCGTATCAATAATAATTTTTTTTTTTTAGGTCCCTCACTTGCAGGTATTAAGGCGCTTTCAAATCTACAGTTCGTTTAGTTTATATATCAACTGATAATTTGCTCTTATAAACAACCTCGCTAGTTTACCACCCCCCCCACTTTCTTGGCACTGCGTGATTTGTTGATTTATTAATAGATGATGATCTTCTTTTGATCTGGCGATGCTCCCCCCTCCCAATGATCTCGGGTTTAAATACCGAGACTGAAAACTGGTTTGGACTCAATCTCATCCAACCCATACTTCTTTCGTTCTTCAACACTCTTAATGTTTCTGAAAAACACATCAGGTGTGGTACACGTGCCCAAAGCCCTTCTTGCATGGTTTTCCAAATATTGCAATCCAATGATATAACTGGCATTGACCCAACCAAATCCTTCAGTTGCAACACCTTTAAAATCAGATCCTTGATTACCGTATTCAGCTTCAACTCTATGAGGATCAGTAGCCCTAGTGACATTATACTTTTCAACAACAATACCATTATAGTCAACAAATGCCTTTGTCATCAAGTATAACCAACGATAAGCTAATCTTCTTGTAATGTTCTCATATCCATATTTGGCAAATCCAACCCAAGCCAAGATCTGTTGTGGTGCCCAACCAAATGGATAATCCCATTGTCTTGAAGGACGATCAAGAGATATTTCACCACGACTGCTCTCTGTACCAGCAGCTAATCCACCAAGTTCTTCAAAGAGATGAACTGATTCTGTAAGTCTTTTGGCTTGATGTTCAGAGGCATGTCCAGCCCAAAGTGCCCAATAAGTAGTTGCAGATTCATAAGATGATTGAAGTTCCAATTTAACATTGTAATCAAAATACATCCCCTTCTCTTCATTCCACAAGTATTTGTCAATTGCTAATTTTCTTGCTTTAGCCTTTGTGAACCAAGTTGATGGTACTTCTTCTTTACCATCATATGATGTGAAGTGACCTCCAAAGTAAGTCTCAATGAAATTTGCAATATCAATCTCATACTTGTAAAGTAGAGAGTTCAAATCAATAGTGGCAAGACTTGCACAAATACCTTCAAATCTATAAGTTGTATCATGACCTGATTCTCTCACTGCACGGTCATGAGTAAAATAGTCATCCAATGCAGGTTCTTGAATAGAACCATCGTTATAACGATCACGGAACTCTTCAATGGAAATGTTATATTTCAATGCATATGTGGTTAAAACAGAATCAAAATGTGTAGGTTCAGTCTCTGGGGGAATACCAACACCAGCTGGGTGATAACAAGACAATCCAGTCTTTTCATCCAATCTTGGCGCACTTGTCCAGACCGTTTTGTACTCCTTTATAGCCGATGATAATGCCCTTGATAACAGATCTAGGGCCTCACCTGACTTCTCACCTCCCATTGCCTCAAACACTCTGAATGCCATATCCGTTAAGAATGGAGGTTGTGATCTACTGAGGTAATATGATCTATTGGCATTAAGGATTTTACCATAGTGATCAATTTCAAAGATGAAATGCTCAACCATACCACGAGCCAATTCTGTCTTGTTGTTAATGATTAAACCCAAGGATTCCATATATGAATCCCAACCGTATAATTCATTGAAACGACCACCAGGGACAACATATGGGAATCCTTGTAAAGTGTCATCACCAGTTTCTGGATCATGAACTTTTTCCATTGCCAATGCAAGTAAACCAGGTCTATCATTTATGGATTGTACGTATTCTGGAGTGATATCCTTTGGGAGGTACTCAACTTCCAAGTTAAAGGATGGATGGTTTTTGGAAATATCAGAAAAGTATCCATATTGTTCTGGACAATCATAAGGAATGTAAACTCTTGGATTTGAAACGATTTTAGTATCTTTTGCAAATAAGGCAATGTTATCAGCATCAATTCTTCTTGTTAAGTTTTTCCAAAATTGTGTAGAGATTAATCTTGATAATCTATCAACCGGATTTTCATTCAATCTTGCCTCATCTAAGATCATCTGTTGACGACCAAATCTTTTTGCAATTGTTAATTCTTGAAGTAAGTTAGAAAGCATATATGTACCTCTAATATCCTTCTGGTTATAACCATTTGAGTTCATAGTTCCAAGCTTCAACACTTTTGGACCGGTGTCTTCAATTGTGATTTGGAAGTTGTTATCCGTATCCTCCGACTCCAAGAGCTCTTTTAAAGTGGCATCAATATCAGCAATGAAGAAACGACGTCCTCTTTTCCCCGTAGAAATTCCAGTTTCATCTTGTGAACCACGACGTTTAATAGAAGATTTGACTTCATCTCTAAATGCCATCTTTAAAGAACTCATGTTCTCCATCACCGATTGAGTTCTCGTGCGACCCCACCGGGAGCCCTGGGGCGCCTTTGCAGGGTCTGTCTGTGGTCCGTAATATGTTTCTGCCTGTTCAAAGGGGTCATGTTCATCAAGCGATGACTTTCGTCTGTGTCTGACGTTTTCCATCTCCTCTATAATTTAACTTGAATATTTAACGTTATGGCGTGGTTTCTTCACTTTGAAAGATGGATTGCTGCGTTTTTATAACCAAATCCGGGGCAGAGAAACCATCAGCCGCGTTTGAGATGTAAACTCCCCAACTGTGCGGGCGGCTGTTTTTTTTTTTTTTTTTGTTGGAGGGGGAGGCGTTGAGGGGTGTAAAAGTTACAGTAATCCGAACAACAGTGACCAATTATCTTTGCTGTTTCATTGTTTTTAATGCCGTTTTGTTTTTAAATTGAAAAATTTCAGCGATCAAAGATGAGAAATTGGACCAATTTTATATGGGGAATGCATAAATCCGGGACGTAAACGCCCCCCACTCATACACCACTACATAATGTACATTATGATGCACATTAATCGTCTATTACTTTTTTTTTTCCATAAATAAATATATAATGCACATCATTTTATTATGATGTACATTGTTGTAGACTAAATAGGCTATTTGAGAGGGAGGTGGGACTTTCAGTTACATTCTCATGAGAAGTGCGCGATTGATTTGTTGTTCGCGATCTCTAAACACTAAAAAAAAAAAAATTTCACTGTTTTTTAAATAACAACGTCGATTTCATAACTGAAAGTGATTTTTGAATTACAGAAAAATAAAAAAAAAGGATTAATCAAAATGTCTGAGAAGGAGTCCACACCAATTGAGCAGTCCGCTGCTGCCACCGCCCAGGTCCCAACAGCTTCTTCCGACGTGTTCGCCATGTTTGGTGGTGCTTCTAAGAAGAAGGAGGAGAAGAAGGAGGAAGAATCAGAAGAGAAGACAGAGAAGAAGGAGGATGAAGATGATGCTCCAGAGTCCCCAGAGGTCCATTTTGAGCCATTGGTCCAATTGGAGAAGGTTGAGGTTAAGACCAACGAAGAGGAGGAGGAAGTGTTGCACAAGGTTCGTGCTAAGTTGTTTAAGTTCTTTGCTGATTCAAAAGAATGGAAAGAGAGAGGTACCGGTGATGTTAAATTCCTTAAGCACAAGACAACCAATAAGGTGCGTTTGCTTATGAGAAGAGACAAGACCTTGAAGATCTGTGCTAACCATTTCATCTCCCCAGAGTATGAGCTTAAGCCAAACGTTGGTTCTGATAGATCATGGGTTTATGCCGTTACTGCTGATGTCTCTGAAGGTGAACCAGAAGCTCAAACTTTGGCCATTAGATTCGGTAACAAGGAAAACGCTGACAAGTTCAAGGAGGAATTCGAGAAGGCTCAGGAGTTGAACAAGAGTGCTTAAAAATCTTCAAACACAGTCCCGTCAGTAATATATCCCCCTTTCCACCATATCCACTTTACCCCACCACCACCACCAACAACAACAACAACAACAACACACCCTTCACACACACTCTTTTAAAGAGTTGTACGTTTTTTAATGAGAATGAGATGGTTTATCTTATAAAATCTTGTAGTTCTACGGGTTTAAATATTAATATTAATATAAATGCTAAGATTACTCAAATCAACTTCTTGGTATCTTTAACAGTATCCTTTTGTTCAAATGCTTGTGATGTCTTTTGTGAAAGTTGTTGTCGTTTGTTATAAGTTTTATTGAATCCAAATTTGATGATAATCCAGATCATATGTAAAGGAGTTAATTCAGGCCATAAAGTATCAACCAATTCAATAGAACATCCTTTAGAACTTACTTGCCATAAAAGGAAATCACTTAATCTAGATACACCAGAAGTACGAATCAATAAATCCAAAGGAGGTTGACCGCCAGTATAAAGACTTTCTTCAATCAATTGTTCATTAATTTCATCAATTGTAATTGATCCCTTTGCGGCATGTCTCACTATTGAACGCATAGCATGTGTCATCTCATGTCTTGAAGTATATGGGAAACATACATTTAGTGTTGCCCTTGTGTTGTTCTTAGTAATCTCCTCTGCATCTTCTAACGATTGTAATACATCCAAGGGCAACAGTGAACGGTCTCCAAGAACTCGTAATTTAACACCATATTCCTCTGCCAACTCGCCGGCTTCTGTTAATTGTGAGAACCTAGCTTTTGCTAGTTCCATCAGCCAATCAACTTCATGCCTACTTCTCTTGAAATTTTCAATAGAAAAGGCATACACAGTTGCACTCTTAACACCACACTCATAACACATCTCTAATGCCTTTGCCATACTCTCAAACCCTGCATTATGTCCTTCTTTAAGTTCCATGTTCCTCTTGCGTGCATATCGTCTGTTACCATCCATCACAAACCCAATGTGTTGAGGCACAGGCCCCGTTTGTAAAACACGACCAACGGTTTTCTTGGTGGCATTCAGCGTGTATTGGGCACCGGGTAGTTGTGATATCCAATCCATTATATATATTTGTGTATATCAAAGCGGAGAGATCGATAGAAACAAAACCACAATAAAAGCTCCACGGTGGTCGGTGCTCGTTTTTCAGCTATAAGTTTTAGGGTGGGTTACGGAGCCCGCGACCCTTTTTCCGTCTCGCTTGCCGAAACCGTCCAAAGTGGTTTTAAACAGAGAAACATTTACAGTACAAATTTCTTTATTTCAAGGTTAAACCCCCCGCCAGAGATGCTTAAGACACCGAGAAACCTCATAAGAGCCGGTTCGCATGCAAAATTGCTCGCTCGTCACTCTTCATGGTCCACTGCTGTCGAGGCAGCTGCAAGACTTGTCACCCCAACGGCTATTTTAAAAGATCCTCTTTCCCTTGTCTCTCATGAGATGTCTCAACTTGCAAACAACATTGGACAACTGATTGGATCGGGTCATCCAACATTGAACAGAATCTCAGCTTACTACTTTGAATCTCAAGGTAAGAAAATTCGTCCATTGATCGTTCTTCTCTTGAGTAGAGCATTGGCCGAGATCCCTATAGAAGAAAGAAATCGTATCTCAATTGATACCCTTGATATCCCAGAACAACCGGTATATGATAGTACAAAATCCTTGACAGCATTGTTTGCTGAAGAGATGAAGAACCCAGTTGGTCCGTTATCACCATTAAGAATCCTTCATGGTATCTCTCCAAATGTTGTCTTGGATCCATTGACAAAACCACATGAATCCCTTCCAGAGTTTGATTCTCGTAGAGGAATCTTACCAAAACAGAGACGTTTAGCTGAAATTGTGGAAATGATCCATACAGCTTCGTTATTGCATGATGATGTTATTGATAACTCAGACTCAAGAAGAAACAGACCATCAGGAAACATTGCCTTTTCAAACAAAATGGCCGTTCTATCTGGTGATTTCCTTCTCGGTCGTGCATCAGTGTCAATTGGTCGTTTAAGAAATCCAGAAGTGATCGAATTGATGTCCACTGCTATTGCTAACTTGGTTGAAGGTGAATTTATGCAATTGAAGAACACAGTGCTTCAACCAGATGAAGACATTATCGATGATGGAAAAGTGATTCCACAACCAACTGGTGTAATTGACACTGCAGTTCATGAATACTCTGTTGCTACACCAAAGGGTCAAAGAATTTCTCATGAAGACAATGTCGCAGCTGCATTTGAGTACTATACGCATAAGACTTATTTGAAAACAGCAGCTTTGTTATCCAAATCTTGTCGTTCAGCTGCCATCTTGAGTGGTGCAAATGACAAGGTTATTGAAAACTCTTATCAATTTGGTCGTAACTTGGGTTTGTCTTTCCAAATGATTGATGACGTTTTGGATTACACTCAAACTTCAGAACAGTTGGGTAAACCAGGTATGGCTGATTTGAAGTTGGGTCTTGCAACTGCACCAATTCTTTTCGCTTGGAAGCAGAACCCAGAATTGGGTCAGTTGATCTCCAGAAAGTTTAAGGAAGAAGGAGATGTTGAAAGAGCCATTGAAGCTGTTCACAAATACAGAGGTTTGGAACAGACAAGAGAGTTGGCTGAGGAATACTGTCATAAGGCATTGGCTAACCTGCGGGAGGTCCTTCCAGAGAGCGACTCAAGAAGTGCATTGGAATTCTTGACTAACGCTGTTGTTACAAGAACAAAGTAAGAAGCCAATTGAGAAAACACTCACAAAAAAGAAAAAAGAACACACAAACAGAGAGAAAACACACTGCCTTAATTAATTTTTTTTGCATTCTGTCATGATTATCAAGTTGTTTGTTCATAAGATATCTAACTGTTTACAAACTACATTATTATCCAAGTCAATGAGCTGCTTCATGTACATATATTCACATACAACATGCACGTAATATAGTGCAAAAAATTATAGATTTTGATATTATATGAAATCCAATTGTAGTATAGTTTGCGTATACTGCTTATATAGCTCTACCTGTGCTCAAGAAGAAAGTATAACGGGAAAGTACTATTAATAACCAAAAAACCTCTTACTATATCTGATTGGATCTGTATTAAGGAGTCCTTTCACACACAAGCATGTTTTCTCGGTCTTCATATAGTACCTGAAGTTTATACCTGGGGGGGGGTTACATTATATCGGGGTGTGTACAGTGAAGATTGCTACACAAGAAGACAAATCAATGCAATATTAAACGGTAATCCTTCTTCGAACTATATAATCAACTCCTTCAACATTTCTACTTTCGTGAAACTATACTTTACAATACAATAAGCATGTGAATCTTTTCAAAAAAGAACTCATGCGTACAGAGATATAACGGATACGTTAATCGTTTCTTCACCAATGTGAAATCTCGGAAACTGATTTACTAGTCTTGTGATCCTTTTGCTTCCTTGACAATCCAAACATGTCGGTAATGGAATTACTATGCCCATGCTTGAACTTATTCATCCAACCACCTTTTGGTACATCAAAATCTTTATCACTAACATACACAGAATATCTTTGGTCAGACACTTCTCTTCTTACCTCTGGTCTTTCCAATTGTAGTACTCTATCAAGTTTTGGAACGGGTGAAGCTGGTGTAGGTATCTTTCCACGCAACGAAGGGAAGCAAGATGCTGGAACAGAATGGGCATGTACAACAGCCCTAGGTCTTGGTGTTTTCGGGGATGCGGCTGCCTGCCATGCCTTGGTCTCTTCCTCATCGAGACCCAAGTGTGCTAAGAGTGAGGATTCTCGACGATGATGCCTCCTTGGTGGCTCCCTCTCTGGATTTGGAAGTGAAGGATACTGGTATTGATTGGAATTAGTTTGGAAGGAATTGTTCATCTTCCCTTCATGAAATGACGGGGTAGTTATGGTGGTACTATCAGTGTAATTAGACTCCTGTGACAGCCTGCTCGTACTGAATGAATGTGTATCATCTCTGTATGACATTGGCGTGGTGTTGTCCCTAATAGATGACCTCACTGGGGTCGTTGGGATGGGTGACGAAGACATTCCTGTATGTGTCTCAAGCTCTAATTGAAACGGGACAACAATACTGTTTGTGGCTCGGGTGGGGGAGAGAGAAATTGGTGAAACAGTACACGGGGTATGAGATCCGATCTGAGTAAATCGCTTCGAGGTGGTATCGAAGCCTAAATAAAAGGCAGAGAAGAGATCAAACCCTGCTAAAAATAAGAGCCCTGACATGTCTATTTTTGTTTACGTGCTTTCCCTCGCCCCTGCACCAATCTTTTGACGCGTGCGTGTGAATCTCCGTTACCGTAACAACGAGATATGAGCCCAAAGCAGTATGGTTACGTCGCCCCCGCATTTCTTGATTATGTAATCACCCAGCCCAAATTGGTGCCAGATCGCCACATTTGTCAAAACCGGTCTTTAGGTTCTTTTACTAACTCCAAAAGTTGAAGAGAAATTAAAAGACACACTTAAAAGAAGATGGACCACGCAGTGCTGGCATGGGCTGGTGACATCCCCATTGTAACACGGTGTTGGGCGGGAGGAATATTAGCTACAGCTGTTATTCTTTCAACTGGAGTTGTTCATTGGTATGACGTTACATATACGTTGCAGCAGGTTACGAAGAAATGGCAAATTTGGAGGTTGTTTACCACATTTTTCTACTTTGGATCATTTGATATTCAATTGATTTACAGTTTATATCATATCACACAACACTCGGGTAGATTGGAGGAAGGATTCTCATCATCATTGGCATACCTTTGGTTTATTAGTATAAATGCTGTTCTGTTAATTCTTTTGGGTTCTTGGTATTCTCGACCGATGGCATTGAGTCTTCATTTACTTGATTCATTACTTTATGTATGGGGTCGTAAAAATCCAGATGCCCAGTTCAGTTTACTTGGACTCGTTGGTGTGCCGGCCTCTTACTATGGGTTTTTATGTCTTGCTCAATGTTATCTTTTGAGAAGCACTTCTGGGTTTCCAGAAGTACCTGGACTATTGGTTGGACACGTTGTTTTCTATCTTGATGATGTTTTCAGCAGAGTTCATGGATTTAACCCAATAGATCCACCGTGGATTTGGTTCCAACCCGTCATTGTGCCGCTGGATCAAGAATTAGACGAGGCTGAACAGCAGGATGAACCACCGAGAAGAGAGTTACAGCCAGATCCACCTCTGCTTAACGAATGACGAAAGCTTGTTGACTGAGATTTCGAAGAGAATAAAATAAAACTATACTGCTGCCTCACGAATGTTACGACTTTTTTTTTTTTTTTCGATATGATAATATGCCTTAAACTAAAATTGAAAATATGCAGTAATAATGCTAACTGTTTAAAGAGAACTCTTCTATAGAATCATCTCTCTTTATAAATAGAGTATTGTACTCCTCCCTGTCAGGCGTACTTTTTAAGCCATAATGTTTGTAGATTAATTCATCTTGTTCTTTACCGTTTTCCATCTCCATGATCTTCATCAACTTGTTGTCATCTTCATCCATTTCATAAACTTCTGAATGTAGCAACTTAAGCGTTCCAACATCCATCTCGAAAGATTTAAACATTTTAAATTTACGAAGTTGTTCAATTTGCTGTTGCAATTTCGGTGATACCATCTGTAGTGTTGGCGTAAGCAAAGAAGCACATACTTCTAACTTTGATAGAAACTCCTCTTTCGATTGTGTTCTCGGTGATTCAGAAAATTGTTTACCCTTTGTTGTGTGTAGATATTTTGGCTTCTTCAATACCACTTCGTTCTTTACCGGCTGAATGCTCTTGTCCGATGATCTCTTCTTCTTCCTTGTAGCCCCTGATTTACTTTTACTCTCCTCTGCCTCAACAGTTGTTGGTTGGCGGATCTGCCGTATCCCAGACTGTGATCTTGTGCGTGGGACTCTGGAAGACATCCCTTGTTAACTTTTAAGACTCTTACTTCCTCAGTTTCCTTTGCTAATTACTATCATTTGACAGGTGCGATGAGCTTCCAAGGAATTTAAATTTTTGGTTACACTGAAAATGTGGCGCGTACCGGTTCCAGCGATGACCTATGAATCCTACAAGAAATTGAAATGATTCAGCGTTTCTTTTATTATATATAAATAGGAATAATCAATCAGAGCTCATCTTTTAGTGGCTTATCTTCTGGAACAGCCAACTCATTCTTCAAGTCCTTTTCGTTGACACCTCTACCAATCTTGGAGGCCCAACCACGAGCTCTCTCGAAACCGTTAACACCAGATTGGTAACTGACAAATGCCTCATAGATTTTTTCCTTTGATGTAGCAACAAATGGACCATGTTGAACAATTGGCTGGTCCATCAATTCACCACCAATGAGCACAAGTCTAGTGGTACCCTTGGCAGATTCTGGAACCTTGGCAACGACACTGTCACCATTTCTTTGGAAGAACACAGCGTTATGCTGATCAATGTGGGTACCGTTAACTTCCAACTCACCTTCTAAGATGTAAAGGAACACGTTGTAGTTTACTGGGAACTCCTGGACGAATTCACCACCTGGGGCAACCTTGTAATCGTAGTAATGAACTGCAACATGAGCCAAATCCTGGACGGATTTCACACCGTAGGACTCACCAGCAATTACCTTAACGTTGACCTTATCAGATGGATTAGCCTCTGGAATTTCCTCACGCTTCAAGTCTCTATATTCTGGTTCACACTCTTTTAATTCAACTGGCAAGTCAACCCATAATTGCATACCAATACAAGGTTCTCCATTCTCAGTCTTGACAGGGATCTCAGAGTGGACAATACCCCTACCTGCTGTCATGAATTGCAAATCACCTGGTCTAAGCACACCAATGGAACCAGTGAAGTCCTCGTGAGCCATCATACCTTCATTGACATAGGTAACAGTTGAGAAACCTCTGTGTGGATGATCAGGGAAACCTGCTGGTGGGAGGACTGTGAAATGATCAAGCATAAGGAAGGGTGGGAAGTTTCTCATCTTCATGGTTCCGATGGAACGACGCACCTGGGCACCAACACCTTCTTCCTGTGAAACGGCAAGGAAGAACTTGAGGATAGATCTTGGAGTTACCATATTGTTGTTATTTGTATAGTTCAAAAGTGTTATTCAGTCTTATGACTTCTGGTTTAACTTCTGTTAATTGATTACAATCAAAAAAAAGTAGAGGTTCTTTGAGTTGAAAGGTCCTCTCTGTCTTCTTTTATATGAGTATCAAAGGGCGAAGTTGATAAAGAAAGCTCATCGCTTTCATCTTAGCAATCACTGACAAAGCCCTCGGAAAGTGGGATTTCGCGAGCGCATTCAGCCGGCTGTTCCACCATGGAAATCCCTGCAAAACCGGGAGTGACAAACACTTACGTAAAGGCCCATTGTTGACTAAAAGGAAAGCTGAAAGCGCGCTTTTGGATTAACAAGTTAACAACAATTCTTTTTTATTAAGCGAAGCTTCTAGAAAGAAGTTAGTAATCTTTTTTAAATTAATGAAATCTGCTTTTGATTCCTTTGTAAGATTTGTAAAGGGCATTTGTCAAACCTGACTGGACAGCCAACACATTTGTTGTAACCTTCACACTTTCTTCCCCCCCATTAAGTCTAAGGGACATCGATTTTGATATGTAATCTGAAGAGACGAACTTCTTTTCACTCTAAATATGATGATCTGTGTGACTCATTATATAACTGTGCCTTACCACTTGTTGATGAGTTTACGGTTTCAGGGCTCTGCAAGTCAATAATGGGGTGTACATATCGGGAAAGGAAAATTCCTATTGTATGGCCGGCATACAAGAAAATTATCGGAGTGCTATACACCGATTGGGTACCTGAAGAAATTTAGAGCTATCAGGTGGTGTTCAATCAATAAAATAACCGTTTGGTTTCTAAGAAGTAAAGGGCTTCATTGATATCAGCTCTTCGCATTGACACCTCCGCTACCGGCTTCGGCGATTAAGTCCGAAACAACACACTGCAAAGAAAAGCCCGAGTGTATGTTGAAGGTCAGTTTAATACTATCTACAAAGATAGCTGTTTTAGATGTCAGACACTGGAAGACAAAACACAAGAAGATCTTCTAATCGTGTCTTCTACAAAACAAGATTTTTTAGAAAAAAAAAACTACAACAAATGGATATGAAGATACTTACTGGGTGTCCATAGTTGTTACGCGCCTTTCTGCAGAGTGCGTCGGCATGTATGATTCACACCGTGGAAAAAACTTGGAGGCATCGGGCTCCTCATATAAACTCAGTGATACTCCAAAGTTTTTTTGCCCTTCAGTCGGTAGTGTTTTGAAATCTACAATTGATTTTCCGAAAAAATGGTAAGTTATGCCCTTTCAATAATCACTTGTGTTGTGCCATCCTGAATCCCAATGCTCCAAACACCGAGCACTGGCTCTAGGGTTCCTTCTGCCCTGTATTCATCTCAGTCGATAACGAAGACATATACACCGAGAATCGTTGGATAAGAGAAGATATTTACAAAACTAATGGGGTTTTCTATCTGACTTTAGATTGATATATTCCATTTGCTTCCACCCCACAATCTACCCCGGTTCGGCACAGATATCCGTGGATTTTGCTCTCTTTATAGTGATTCAACCATTTTGAATCACACATCTCAGTTGCTATGTTATTTATTAGCATAAGAAGCTTACCAAAAGTATAGGGGTATATTATCTGCGCGTGCTTTTGTACCGTTTAACCCGAAAGTGAAGTGAAACACCCTTGCTAATCTATACTGAAACACTAACCCCAGCAGTATCTCCTCCGCAACAACCGGGAGCTTAAGGATCCAGCCATGCACATACCATGTATTCTGTGTTAACTCTTACTAACACACCCAAATAGAAATCAGCACTACTTAAACCCGCAAGTCTCGCCTCTTTGGCTACTTTGCGTCAGGCTTCTGTCCTTGCTCAAAGAATCAGAAACATGTCAACTTTCAACAGAGCAACCGCAGAAACCCTTAAAATCACATTGCCAAACGGTTTGTCATATGAACAACCAACTGGTATCTTCATTAACAACCAGTTTTTCCAAACTGATAAGACAATCGAGGTTGAGGACCCATCCACTGAGAACGTTGTAGGTCACGTTTATGCTGCCAATGCTCAAGACGTTGATTTTGCCGTTGATGCTGCCGAAAAGGCCTTTAATGAGATTTGGTCCACATCTTCCGCTAAGTACAGAGCTTCCTTGTTGAACAAGCTTGCTGATCTTGTTGAGAAGAACCATGAATTGATGGCTTCCATTGAGTCCTTGGACAATGGTAAGACATTGGCATTGGCCCGTGGTGATGTTCAATTGGTTATTGACTACTTGAGATACACAGCTGGTTTCACTGATAAGCTCGATGGTCGTTCCATTAACACAAATGGTTACGTCAACTACACTTACAGAGAGCCACTTGGTGTATGTGGTCAGATTATTCCATGGAACTTCCCATTGATGATGTTGTCTTGGAAGATCGCCCCAGCTTTAGCAACTGGTAACACCGTTGTTTTGAAGCCAGCATCTGCTACACCATTGAATGCTTTGTTCTTTGCCTCTTTGTGTAAGGAGGCTGGTATTCCAGATGGTGTCGTTAACATTGTTCCTGGCCCTGGTAGAACATGTGGTGAAGCTATCTTGAACCATCCAAAGATTAGAAAGATTGCCTTCACAGGTTCAACTGCCATCGGTAGAGACGTCATGGTCAAGGCTGCTCAGTCCAACTTGAAGAAGGTCACTCTGGAGCTTGGTGGTAAGTCCCCACATGTTGTTTTCAATGACTGTGACTTGCCAAAGACTTTGGACAACTTGGTTAACGGTATCTTCAAGAACGCTGGTCAGATCTGCTCCTCTGGTTCAAGAATCTACGTTCAGGATACTATTTACGACAAGCTTCTTGCTGCTTTCAAGACTCACTTGGAAACCAACATCAAGGTTGGATCTCCATTCGATGAGTCTAACTTCCAGGGTGCTATCACAAATAAGCAACAGTTTGAGACTATTATGAAGTACATTGACATTGGTAAGAACTCTACAGCAAAGTTACTTACAGGTGGTGAACGTGTTGGTACCAAGGGTTACTTTGTTAGACCAACTGTGTTCTATGACGTCCCACAGGATGCTGAGATCCTTCAGGAAGAGATCTTTGGTCCAGTTGTGACTATCTCCAAGTTCACAACCATTGATGAGGTTGTCAAGATGGCTAACGATTCTGAGTACGGTCTCGGTGCCGGTATCCAGACCCAGAACATAAACAGAGCTCTCAGTCTTGCTAAGAAGTTGAAATCTGGTACTGTCTGGGTTAACACCTATAACGACTTTGACGTTGCCGTGCCGTTTGGTGGTTACAAGCAGTCCGGTTTCGGTAGAGAGATGGGTGAGGAAGCCCTTGACAACTACACTCAAATCAAGGCTGTTAGAATCAAGTTGGACGAAGAGTAAAAAATTTCATAGTGTTAAGATTGCCAGTTTTTTTGGATCTTTGAAGTGTAGAATTATACATGTTTTGGTTAGCTCAATTAGTGCTTACTTAATCTACCACTAAAATAGTTTTCTCATTAAATGGAGGGGCGAAGATGAGTTTGTGATTCCTGCTCCTTACGTAGTAAAAGTTGTGCCAGTATACTACTTAGGAGTAACTGATGTATAGGTTATATACACCCTTTTATATAAAACAACTAGATTATAAGCCGGTATGCTTTACCAAATACGGTCTAGATACCTGGTATTTGGTTAATTCCGTTTTATACCCCGGACAACTATACCCTCGGAGTTCCGTAAAACCGCGAGCTGGTACGTACCAGTTGTTTTTCTTTGATTATAGCTCTTAATACTCAAAGAATTTTGAAAATTCAAGCTTTATCTTCTTTTCACTATCTGTGTATCACTCTTGATTGGGATTTAATAGCCTTTATATTTTCATCATGCAGAAAAAATTCAAATTTAGCTCAATTTGGCATGTCGTATTAGGAAATTTAGATGTTGAAGTGTTACTCTAAAACTCGATAAATTTTTTTTCTTCGAATTTAAAGCTATAAGTTGCACTATATCAAAAATACTACAAAAACAAAGATATAAACCGAGTTTCAAGGCATGAAATTAAGTTTTTATTAAGAAAAGGAAGGATTTATTGAGATGAACCGTTAACGACCCACGGTGGTGTTCGGGTGTCTTTTAGCATATAACATGATATAATGGAAGAATACGTGATAAATAAGCCATGTTTATAATATTAATCTGTAGTATACAATATAGGATGATATTGTTATATAATATAATAATATTGCTTGCTAAAATGCATTATAATTAACAATAATTGTGAGAACAAAATCAACGTTCGCAACAATGTTAAAGCTCACAAGGACAGAGATGAAGAATGCCAGTAGACAAAGTGGTCCTTTTGGCATGCTGTTGAAGTACAATCCACTTCTTATCAATGGAGCTAAAGCTTCTTCTTGGCCCTTAAATAAGGATTCATCGAAACGCAGCATTGAAACTGTATATGTGGTGAGCAGAGAGAACATGCCAATAAAGAGCATGTAAAGAGTCATTTTGTGGTACCAAAGGAGTTCCACTATCTTAAAGAGTTGAGAGTACATGTCTTTGGTGAGGATTTCAGTGAATGTACAGTATAATAATCTTGTCGGTCTTGAGTGTTTTATAATGTGTTGTGATCTGGGAGATGATTGTAATTGAGAGATTTCTATGAATATTGATTTCAATGTGACACAATAGCGGATATCGGCTTCCTCCCTTACTTTAACATTGTGGCTAATTGATAGACGCTAATTACTGTATATAGAAGAGAAGGATGACCATAAAACTACAAGAAATATAGAGACATTGGAGAGGACTGGTAACCCCCCATTGAATGAATCACCACAGTGTTACACTGAAAAATAGGTCCCAGTGTGTCCCTTCCCAGATCTAGTCAGATCGGCCTGAAGGATTCTTTGTCTTTTCAAATTCGATTAATCAAAAAGTATAATGGAAAATGTTCTGTTTCTTACTCAATTGGGTAATTTGCACCATCTCATTAATCAATTGGCTTTGTAGCTGAATTGGCTCAAAGCCATCAAAGTACGGTGATTAACAAGAGAGCATCGTGCGCGCCAATTTCTAACCGGGGAACAATTTTATTTAAACACCCCACCCCCCAGAAATTATTACTGCTAAGTAAAAGAGAAAGAGAAGCAAAACTTTGGAAATGCTCGAGGAGTTTAAGTTTAAAGTGCAAGTGAGAAGATCAGAGAGGGAAGAGAAAGTGAAAGCACAACGTGTTTTACTTGATTCTGATCTCCCAATCGCTACTACAAGAATCGTTGATATTATTGAGGAGAGCAGACTCTTAACGGTAACAGAGCTCGAAATCACCAATTTAACGGCACCAGAAATAATACAAAGGATCAAATCAAAACAATTGAGTTCACTTGAAGTCACCAGAGCTTTTTGCAATAGGGCAGCATTGGTTCATCAATTTGTCAACTGTATAACCGAACCACTTTTCAGACAGGCATTGGCCAAGGCGGAAGAGCTTGATCAGCACTATTCCACAACCGGACAGTTGGTTGGACCATTGCACGGACTTCCATTCTCCGTGAAGGATGAATTTGATCTTGAAGGCGTCAGAACAACACTTTGTTTAACCTCTCGTGTCAATTGCAAACCGGCAAAGAAGACTTCGCCAAACATACAAATCCTGATTGAAAATGGTGCCATCCCAATATGCAAAACAACAACTCCAACAGCAGCATTTAATATTGAAACTATGAGTGCATTGTATGGTACTACGATGAACCCTTATAATACCGATTTGTCACCTGGTGGTTCTACCGGAGGTGAAGCTGCATTGATTGCGATGAAAGGCTCACCATTAGGCGTTGGTAGTGATTTAGCTGGAAGCATTAGACAACCTTCATCATTCCAAGGGCTTTATGGTTTGAGAATGAGTACTGGAAGAACAACGCATTGTAACCCAGAGGCTGTTGTTTATGGAATGGAAAGTTTGAAGGGAACCAATGGGCCATTAGCAAGAGATTTGGAGACCGTGGAAGTGTATGCAAAGACAATGGCACATGAAGCTTGGATGAAAGATATGAACAGCGTTAGAAAAGCATGGGTGCCAGTGGTGAAAGAGAGTTTTACATTGGCTGTTGTTTATGATGATGGGATCATTGAACCTACGAAGCCCATTAAAGTGGCATTACAGGAGACCGTCAGGGCACTAGAAGCAAAAGGACACACTGTTTTAAGATGGAGTAAGAAAGAATTGTTAGTTGAGATCGCTGCATTTGCTGATATTTTTATGGCCTCTAATGGATTTAAGAGAATTGTGGATTCTGCTAAGATTACGGGTGAAGATATTCCAGGCCTTGGATTCTTCAAAAGTGCATCAGAACTTAACGCATCAGAAATATGGGATATTCAACAAAATAGAATGCATAAATGCAACAAATTTTGGGGAGAATGGATCAGACTTGGAATTGATGGACTTATTATGCCAGTTAGTGCATTTGCTGGATGCAAATTTGGTGAGTTTTTAGATGTTTCTTACTCCCCACTGGCTAGTGTGCTCGATGTACCAGCTTGTGCGTTCCCTGTAATGTCTGTTGATGAGGCAATTGGAAAAGACTCTACCAACAAGCACAAGTTCTACAGTGAGAAGGACAAACAAGTTCATGATCATTACAGTGAGCGTGCTATCTCTGGCATGATTGCGGGATTGCAGGTTCTCGGCCCGAGATTAGAAGAGGAGATGGTTCTTGCAATTGTGAAAACCATAAAGCAGGCATTAGAATAAATTGATGATGGTGACTTTACACTTATCATTAATTGAGTCAAATAGTCGCGTGGACCGTTAAGGACAACGCGGGGTTGCAACTGCGGCTCGCTTTCCCCTTTGGGGCTTATCTCCACTGATACCGCAAGGGGGGCAGCTCCTTTCATATAAATGGGAACTAATACTTTTAAATTGATTCATTGTTCTTAATGGCGGGAATACTAAGCAGAATATTTGATATATCGTGATTCAATGACCAAACCAAAGTCAATGGAAACCGTTAAACCGGGCCAATTTTATGATACGTTCCTTCCGTACGCCAAATTAGTTGGTGATACGTCCTATGAGATTGGCTTTCAACATGGCCAGGCTGCCAAATCACAAATTGCAAAGGCCATTGACGTCTACGCTGATCTCTATAAAGCTGCTCGTGGTGTTGAATGGGAAGCTGCCCGCTCTAGAGCTCAGAAATACTTGCCATTGCTAGAGTCCAAACACACCGACATATTGGATGAGCTTAAGGGAGTTGCAGATGGATCAGGTAGAGATTTGATCGACATTTTGACTTTGAATGTTAGAAGTGAGATTACTATGGTTGAAATTTCAGATGGCTGCACTTCGCTGGCCCAGAAAGAGTCTACCACAGGTGATGTTTTCGTTGGTCAAAACTGGGACTGGATCCCAGAGATCGTTGAGTGCTGCTTGTGGTTGGATGTTGTTCAAACTGGAAAGCCAAGAATGTTATTCCTTGCCGAGGCCGGTATCATTGGTAAGTATGGTTTCAATAGTGATGGGTTGGCTATTATGTTAAATGCCATCCGCTCGAATGAAGTGAGTACCGAGAAACTGCCTGTTCATTTCACGTTGCGTAAGGCATTGGAACAATCCAGTGTCGATGCTGCTATTGCTCATCTGGAGAAAGAGGGATGTGCTAGTTGTGCAAACCTGCTAATGGGGGATCCTACGAAATGGTGCACTGTTGAGGTTAGCCCAAAGACAATTGCCGTGATCAAGCCAGACGATAGCACTGGTGTTGTATCTCATACCAACCACATTGTTGATGAGAAACTAGCTGTTATGTTCCCTGGTAGCACTGCATCATTATCATCTACATTGAGATATA
Organism: Petasospora bimundalis; assembly: GCA_030569745.1. Lineage (NCBI taxonomy): Eukaryota > Fungi > Ascomycota > Saccharomycetes > Phaffomycetales > Wickerhamomycetaceae > Petasospora > Petasospora bimundalis. The sequence goes on from JAJMLR010000028.1 coordinate 19,502, forward strand.
CCAGACTTTTAGAGTTGAATGAGGGAACTGATGCGAACTTCGGCTCCTTTAGAGAAAGACTTAGCGACACTAAAAACAATGAGCAGTCTATATGTCACTTTCCTAAAGAAGATGCGGTTGGTCTTGGACGTGTTGCCACTCTTTACACCATTATCATTAATGTGAGCACATTGGAAGGTAACTTTTCTATTGGTCGTCCTGCCGATAACCCACCTCAGTACAAGTTGTTCTTTGGTGAATAGTTTTTCTTTAAATGTGTGTGTGTATGACTACATATTCAACTCAGGGTTTGTTATAGCTTCAACGTAGTTTACGTTTATACATTCGATTAATCTCCGATGAAAGCTAAATCACTTAAGAAAAGATTATCGTCATGTTTATGTGAGCGACGGTCGTTAAGCAGTTGCAAACCGAACTTACCTTCATATAAAGAAATTTATCTACGATATCTCTACTTCTTAGGGACAAGACCCAGATAATTCGTTCAATTCGTCTTCTATGTGCAAGATTTATCAGCTTTTCTTTATCCCTATGTACATCTTCTTCATTAGAGCTTCCGAAAAGTATATTTAAAGGCCCCTTCTCCAAAATCAAGCCTGCTCCTTAGCCAACTTCTCCTTCTTCTCAGCTATAAGTAATCTTCTCTGTTTGTCCAACTCTTCCGGTTTCTGAAGCTGAAGGATACATCTGTTCATTGTGTCTCTGGCTTCTGTGCATTTGAAGATGTTCATGACACCAGCATCTCTGGAACACCTAGCAAAATCTTTATGTTATTACGGTTAGTACTGATCCTTATTTAAGTAAACCTTCTCGAGGGCTAATAAATGGCTTTTCAAAACATCCCAAACTTACCATTCACAACTTCATCACAGGCCTTGTAGGCATATTCTTTCCATCTCTTTCTGGCCTCCTTCTCTTCACCGGGCGTAAGAACCCACACTGGCAATTTTGCATTATGTCTATCCATTTTGTAGAAACGGCTATGATATGGCTTTGTAACCTTTCAAAGTAAGTAAAACTTGAGGGAAACTAAAAGAAGATTCGTCTTAAAGGGCTGTTAAATCAAAACCATGCGATCTCGAGCGTGAAAAACCGAACGTGGCTCATAACCTTACCACTTTGGGCTCTTACCCCCTTTGAGACACTTTTTTATATCAATGAAGTGGTGTTCGGGTGGACATTAACCTTCGAAAAGTAAACAAAAGATGAAAAGTAAACAGCTAACACAACTTTTCATGAAGGGTGTTATAAACAACGAAATGTCATTACATATTGACCATGCTGAGCTACTCAGGGAGACTCTTGAAGGATGTGATATTGAGACGGATTTGGACACGATAGACCGTATCGCTGAAGATCTGAAGATATTACAATCAGAGAGAGAGAACAAGATAAAGACAGAGCAGAAGGAGTTACAATGTGAGTTATATAGGAAGTCTACGGAATGTGTTGAGTACTAACATAATTTTAGCATTGGCAGAGAAGCTCAACCAGCAGAGGCAGATTGTTCAGGAAATGGAGACATCAAAGGTTAGAAATGAGATCAAGACGCGGATCAAAGCTTCGCAGACGTCAGAACTAGGCTTGAACAAGTCATTAAAGGAATTGAATACTTCTAGACAGGAGCTCTCCTCAAGTCTCAGTAATCTTGTCGATGAGTTCAATTCGCTAGAGAAACAGATTGATGACCTTGATTTCATTGAAGAAGATGAGGATAAGGATGCAGTTGTGTGAGTACCACCTTTTTGTTGGTTTAAAGATATATGGATTTAATTACTAACAATGTACTTTTACAGACTCAAACTAATGGTTTATAGAAAACTGGGACTCAAAGTTGATATCAAATCGTCAGTACTGATCATTTACAACAAAGAGAAGAATTTGACAGACTTTTTGAACTACGGTGATGATAAGTACAGTGACTACTTCATATCCAACTACATCTGGGAGAGATTTTGATAGTGTTCAAATGCTAACTTTTATGATGGATGTGAGGTGTATTAGCTTTCAGGTTGAAATTTGTACTCTAATGGTTTTTTTATAGTGTGAAAGTGTTGTATATCGGTATTTAATTTTGGGGCGTTCTTTATCTTTGATGTGATCATGTAGTAATCGAAATCTACTTTCAAGAATATCATTTCTATAACCATGAGGATCCGTATTTCTAACCAACTATGTACATTTCGTCATCATATATAACACTCCCCTCCAAGTAATTGTGAAATAAATCAGAAGTACTTTGGGTTCACTCTTTGTGTCTTCTTTGTCCACTTTGGAGTTCTGTGAACACTCTTTCTGTAACCCTTTTCAAATCTGTCAAATACAGAGTACTTATCCAATGGAGACATATCACTCTCCTTTGGTAAATGAGCATACTTGGCTAGTAAATTCTTTGGTTCTTGTGCGGTGGCATCGGTTGTGGACTTCAAAGCTGAGAAGACGGTAGATATCACATCATCAACTGACTGCATACGTTTTCTGTGACGGTACTTTTGACCAGAGGACATTGTGTGTGGGATTTTCCTATTAAAATGAGTTAGTCTTCTAGTTTGTTTAAGGTCCACTGGATCGTCAGTTGAAAGAATTCAAGAAAAATACACAAAACGTACCAAAGGAGACCACTGAGGGAGACTCTCGTGCTTCTGAAAGGACCAAACATTATATATTACAAAATGAAATGATAATCTTCCTTCCTTACTAATTCCAAGCAAAAAGTTTGTCCACCCATCGAAACGTTCATCCCATTTTTCACTCTCTCGTTAAGACGGTTTCGTGGAGCGCGAAAATTTCCTTATTGGGAGGGCATCGAATGATCTGAAAAACTTTGGTGTCACTTCTTCTTCTTTATACTCTTTTTTATATCTGCTGGGTATTTATCATTTGAAAGTATTAGAATGACTGTCATAGAGCCACCAGTAAAGAGAAGAAACATAAGTAGAGGAATCTCTCGAAGCACAGTCACACAGAGACACCCACTGAATGTCAAACCCGCTGGTAATGCCTTAATCTTTAGTGATTCTAAGTTGCAACAGCAGAAATCTGAGCTTCTTGGTGTTTTCAGAGACTTTGGTGATGAGCTAATCTTGGACCTTTTAAGCTTTATAGAGGACCCGAAAGACCTTTTGAATCTGAGTCATACTTCTAGGGTATGGTATGCTTACTTGTACGAGGAAGAACTCTGGAGAAAGTTATACATTCGTAAGGCTTTGAGAGAGGAGAAAGAACTTGGTGAAAATGCTCCAGTTCCACCTCTAGGAATTGACAAGTGGTGTGGATCATGGCGAAGAACACTACTGGGTCTTCCTGAGACTAAAGAAGCTAAGATACAGGTCCCAGATAATCTCTTATGCTCAGATACACTCTTCAGGCCTTATCAGTGCTCACAGGTAGATTATAACGAGCTTATGAAAGATATCATTGAAGAAGAAGAGGAATCATATAAACAGAGAAAGACACTAAATACCAAATTCGGTATTGAGAGAATTGATGAGGCAGAAATGACCGAATCCCGTTTCCATACGCAGTATCAAGACAAACCATTCATTCTTACAAATAAGAACACAGACAGATGGCCAAAATGGTCATTATCAACGCTTAAACACAGATTTCCAGATGTGAAGTTCCGTCAAGAGTCTGTGCAATGGCCTTTGGGATTCTATGCTCAGTACTTTGCCGAGAATCGTGACGAATCTCCATTGTACCTCTTTGACTGTCAATCAAAGGCAATGAAACAGTTGGTCAAGGAATACACCGTTCCTTCAATCTTCGTTAAAGATGTCTTTACAGTCTTCAATGAGGTCGAGTGTCGTCCAGATTACAGATGGATTATTGTTGGTCCAGGCCGTTCTGGGTCTACTTTCCATAAGGACCCTAATGCCACATCAGCATGGAATGCTAACCTCACTGGTAAAAAGCTTTGGGTGATGTTAGAACCAAGCATTTCTCCTCCAGGTGTTGGTACAGACAACGAAGAAAGTGAGGTCACTGCCCCTGTTGGTATTGCCGAGTGGGTTCTTTCGGGATTCTACAACGACTCTGTGAAGTTAGCTTTGGAAGGAAAGTGTCAGATTGGAGTGACCTTCCCAGGTGAGTGTATGTATGTACCAGCTGGTTGGTGGCATGCTGTTATTAATTTAGAGGATAGTGTTGCATTGACTCAGAATTTTGTACCAGAGCCAACTCTTGGAAAGGCCTTGTACTTCTTAAAGAACAAGAGGGATCAGATTTCTGGATTCCATGTTAAGGATTTCAAGAAGTCATTGGTGCAGTTTTTAGACAAGGAGACCATTGAGGATGAAGACAAACAGATATTTGACGAATGGTTGTCAAAGGTGGACTCAATGGAGCTGGATAACGAAGACATTGGTGAATGTGACTCTGCACCACAGCTTCCTATCTATGAGTACTTTGTTGAATTGGTAAAGAAGAGGAAGAACTATTCAACCGTCTTGGAGGAGGGCTTTACAGAGATGTATAAATTGGAAAGAGAAGCTGCCAAGAAGAACCAAAAGATTGTGCAATCCAAGATTTGGGATGATTTGGTGAAACCTGCTGAAGAGAATGGTTCTGCAGCTTTCTCTTTCAATTTTGATGACGAAAGTGATAATGAGTAATATGTTAAGACTATGATATAAAATATTGATTATAAATTTCATTAATTCATGATAATGTATATAAATATTTAAATACCTGTAGCTGTAACTTTCTGATTTTCAGCTGCATTGTCCTGGATGTTTAAAAAGTTGAAGACATGAGGGAATACCAATTCTTCGATATGATCACCCCAAATGATATCCAAATGTTCATGCTTTGGAATACCAATTGCCTCTGTTGTACCAGTGGGAAGAAGTTGTAGCATCTTCTTAATATCCACTAGTGAATCTGTTGTACCGTAAATAAGTTTAATTGGTACTTTGATATTTGTTCTTGTTGGGAATGGTGCAGTTTTGAAAGGTTTGGAAACTGTGTTTGTTAAGGAAATATCCTCGTCAAACATCTGAAAAGTTGCGTTTCGAATGATTTGAAACCAGTGGACAACAGATTTAACAGATGTTGGACTATATAGATGAGCAAATGCAGCAATCTTTTGTTCTGAATTGATGTTCTCATTTTTCCAGTCAAATAGTAAACGTACTGATATATCGATCACTTTGGCAAATAATGGTGGATATGTGATGTTTCTCCAGAACGAGGCGCTTGGTAACAGAACTTTCTTACCAAAGATAAGATACATGATATTTGGAGTAGTTTTCATAAGAGTATCAACAAATTGATGATGCAACCCCATTGGTGTCATAGCTGGAGCCAGGGCAATGAACAGATTTATCTGTTCATTGAGTTTGGAATTAAGTGATAAAGCAGCAAAAGCCTGAGCTGAACCTTGTGAGAATCCAATATATGTTAAATTCTTCTGACCAGAATATTGTAAGACATAATTAATTGAATCTGGGATATCGTATAATGCAAATTCATCAATGGAGAAGTCCCAGAATTTCTTATCACTTGGTTTCAAACGTATATGCTTTGTAGAATACTTATTTCCTCTATTATTACCCATCCAAACGTCAAATCCAAGTTCATGAAGAACAAATGGTAGGTTTTTCTCTTTTTTCAAATTGACACACCAAACGTCAGAAGACATTAAAAGACCATGATGCAAATATACAACAGGTGAGCCTTCAACTTTCGGTTTGATACGATGAAGACATAACAAGTAACCATCTGCGGTAGGGACAATATGATCATGGATTTCATATCCAAAGAGTTTACCCATATGTTGTATAGAAGGACTTTTCATTATGGCCCTTCCAATACGGATATTTTCATCCTCTATAGGTTTCAGTGAGGCAGATGATGGACGTCTTGGGAAGAGTGTTTTGTGAGTAGTCTGTAACGTGGAAGTACATAGGTTTATCAAAGATTCTGGTAGATGTTCTGTTATCAGTGTGACAATGAATTCAAAGTAGACAAATATGAATGATAGAATAACCAGTGGCCACTCTATCAAAGAGAGTCTTCCAAGGAAGGGAACTGCCATATCTCTATCTGTTGTTCTGTATCTTTCTTTAGTAAAATGATATGAAAGAAAAAAAACACTCTCTAAAGAAGCTGGTGATCTATTTAAATCAGGTGCTGGTTATAGCCTTAAACACATTGTGCCCCCCCCATCACGCACAGCCCCTCGATGTACATAAACGGTAAGCGCACACAGAAGACTGATTATGTAATAAGTTACATAATATCAGATAAAACACCCGGACACACAAAAGTCCGGGGACGGTCATCCCATTCACGTGACTCTTACGAAATCCCGCGCTGTGATTGGCCGCGAAACCCCCCGGGGCAGCGCGATTCCGATCCCGTGACAACTTCTCGGTTCCGGGACCTTGAAAGATTGGGCAAAAGGGCACCTGGAGAAGCGCATCAAAACCGAAAAGTAACTTTTCTCAACTTTCTTCTTGTGGTACAAGGACGATAGTAAACTTCATCAACAATTGTAATGCTTTCTTTCAGATCCATTGGTCTCATAAAGCCAGCCAGATTCGGCCTTGTTCAGCGTCAGGCCACCAGAGCCCTCCAGACCGTCTCCACCACACACGAGAAGGAGCAGGCCATCCTTGTTGCACAGCGTAAGAACAGACCATCTTCTCCACATTTGACCATCTACCAACCACAGTTGACATGGTACTTGTCCTCTGTTCATAGAGTTTCTGGTGTTGCCCTCGCTGGTGCCTTTTACGCATTGACCTGTGGTTATGCCTTTGCCTCTTTGACTGGTGTTCAGTTGGACTCCACTATGATTCAGGAGGCCTTTTATAACCTCAGCACACCAACTCAATATGCTGCCAAGGCTGCCATGACTTTCCCATTCTTCTTCCACTTTGCTAATGGTATCAGACATTTGGTGTGGGATTCTGGTAGAGAACTTACCATCAAGGGTGTTTACAGAACAGGTTATGCCGTTCTTGCATTCACTGCTCTTTCTGGTGTCTTTTACACTCTTTTCTAAGTTCTTCTTGTTGTTCGTCTTCCTCTTGCACCCCCCCCCCCCCTTTTATGATATTTATAGTCCCGTCATGATCTGTTGATTCAGAAAATACATATTCCAATGGTAAATCTTTACGTAGAGTACATATACTTCTCATAATACTTGAATATCTTAACATAAATATATATAAAACGTAAACACATAATTTCTTTTTCCTTCTCATGGATATCATCTTTCTTCATAGCATTAAAAACTCCTCATAATCATTCATTCCTTCTTTGAACAATGAATTAACATCAACTTCTTCAGTTAAACTCTCCTCCATAATAGTACTCTCTTTACGTCTATCCTTCTCCAAGCATAGACAAGTACCTCCATCTTGACAAAATCCACATTCCTTGCCTGGCCAACCGAATTCCAAAGGATCAATTGTTGTATTTGTAGTTGTTCTTGATAACAGATGACTTGGTGGGAAGTCATTGTATTCAGAGACTCCATTCATTGCACATGATGGTGGAGATAATAAATCTGTTTGTAGTGATAATGAACGTTCTAGTTTAACAGTTTTACATCTCTTCGTAGGATGTGTATCATTCATAATAGTCTCCACCGTTGGTAAACCTGAATCAACGAAATCTGGTGGAATTGCAATTGGAGATGGTGTATTTTCCACTTTAATCTTGGAAGGCTTTATAACTTCATCTTGTTTCTTCTTCTTCTTATACTGTCTTTTCTGACGTGGTTTGACCATACCTATATCCTTTGGATCAACCGTACTTGGAGATACTTCTCTCGAGGTTAATAATGAAGAGTTCGCTGGTGTTGACGATAAAGTTGTACCATGAAGTTGATAATGGATCTGTGCAGCTGTCGTTTGAGCTTCCAAGTTTGGTGAAGTTATAGATGTTGTTTGCTTGGTTGGAGAATCCGATGGTGGAGTTTGAGATCTCTGTAACTGTTCAATCTCAATCTTGAGCCAGGATATGATACTTTTCAATTTTTGATTCTCTTGAGCAGCTGATTCTAGTTGATGTTTTAAGTCATCTCTTTGGGCCAAATTCGTTGATGATTCATTATTCAACGATATATTCTCGGATAAAGACTTATGAATATTTAGATTATTCATAGTAGTTGTCATTGAAGTAACAGAATTTTGTCTCTTTTGAGTTACTTTCTTTTTGTCCGGGTTGACCGGTTTCCTACCAGCTTTTGGTCTTGGTGGTAAAACCCACTGTTTTGATGTTATAATACAAGGTAAAGACTTTGTTGAATCGAAATCAGTTGAACTTGAAGTTGATAATTGCTTTGCACCAACTGTGGAGGTTGATATAGCAGAAGTTATACCAACGGGTTTTGGTAACACTTGAACAGGTCTGGGTGCAATGAGTGGAGCAGGAGCGATGGGTGTTAAATGTGATAGACTCTTTGAGTGCTTCATTCCTTGAGCCGAATGATTCATCATCTTTGTCTGTATATCTCGATTGATGTGTTGGTAGTCAGATCAGAGTGGGATAAATTTCTCGGGTACCGGGGTATGAAAAGTATAGAGTGTATGTGTGTATATATAGAGAGATGTAATAGAGAGACGTTTAAAGATGGTAGTGGGTGTATGGTATGTATGGTATGGTATGGTATGGGTGGGGGTATATATGGATGTATGGGTGTAAGTAATTATTGTATGGGTAGCAGTGTATCAGTGTTCTGGCTGCCTTGAGAAGAGTTGGTTAAAGGGTTTCTGCAGAGTTTCTTTTATGTCGTTCAACCGGAATCTGCACAATCGTTTCCGGCCGAACGTTTTCATGGGTTGTTGCCCTAATTGGTTCAGTTTGCAATGGAACTTTGAACCAATTTTGAGAAGGAAGACAATTTGAATTTGTATATATTTTAAAGATAATAAATGAATTTTGGGGGGCCAAAAAACAAAAACCCCATCATTTATATCTTTAATCTCCTTATAAATTTACCACTTTCGGTACTTTGACCGAGTATAGCGCGATTTTCTTCCGAGAGGCTGAATCTTTATATATTTCATTCTTATTTTATATTACTTGTTATGTACTATTCAATATAGATAGCAAGTACATATAATACCTTAGTATCCACTAAAATAGTTCTATTGTTCTCTGTTTACATGCTGATCTCTTTATGCGTTAGCGAGATTTGCATCGAACCACTTTTTTTGAATCATTTGAATCATTTGAATCTGTAAATAATCTGTAAATAATCTGTAAATAATCATCTGACTATGAAAAGATGACTATAAAACAAAATGACTATTACAATATCAAAGCTATAAAAATTCAAAGACATAGAAATTTTGGTATGAGCATGAGGCCAGGGATACATAACCACCTCTGACCCATAAAAACAGTAAACACGTAAAAGTAAACAACAACATAAGTTAAGCTGGGGGCGCAGGAGCATAAGCATACAAAAATAGCTTAGAAGATATATACGATAACAGATTATAAGAGATGATTAGAAAATCTATCAAAACATCAACATCATCATCACTAAAACAGAGACAACTATCACATCTTCATTCACAACTTGCACAATTAGAAGCCAATGTTGCAGATTTTGAGTCACTAATAAAGATAACTTGTCATCAAGCAGAATATATCAAGAAGTTAGGAATAATGCATGGAAGTTTGTAAGTTATCTGGGTTTTTCCCCCCTATTTCATATCATGAGAGTTACTAACAGGTATAGGTTTATGGCAAGTCATAAGATATTCGAAGAGGAGGTGAGACAAGAAGAGTAATTTATCTTATTTATCTTAGGATATACATAGATGTATGGATAAGGTATATATATAATGAATAATACGATTATTATGACAGTATGAAATTTAGAATATGCATGATATTATAATAGTAAAGTGCGACAAATGAAAATCTTACCAACTACTAACTACTAACAACTAAGAAGTAACCCCCCTACAATAATGACACAGCCACTGCTCAAAGTACAAGACATAAGAAGTTCTTATTCATCAACACCGAATGATACTAAAACGGGCCTACTAATACTCTCTAGCGTATGGCTAGTGTTCATAACATCAATACTTTCGATATTTGACATAATAAAATTCCCAATTGATGAAGATTATCCAACTGATAACTATTATACATTGGCCATATTATTATTACCAGTGATGTTTTGGCTATGGGCTGTTATAAGTTGGACAGCTTTAAAGATGTTCAAGCATGCCAGTGGTGTTGGTGCTCTTGTTGATACTCGAGAGATCAAAGAGTGAGAAGGTCACGTGTCAAGGCTGAGCTGTTTCAGTAGGTCATCTTAAGCAACCCAAAAGAGAGCAATCGATCAAACCTCAGTAAATATATATATATAAAGGGGATTCTCTGCTCCTTGCTTCACAATAATTTTTATCTCGTTTGGTTTTTTTTTTGATATCACTTTATACTACTTGTTTCAAAGAATCATACAACATGGCATTCACTTGTTCAGACATCATCAAGATCATTTTCGGTAAGTCTATTAAGATAAATTAGGATATAAAACGAAATATTAACTTTTTAAGCTGTTATTTTACCGCCTTTGGGTGTTTTCCTTGAAAAAGGTTGTGGTACTTCATTATTCATCAATATCATCTTAACCATATTGGGTTATCTACCTGGTATCATCCATGCTCTCTACATCATTCTTAGGTATTAATGTACACTGAGGTTTTTAACTATTAAACTTATACAATAGATCACTTTGTCTTCTTATCCTCTTGCGCTAGGGCTCTTCTTGCAATAACAATATCTTTGATTCTCTTTGTATTATCACTTGGTCCATATTTTCTAAAATTCTTAATGTCTTGATTTATGGACTGAGAAGTTGAGAGATAGTCTTCAAAGAACTCACCCAATTCGGCATAATAATCAAATGTCAAGTAGAAATTTGATGGATCCTCAGCTACTTCTTTGAGTGTTCTAACCTGTTTCAAATCAGTTTGAAATCCTTCACCTTCTTTTAATTCCACACCAGGATTCCTTAATTTTTCAAATAATCCAAGCTTGGAAGCCTTAACAATACCACCAACTTTCTTAACCTCCTCTTCTCTGAAATAATCTTTGTATTCTTCAAGCAAAGCTCTTCTGGAACCTGTCCAGCCAATAGAAATCAACTCATCTCTCTTGGAATCATCAAACTTGTCATTCTTGTTGGTCTGATACACAACAATTGGGTTCAAAGAGTATGGATTAAACATACCAAGCCATAAAGTTAGGTAGATCAAACCACACTTGAAAAGATGGAATGTGAAATAAATCATCTGAGCAGTGAAAGTTGCTTGGTTAATAACAGTTTCCTTCATCAAATCATTTGCAACAGCATCAAGCTCAAATTGGTATAAAATACGACAAAGGATTTTGGTAATTTGATTAGTCAATGAAATACCAGGGGTTGGTGACCAACAATCTGGCAAATCAGTATAAAGCCAACCCAATAGGAGTGCAATTGTAGTCAATTGATTCATTGGCTTATGTCTCCAGACGGGTAAGATCAACTGTCCTGGCCAACAATGGTCAGATATTTTATCACTCAATTCAACATCTTTAGTAATCTTGCCAGCCTTATCAGTGAATAGCATACCACCATACATTGTAAGATAACCTGGATCATTGGAGACTTGAAATCCAATTGGAATTTGATAATAAAATGGACTTGGTCTTAAAGAAAGCTTCAAAGTGGTAAAGACATTAATAAGTGATTCAAAAGTATCATTGATACCAACTGAAAAGCAATAATCCTTCTCAGGATCATCATTCATACGAATGTACACCTCAAGACGTGCATCTTGAGCATCAATAACGTCGTCAACACTCATCTTAATCTTGTTGCGTAGTAGAAAATGGTAGAGAGGAAGTGGGAAATGTGGGGGAATGCTCGCTGTTTATATATTTTTCAGTGTCGAGAAAAAACCAACAAAAAGCGGACACTCATCAGTTGTCATCTGCGGGGCAACTTTATAAATAATTTTCAGATATTCAGAAATCAAATCTTTCATTAATCACTGTTTATAACAATAATTGTTATTTGTTTATATATTTCCCCTTTAAGCCAGTTGATCCAGTAGAAAAAGCCTATTTACGATTAACCGCCATTTGGGGTAAAAACCTTAAAATGGACTAGAAATGTGCGCGAACCATTCAAATAGAGATGAAAAGTAACACGAAGTTATAGAAAGTTAATACAAAGCAATAACGTACAATAAAATATAAGAGAAAGAAGAGGAAAATGATGTCCGATTCAGATATCTGCCTCTATAATTTAACACTTCGACACAGGAATTCATCAATACGTTCATGTGTTGGTAATTTTAGTGGTAAAAAGACCCAAGAGATCATCACTGCAACTTCGAATACTCTTACTTTGTATAAACTTGATGCAAACACAGGTAAATTGGTCACAACCTTATCAACACAGATATTTGGTATTATAAGATCATTGGGGAATTTTAAGATAGCAAACACTGGTAAGGATTATATTGTAATTACATCTGATTCTGGTAACTTGACCATCTTAGAATATGATACTGCAATTAACAAATTCATACCACTCTTCAATGAACCATATCATAAAAGTGGTGTAAGAAGGTTATCACCATATGACATTATTACAGATCCAAAGGGAAGAGCAATTGTCATATCTGCAGTGGAAAAAACCAAATTAGTCTATGTTATCAATAGAGACTCTCAAAATCAATTGACAATAGCATCTCCATTAGAAGCTAATAGATCAAATGTATTAACAATCTATTCAGTTGCATTGGACGTTGGTTTCGAGAATCCACAATTTGTAACTATTGAAATTGATTACTCACAAGAGTCTAAGAAGAAACAGTTGACTTATTATGAACTTGATTTGGGTTTAAACCATGTTATTAAGAAGAAAAGCGATGATATCATACCAACTTCAAATTTTCTATTACAAGTACCAGGTGGAAATGATGGTCCAAGTGGTGTTATTGTATGCTCTGCTAATACTCTATCTTACAAAAATCTACAAGGTGATAACATCTCGATTGCAATTCCAAGATTTGAAGGACAAACTGAAGATTCATACGTTACTTCTGGTATAACACACACTTTGAAGGATAAATCATTCTTCTTCTTGATTCAAACCAACTTCGGCGATCTCTTTAAGCTGGAATTACCACCAAATAGAACGTTGATTATTGGTTACTTCGATACCATCCCATTGTGTACATCTTTGGTAATTACAAAATCTGGTTTCCTCTACGCTGATACAGAATATGGTGATAAGTTCTACTACCAGTTTGAATCGTTGGGGAATGATGAAAATAGAATTATATCGGACTCAGATTCTCCATCCTATGATCACACATTTGAGAGAACAGAACTGACATGTATCTCACCAACGGATAACTTGGAATCCATCAACCCATTAATCGACTCAGTACTTATCACAGATGAACAGTCGACAAAAATCTACGGTGCATCAGGAACCAACAACTGTGCAAGTCTTAAACTATTACAATACGGTTTACCGACTACTGAAGTTGTTGAATCTGAGCTGCCTGGACTTGCAAACAGGATCTGGACTACAAAACTCTCCAAAGATGATCTGTTGGACAGATATTTGGTGATATCGTTTATGGACTCAACTCATATCCTTTCAATTGGTGAAAATGTCGAAGAAGTAACTGATTCAGGCTTTGTTACTAACGAAGAAACATTGGGTGTTCAACAGATTGGTAAAGAATCACTTGCACAAATCCATCCTAATGGAATAACTATCATCAAGAACAGCATAGCCGTAAGTGAATGGCAACCACCAGCAGGTATAAAGATCACGTTTTGTACATCAACAAATCGCCAAATTGCAATTGCATTATCAAATCATGAGTTGGTATACTTTGAAATCGATGAGAGTGATCGAATGGTTGAATGGAATGAGAGAAAAGAGATGGATGCAACTATGACATCAATGTCGTTAGGAGATATCCCAGAGGGTTTAATTAGATCACCATATCTGATTATTGGTGATCAGGATAAGATAATGAGAGTTTTCTCCACAGATCCACAATCGGTGTTGGAGTTAGTTTCAATGCAACAGTTGGATGCTGTCCCTGTGAGTATTATCCAGTGTGTTATGAATAACTCCATCTCTGTTAATGTCGGTATGGACAATGGTGTTTATGTAAGAAGTCTTATTGATACATCAGGTGAGCTATACCAGTTCAGAGTGAAATACTTGGGAAACAAACCCGTTATTCTCAGTAAAGCCGTGTATAACGGTCAGAATATCGTTCTTGCCTTCTCCAACAAAACTTGGGCCATCTCTGACTTCAATCACCTGAAAGTCAGCCCAGTGTTATTACCACCTTTGAGAGACGGTTATAGTTTCAATAGTGAAGATTGTAAGGATGGAATTGTTGGTGTTTACAAGAGAAATTTGGTTATTTTCACTATTGACGATTTCGAAAATGATATTGGTTGCAACTCATTGGAGTTGAAGAGTACACCAAAGAAGTTGATCAAGAATAATGATGATCTTTTCATCATGGAGAGTGGGAAGAGTAGTCACGTTGAGAAATTCAACTTGCAGAGTAATGACATGGTGGCTCAGCTGTCTTTGGAACCAAATGAAAAGATCTTGACCTCATGTGCAGTTCACTTTGAGTCCAAATCTCAAACGTATATCATTGTGTCTGTTGCAAATGGCACAGAATCATTTATTCACACCTATACAATGGACTTGGAACTTGTTCACAAGACTGGACTATCTGATTTCGCATACGCCATGATACAATTTAATGGAAAGCTACTTGTTGCCGTTAAAAATTGCTTGAGATTGTTTGACATAGGTTCAAAGCAGTTGTTGAACAAATCAACTACTATCTTGGACAGTGCATCGAATATTGTCAAGATTGATACTCAGGGCTTGAGAGTCGTTGTTGGAGATATTCGTGAGTCTGTGACTTTCTTGACTTACAACGCTAAGATGAATGAATTTATTCCGTTCGCTGATGATGTAATTTCAAGACATATGACTAGTATGAAAATGGTGGATTATAACACCATTGTTGGAGGTGATAAGTTTGGTAACTTATTCTTGTTAAGATGTTCTGATGAAGTTTCCAAAACTGGTGAAAACTCGAGTTTGGTGTTGACCAAGGATAAGTTACTCAATGGTGCTCCTTACAAATTAGAAAATCCATGTAACTTCTTCTTAGAGGATATCATGACGAGCTTCAGCAAGGGCTCATTTACACTCGGTGGAAAGGACGTTGTCTCATATACTGGGTTACAAGGTACCATTGGTGTTTTGATACCATTACTGACACGTTCTGATATCAGGTTCTTCAAGAACTTGGAAAGGGCCATGAGGCTATATGCTCCTAATTTGATTGGGAGAATGCATTTACAATACAGAGGATACTACCAGCCAGTTAAAAATGTCATTGATGGTGATTTAATTGAGTGCTTCAACGACCTCACAGATGACTTAAAAGAAAAAATCTCTGAAGAAGTTGAAAAGGAAATCACTTATATCTCTGGAAAGATTTACGAGGTGAGAGCCTTATCTATCTGATAAGAGATACAGTAATTAATACTGTTTATAAAAAGCTGTCTGTTAGCTTTTCTATAAATATTGATAAAATAAATAGAACTTTGACTATGAATAACGGCCTCTGAACAGATCTTTGATGATGTTTTTCTTCACTATAGTTTCCTCAACAATACCATCAACGTGTCTATTCTCGCATCTTCCATACCAAACACCTAGACCGTCTTCATCGTAGTAGAGCACATTACCTGCGTAAGCATGTCCACCAATATGTGAAACTATACCGACTCTGATACCACATGGATTCTTCTCGGTGTGAAGCAATCCCCTTTCCCGCAAATTAAACTCAAATTCCTCTTTTAACATTGGTGCTATCAAACCACATCTGATATCTCTTTGTTTGTGCCCACAGATCAACAGCATCGGTGAAGTGTTTGGCTTCGACACAAGTGTATTTGTTCCAGATGTTGGGTTCATCACCTCCTTCAGAAACTGTTCAGCATTCGTACCATTGACCGAGTAATAAGCGTTATCTGGGAAAACAACCACGTTGTAATCATCACTAACATTATTTGGTCTCTTTAGTTGAACATTAGAAAGCCCAACGGGATAGAGCTCATCGGTTGCAGATCTCTTGAACTGGGTCATCGTACTGATAAGTTCACCAGGCATTAATTCCACTTTGCTTTGCCATTCCGATGCCGGGGTACTTGAATGAACAAAGGCATGTTTCCATGTTAGAGCCTTGGTTCCATATAGTATTTTACTATGATCGATCTGTTTGTCAGCTGGAAATTGACACTCACACATAGTATTTGCAGATTTGATTGTCGGTGTCGGACATGGTGTCTCAATGAGCTTGTATTTGGAGGAAAGAGCCAATAAGCACCGAGTAGATTGTCTCATTCTTTGTGATGATAAACTCAAATGCACCGAGGAGGTCAAATAACATTCGACGTGGGCAAACGTACCGGTTTATATGGATCTCGGAACTGTTAAATCGAGTGCTATATTTTTTTCGTACTCTGATCGTATTACCGGTAAGACCGCGTATTACCGGTTTAAAGCTTACATTTTTATTTATTTTTCATAATTTATAATCGTTTGTATCATTACCAGCCTCTATTTAACATCACTTTGATGTTTTGAAGCACCTGTTTCTCTTCTTTGGACTTGTGTTCATATATGATCTCAGTGTTCTTGTGGATTCCTAAGGCAATGGCCATATCTCTACACAGTTCCGTCGAGAAGAAAAGCTCCAAATCGCTCACTTTGTGAGAGAAAAGTCTAAATGAAGTCACAAGAAGCAATGCTTGCAGTGTTGTGATTGATGCTCGGATCTTTATCTCTCCAAGTTCCAATGCAACGTATGCATTACGTAACAGTGAATTGGTTACATCTGTAAGAATTGTGTCTCTGTAAAGAGATGAGATCTTCAAAACAATCAAAATTATACCAAGAAGTACGAAATCCTCCAATTCTCTTGTGAGGTCCAATTCAATTCTTCCTGTTTCTTGGCTAAACATACGATGGAAGGCCTCCATAAGAAGCACCTCACTTAATACTGGCATGTGCTTATGATAATTTGTTCTAAAATAGTAAGCCAAGTGATATTCCATCACTTCATATGATGGTAGTGAAGAAAGAACTTGATTCAAGAAGTAATTTTTGTAAAAAGCATCATTGCTACACCTTAGTGAAGTTAACACTCGAGGTACTTCAACATCTGCATATGACTGAATTTCAATAAGAGAAAAATCTGTTGCCAAGATCCGTTTTATACGATTTCTCAATGGTATCTCTGTTGTATCCTTTAGGAAATGATATTCGTATTTGGTAGCTCTACGACTGATTTCTCCATCACCTTCATCTGTTGATCCACTTCCATTAGTCTCAGCAGCACGAGATCTATTTGCAGAAGCTACCAATGATCCAGATACATCTTGTGATTCCATCTCACTATCATACAGGAAATTTGTATTTCCAGATGATAATACATCGTCATCTGTGGAATTGATATTCTTATGATTCTTCTTATAGACCAAGATCAATTCTGATTTAACCGATGCAACGGCATCCATAAGTTCGTCATTCTCCTTTTTCAATGCATCAATCTCTTGATAAACTTTGGCTTCTGCCGCAATGATGTCAATCCAAGGCGAGCGGGCATATACACATTCAGACTCCGATCCACGCTTTACACAATTCAGACAAATTGGTTTACCATGATCACATTTGATCTTACGACGTCGACACTCATTACATGAGAGTGTGATCTTCTGACGCTTTGACCCTCCAAGTTCCTTATCCCTGCTGGGTGGGGTGTCAGTGACAGCTCTTTTCCTCGGTGGCGAAGGTCCTTTCATCTCTGTAAGGTTCTTCTCGCTTCCTCTCTCGCTTTCTCTCTCCATTGATTATGCGCTTGTCGATGTGTTTGAGTGTGCTGCCAATTTGGGTTGTCCGGGTGTAATAGCGCCATTTTTCAATCGCGCCAATTTGTGACAGGATCTGTGAAATTCCAAATACGGAAACTGTTTGGCAAAAAGCGATCGGCGAAAAAAAAGAGTCGTCCCACGTGATTAACCGCTGCGCGCGCTAATATAAAAGCCGTTGGCCGCGCATTTTTTTTTTACATCACGTTTTTCTCACGTGGAAGTCAGGTGCTTTCCCCTCCAAATCATTCCAGGCGCCAATACAACTTTGTGTCAAAACAAATGCAGGACAAACGTACCAGCGACGATGAGCCAACGGGCCACCAGGACAAGAAACAGGATGTGAAGAGTCAGGATAACGAGTCGAACATTGATTCTGATTTGTTGCAGCAGTCCGAGCTTGAAGCTGCTGCTGCTGTTGCCAAAGCCGAAAAGGTAAATGAAGAAGGTGATCAAGGAAACGAGGCCTTGGAGAAACCAGAAGGTGAAGGACCACTGGAAAGTAATGAAGACAGTGAATTGCTTGAGCAGCAAAGACTTGTATTGCACCAGAGTTCAGGTTCCGATAAGCCAATGGCTGGTACAGATGAATGGCATAGACAGAGAAAGGATAACCATAAAGAAGTGGAAAGACGCAGAAGGGAGACTATCAATGCTGGAATTAAGGAGTTATCGGCACTTCTTCCAACTCCAGAGACAAACAAGTCTCAAATCCTCCAGCGTTCCATTGATCATATCAAGAGACTCCAAGAAAATGAGAAGAATAACATGGAGAAGTGGACTTTGGAGAAGCTCTTGAACGAACAAGTTGTGGCTGAATTAACTGCTGCTAATGAGAAAATGAAGGCTGAGTTGGAAAGAGCTTATAGAGAGATTGAACACTGGAAAAAGATCGCCAGTATTGCCAAAAGCAGCAAGTAGTTGGGTAGGTAAGTGGTTTTTTTGTACTATATATTGGATTGAGGAAATCTCTAGGCTAAAGAGACTAAGTATGAATTAATTTAAACGTATACGTTGGGATTTTTGAATGTTGTATGCAAATATATTATATGTAGTCCACTGATTTTAAACAGTTACGTCTCTAATCAAAATACCTTCGTCACCTTTACCGAGAGCACCAAGCACGCTAACACTCTTATTTGTCAAATCACCAGCCCCATATCCCAATAGTCCAGTTGTTCCTAAGAATTCAACAATACTACTGGTACCACCATAAACTATAGTATCTTCAACTCCGCTTCTGTTACAGTAAATCACTGCTGTGCGACCTTTGAATGTTGATTGTTTCATGACGTGATTCATAAATGGGAAAAATCTCAATAACCAATAGTTCAAATTATGGAAATCAGGTTCATGTAATGACTTATAATCGTCAATTATCTCATAATCTTCAATAGGTGCCTCATCTGAATTAACAACGTATTCACCTCTTATTTTCTCAACTGCATCAGAAAGCTTCTTAGCATCACTCTTCTTCACAGCATCTGGCACATCAGCAATAGAAGGACTCTTTGCATGTAACCAAGCCATTGGGCAGATGACCAAATTGACCTTTTCGTTGCGACAATGTTGAGAGAATTCAAACTTATTGAACGGTGCTTCAAACTTGTACGGGTTTAAGTCCATACAGATACCTATACTGGCTCTAACACCAGGCATTAGTTCAAAAGCTTCAAATCCTTTACCCTCATTACAACCCCATACTTCGTCAGTCTCATAGAGGAAAGACTTGTTATAATTATGGATCAATGTTCCAGATCTGTTGAAAACAGCAGCGGAGTTAAAGATCTTCCCTGCCTTTAGTTGTGGATATCCGAGTACTGTGAAGCAACCATATTTTTTACTCACATCCTCGGCCCACTTAAGCATTGGACCTCTCTCATCAATTGACTCCAAGTATGGTGAGATATGTGTTGGTGAGGTGAAATTATAACCTGTGAACGCCAGTTCTGGAAGGACCAGTACATCGGGTTTCTTGTGTTGAGGGAAGGCAAGAGACAGAATGTGATTTGCACGACTAATGTTCTCCTCCACAGCACCAATCAAAGGGTTCAGTTGTAATGTTGCAATTCGTAGCCGTGTGGACATCCTTTTAACAATATTAGTGATGGCCTTTGGCAGTATGTCCATCAGCTTCTATATATAATGACATTTTTCAGTTGTGTTGATTGATATACTTTTTGTTAGTGCGCGACAAAGTACTACATTAATCAATGATCTACCGGAGCATTTTATACTTTCTATGCAAAAATTTCTAAACGAGGACCACACTATCAACACATCCAAATCCAGCAGCAACACCACCTTCATCAGATGATGAGAACTTGGATCTAAGAAGCCATCCAGCGTCCTTATTCTCCAACACCTCACCACTCTCTTGGTTGAACAGAATGGTACCGAAGCGACCCAATTCACTGACAATCTCATCGGTGTAGACTTTACCTTCCCTGACCACTTTGTTGGTATGTAATGGGGGATGAATCAGTTCCATTAAGATATAGGCGTTCCATTCCTCCTCTGGAATAGAATCCAAGAATGCTGGAATGTCTCCTTTGTAAACGTTGTTACCACCACCTTCACGTTGTGGTTTCAACACAAACTTCTCTGGCTCATTCTTTGCCAATTCTCTAGCAATAAGACCGTCTTCGGACTTGTCCAATGGCCATATCTTAACAAATGTAGCTTCAAGTTCCTTCTTTGTTTCGGCATCTTCAACAAACTTTCCCAGAATGTCAGAATCGGTCAGAAGTTGTTGGATCTTCTTAGCACCAGATAACTGAGTTAACAATGATGGTGCCTTAACGGCCAAAGAGGTTTCCAACGTGACTCTGTGTTCCCAATCCTCCTCGGTCTTGAAATCAGATGGAGCATAACCCGATCTGTAATAAACAACAGATACTTCTTCCTTTGTGTCTTTCAAGTACAACTTGCCTGAATCATCCTTATACGTTTTAGTTGGAACATCTTGTAAAGTAATACGACGAGTCTTGACACCAAAGTGAGAGATAAGCGAGTACTCCAAATGACGTTGATCAAAGACATTACGTTCACCTTGTTGGGTGATCTCCAAAATTATAGTGTCCTTGGATCCAGTGGACTCTCTGTAGTATTTATCACCATCAGCCAATCCGGAAGCAAGTTTATCTAATGACTCAGAAACTGGTACACTTGAATCATCATAGAATCTGGAAGAGCCTCCTGTATAGTATCCAGCGTTATTCAAATACTTGTGCAACTCACCAACTTTGGTACTAAGACCACCAAATGAGACACTAACGGTATTAAACTCAACTTGCTTGATCATATTAGAATCTACCATGTAGTCAGAACGGAAAACACCTAATGTAACTGGTTGTTTCAATCCTTCCTTTTGTGCCTTCTTGTAACAATCCCACAACTTTCCAGTGAATCCAGCATCAAACTTAGCAAATTCGTCTAAGATTCCTCCAAGCCAATTTAAATCCGTTGAGACTTTAGCATACAAGGCATTGAAGTGCTTTTGAACAGATTCAGCACGAGCAAATGCATCTGATGGGAAAGGAGTAGGATAAAGTGTAGTTGGAGTTGCAACAGGAGCATGCTCGGAGAACCCAACAGGATACATTTCTAATCCATTGGCGAGAGAGAAATGGTGCAAAGCATGCACTAACTGGGACTCCTGTTCCTCAGTCAATTGAGGAATTGAACTCATGATTTTCTTGTAAATGTTATGAAATAATTGGAAGGTAAGTCCAAAAGCAAAAACACCTTCAAAAAGAGATTGGAAATGACGATAATGAATATTTCGGTTTCGATTTGTCAACTGATAGAGTTCACAGAGCTTCTAGTTTCCTGCGCGATTCCTAGCTTAAAGATTCGGCTATCAGTCCAAAAGAAGAAATTGTCGCGAAACTGCTTATAAAGCATCAAAAAAATAAAAAAAGAATTGGACGAGTTGGGAGTCGAACCCAAGACCTTCTGCATGCTAAGCAGACGCGCTACCAACTACGCCACACGCCCTTCTTCGAAAACTAAGATTTTGGGTGTCATTTCGGCCACATCTATCCAGGTCACGTGATAGATGGTGTCACGTGACCGAGAATTTGATAACCTCTTTAACTTAATTATTCTACCATCTTGTTAATGAGTAATTATTGGATGATACATTATAATAGTGAATAGTTCATTAACTGGATGAAGAGAAATTTAGCGGTACTATTCGATGTCAGATGAACGCAGCTGTCTATAACAGATTCAATATTAAACCTCATTTATGGCTGAAGCAGAACAACAAAGAAGTCATTTATCTAAGGAGGGCATCAGCTCAATGACTTGTCCCCAATTAGTCACTAGCTTCTGTTGTGTTTGTTCAAGGTGATGCAGACTCTTTCATACTATTTTGAAGAAGGGTAGCTGTTTGATTGATCTGCTATGGAGATATTGCATGAGTGGACTAGATTTACTACGAACTGATAGAATACCAGTACTGATTATCGAGATATATTAAACCAGCTATAACCCGGAAATTTTCGTCAAGGCGATCATGGCACCATCTTCAACTCTTGTGCCAGAAGGTATCTTTGTTTCACCATCAAAGAATTCACGAGCATTCTGCACACCCTCCAAATTCTTTTTATCCTGGTCAAAAGCATACTCGAGATCACCCCACTTGGCAACAACCAAGAGAAGGTTGGATGTTGTGGTATCCTGATTAAGTGAGAATGCTGGCAATTCTGTCTTGGAGTGATGGAAATAATCTCCACTGTTAACCCATATACTCTGAGTATAGCCTTCTGGGTAACTAGACTCTGTGAATATCGAAGTAAACGAACGGGCAATTCTGACATGGTAACCATAAGATGCCTTGGCTCCAACTTGTTGCTTGTATGCTTCCAATGGCGAAACAACTTTCTTCTGCTCAACATCAACGGTTACACGAACATTGGTCGGCACCTGTTGGCCTGTGAGCTCCAGGTACTTGTCATATCCAATGTTAACATATTTTGTGTTTTTTAATGGTTGTGATTTTTTTTTGTTTTGTTTCTGTGGTTTGATAATCTTACCCATCTGAACTGTGAGACCCTCGCGATACTTGGATTCAACGTCCTCACTCATAAATGGAAGAGTGGTAAGCTTTGGGAAGTCCTTGGCGTATTGGAAATTTTTGTGAAGCTTCTGCTTGAAAATTGTCTTGATGAGGTATGGGGGTGTCACAAAGTACTGTAACACAGCTGCAATGAACATTGCCTGCTCTGTAACTTCGTTTTGCTTCTTCTCAGCATCAGAATCTTTCATATCGATGTCATCAAATTTAATCTTCTTCTTACCATCTTTGGTCTGCTCTGTGATGTCAACGGCCTCACGAATTGGCTCTTTGAAGGTATCCATGATCACAATCTCACTGACATTGTAGATACTGGCAACCTTAGCAACCTGATAAAGCACGGAAGTTGCCTGTTGTAAATTTCTGGCATTTGCCTTAGATACAATCGTGGTAGGGATGCATAATGTGTAGTTGAGAAGCTTTTTTGGTAGTGGTTTGGTCGATTCTTCCGACTGTGGCTTCTTCTGTTGCTGGTAAGCTTGTTAGTATCACAATTATGTCATCTTATTATCCAACTCAACTCACTTTTGGTGCCATGTTGCCGGTTTATACTGTATTTGACCTATTGAATTGCACTTTAGTAGAGAGGATTATGTGCCAGTTGGTTTTGACCAGGAAAATTTTATGCGCGCGAAATGATTATGCGGCCCTGGTCCGATGAGATGAGATGGAGATGATGTGATCTAACTATTTCTATTGATTTAAAAATGGATTTTCAGTTGATCCGTTAATAAATAAGTTCATTTGAATTATACTGTAATCAATTCTATTCTTCTGCCTCCTTGTTTTGTTCAACAGTCTTCATTGGTGGCTGGTAGCTCAAACGCTTCTTCCAGAAGGCCTGCCCCTCTTTTTTAGTCGTTGGTTGCATTTTGATTGGATCATCGTCATCAGCAGAGTCGTCTTCTCTTTTCCGATGGAGTTTTACGGTAAATTCATTATCAGTGTGCTTAATCTTATATGAAGACCCCAAAACCAAATCCTTTGCGACTATTTCACGAGTTCTTCCCAAAGACTCAATCTCATCAATACGTTCCATTGTTTCTTCTAACAACAATTCAAATCCTGGCTGTGTTGCAATCTCCAAAAATCCTCTCATCATTGGTACAGAGTCTGCTCTAACGAAAGAGTTAGCAGAATCAATCGAAAATATGTTAAGGTTATCACATTCTTGGATGAAGTCGTTTCGTGTCATGATTTGTCTTGCACGCCAAAGTGGTAATTCTGGAAGTTTATGGTCTTCTGTTTGGTCATGCCCCAGTAATTGATCGTGGTACATTTCTACAAACTCCCTCATCAAAAGCATTGCAGCTGCTGAAAACTTTCCAGCATCACTGACATCATCATCCATGCCACTACCCAATAGACCACACTGATTCAGGAACCAGGTCTTTTCACGATCGATTAACTTGTGTGAGGCTTGGATCATATCAGGCTGTTTAGCAACCTCGGAAATATGTTGTGGACGACCACCTATAAGGTCATAGACCTGATTTGCCACGGTTTGGTCAACGTTTTCATTGAAGAATCTCAATCTCGAAACTCCCAATGCTCTTACAGCTTGATCTCTTGTGAAATCATGTACGTTTATCACTTCCAACCTTGTACCAAGCCTTTTGAGTCGCTCATACAGCCAATAATCATCTGAGTTAAATATTATAGTAGCGAGCCCAGCGCCTGATAGTGTCTCAGCTTTCTGTTGCAATAACTCCACCAGCTTAACACCTTCATCGTCGTGCCCAATAAGATGGGTGTTGTTGATGATTAATACCAAGGGTTTACCATACTTCTTTGTTCTCTCCACTGCAACTTCTTCTAGCTTGTTAAATGCACGTTCAATATCTAATAGTGCGGTGGTATCTCTTGGACCTCTTATGGAGAACAGCGAACCAATATAATCTTCATGATACTCAAAGTTCAGTGCCTTTCCAAGTCTTATCCTGAAGATCTCAGGATCTGAATGTGCATCCAGGATTGCAACGTTAAATGAGTTAACTTTCTGAATTGAGTTAAGTACCATTGAGCTCTTACCACATCCCTTTTCACCAGTTATGAGAAAGTATCTACCAACAAGCTTACCAGCTATGATATCGTCAATGATTTTTTGTTGTGGTCGTTCGATCCAATCACCTTCACGCTGTGTTGTTCTCTTATGCATTGTCAGTTCAAATGCTTCATCACCTTTATCGAAAGCTTTACTCATTTTGTCAATCACGTGTGTATCGTAGAAGTGGTGATATGAGAGACCAGCACCACCTAGGACTAACAGAGAAGCAAAGGTGATACCTGCCGTATCCAGACACTTCATCAAAGTGGCCATAAACTTATCCCAGTTACTTTGTTCGGCTTCCTCATAGTGTTCATACTGTGTATCATCTTTATTATGGTTATTACCTCCATCACCACCATCGCCATTACCACTGGCTCTTTGTTGCTCACTATTCACTCCTTTACCATCTGTCTTGGCCACTTTGAATAGGTTAGCATCAACAGGAATGAGAATCTTTGAATCTTTCTTCTTCAATATCGTTTTTTTATTAGGCGAATCCTCTTGAATCTCCTCAAGAACACCTTCAAGACCTGGAATAGGATTAAATCTCGCCGTGGCTGTGTGCGAGAAGAACTTGATGCTGTGAGCAACTCCCACTCTGGAATTGCGTGTAATAGAACGCACTCTGATCATGGTATTGAAGCAATCAAATTAAGTGATTCAAAAACTGTACAAAGGAAACAAAGCGTCCATTTTGAGTAGGTGTCTTCAAAAAGTACTATTTGGCCGTGAGGTGAGGGCCCTCGGGCTTGGCACTTTTCGCCGCGCGACTCGAGGCTGGCCGTTTCAGACCGCATTATATGCAGACTGCGCGTTGTCATATATAATTTCACTTCGATCTCTGTACTTTATATGCTTCATTTTTGATTTTGAAACACTGAAGTTATATAAATTTGGGTGAGTAGAACAATCAGTCGAAGAGATTAATTTGCTCTGACTTTGTCAGATATATTGGGGAGAACTTCCCTTTCAAAGGTAAGTTCGTGTCATAAAACACCCGAACACCCGAACACATATATATAAGGTCGAGGGTAAATGCTCACTCAAATACTGTTAAGTTATACTGCGTAAGAGATTTGATAATTACATGTTATAGTGATCATTAAAGAGTTTTATATAAAATTCATGAACTGACATAAAGAGAAGTGGCACCTAAAGTTAGGCATTCTGGTTTCTGTTTCGGATCCGGTGTCCAAGGTCCAGCCATGATACAATGAATTCTCATATTCTCGGAGTAGTGTAAGTTCGGTAGCAATTTCGGCGTGATCAAGAAGTATTGCGATGTGTGTTCCTGGCAAGCAATCTCCACCATGTTCTTGTGAACAATTCTCTCGTTTCTGGCATCCATACCTTGGTTAATCTCGTCAACAACACGGAATGGAGACACGGTAAGCTCTTGCATACTGATCATATAGTAGACAGTAGATACAGCCCTCTCACCACCCGACTGTGTATGACTATCCAGTGCCTTCAACTCGGAATTATCACGGAATTTGACCATGATCTCCATCTTCCAATCCTTAAATGATTCGGCACGAGCAACACGAATTTCACCAGCGCTTCCCACTGTCGGGAAGATGGATGAGAACTTTGTGGAAATTTTGTTTACCATATTCATCAGTTTTGGCTCCCAGTCACTGAAGATCTCTTTCATTTGCTTAGCTTTTGTCTGAATATCAATTTGAAGTACTGGAATCTCCTTGTTTAGTAGGGAAAGTGCCGTTGTGACCTTCTCCAAAGTAGTCACCGAAGACTTCGAACTGTTACCCAGTAGGGCAATTTCACCTTCGATACCCTCAATAACATCGTTAATAAAAGGCAATGTGAAGCTTTCTTTCTCACTATACTCCTGCACAAGGGTAACAAGTCTTTCCCTGACCTCCTCAGAGTACTCAGAAACAATGTCTTGAAGCTGGCGTCTTCTGTCGCTGTTTTTCAACTCCTGGATTCTCTTCTTTGCAATGTTCAATTCAATCTCCAATTCTTTTCTTCTCTGCTCAATGGCCTGGAACAGGTCTTTGATTGCCACGGAGCGAGCCTCTTGCTCAAAGGCTCTCACTTTAAGAAGTGTCAACTCCTGGAGATCATGGTTATAATCACTTTGAATCTCAGTAACTGCACAAATGGCTTTGATCTTTCCAATAGACGCTTGCTTCATTCTCTTCTGTTGGGTTGAGATTTCACCACTATGATCCTGGTTGGCCTCAATTTCCAGAGCCTCGATGGAGTCTTTGAATATACGAATAAGTTCTTTGTGTTTGGAGATGGCCTTACGAGCGGCGTATGCCTCCTTGAGATACTTACCATACTGCTCAAACTGTTGCTCTAGTTGAACAATCTCGGATTGCCTATCCTGCACTTGTCTTCTGTAACTTTGGATCTCCTCATCACATTCAACAATATCCCTGTTTGCCTTCTCAATGTTAGCTTGGATAACACGTTTATCCTCATCAGAAAGACCTGCCGAACTGTAGTTGCGGTGCACACCACTAGCCTCTTGAGCCCTCATAGATATTTGGTTGGAACCATAACGAGACCGTGAGAGAGTATACATAGTATTACCTGAGAAGAATTTCTTAAATGGCAATTCACCATTTTCACCTCTTCTTAAACGTTCAATCTGTTGTTCAGTTAAACCTTTTCTTGAAATTGGAATATCATGAATAAAACTGGTCTCTGCTAGCATTTGAATAACTCCCTCTGGACCTTTGAGGAAATCACGCAAAAAACCGTCAAATCCGTAAGATCTCAAACTTTCTGAGGAGACCTTTGACTTCAAAGTCCGACCACTCAAGTATCTTATGGCTGGATTAGTCTTTTTCTGTTCAATCAGAATTTTAGAGTTTCTATCATAAGCATCCTTAGATACTGCGGTAATGGCCAAACCAGTTTTGATATCAACGAGCTCCTCCAAGTAAGCAGCTGTTTGAGGATCTGTTGCGGTGACGGTAAGCAATGGTGGTTCCAGCAGTTCCCCACGAAGATCTCTAAGCTCCGAACGCAACAACTGGACAACCTTCTTAGCCTCTTGTGCTGTACGATTATTTTTCATCTTGTCCAAGATGTGGAGCTTATCTTTGGAGGAAAGTTGTTTTTCATATCCAGCAATTTGATCTCTGAATCTAGTCTGTGTACGTTGCACTTGATTAATACTATTCTTGAGGTCAGCAATTTTGTCTTGATACTCGGCTATTTCAGTATGCAAGTTATCAGAACTCTGAGTGTAGTCTCTTACAGTGTCTTCATCAACCGGCTGGATACGATCAAGGCTCTTTTCTGTTTCTGCCAGTCTTTCAAGGGTTTCATTGAGAGCCTTCCTTTTCGTTTCAGCACGCATTTCAAGGTCTGTGATTTTTCTTCTCAACTTCTCAACAGTTGTGTCAGCCTTCTCCACTTCCTTCTTCTGTGCTTCTAACCTCTCACTCTTGGACTTCAATAAGTTTTTCTTGTCTCTGATAGCATTCAGAACTTTCTGGGAGTCAATATCGATTTCATCGATAGCTTCTTGGAAGGGAGCCATTTCCATGTTGTAGTTATCAAGTTGATATTTAATCAGATCACGTTCAGCTTTCAATTTCTCACCTTCTCTCTTAAGATCCTGGATTTCCGCATATGGGAGCAATTTCTTGTGATCTTCCAACTCCATCTTCTTCTTTTGGAAAGCGCCATATTTTCTGGCTTCCTCCTCATAACGAAGTTTTTCTCCCTCCAAATGTTCCTTATCCTTCATCTTTGCATCTAAGTCGATTGTGAGTTGGGCTTTCGCATCATCTAGATCAATTAGTTGTTTGTGTTGCTTCATCATGTTGACATCGACAGCTCTCTGTGTTTCAACGAGAAGCTGTTCTTGAGTAAGTTTGGAAAAGTCAGCAACTTTCTCCTGTGGCAAAAATTGACAGAGGTTATCTAATTGCACGTTCAAATCGAGTAACAGTGCCTTAACCTTGGCATCAGTAGAAGACTTACCATTGACAGCCCAGTCGGACTTATTAGAAAGATATAGTACTCTCTTGATAACCACATCTCGTTCACCTTCTTTATTCTTCAAAGTGATTTCAATAGTTGCAGAGCTTTGACCGTTTCTGATGAATTCAGAAACCAGCTTCTGACGGCCTAATAACTGTGGATGACCACTAAGACCAAGACAAACGGCACATACAAAAGTGGACTTTCCTGTACCATTTGGTGCAATGATCATATTTAGCGATGGAGAAAGAACAAACTCCGTGGAGGCATACACGACGAAATTCTCAACTTTCACTTTCATAATTGCACCTGGAGCAAACTTGTCCTTTTGAGCTTTATATCAACGTTAGTAATTGAGCGATGGAGTAAAAGGTGACGCGTCACACTTACCAATTGCAGTTGATATCTTGCGTCGCTTGTCGGGTTTGAAGTCCTCGTCAGCATAGCGATTGAGATCCATTGTTGACATCTCTGAGACTTCAATGATACAAATAAATCCCACTAAGGAAATGGATTTCTACAATATAAATGGGTTTTAATTATGAGTTTTACGCGTTCAGCCTTGAGATTCCCCCCACCAACTTGACTTTCGCGATATCCGCGCCCTCGGAATTGGCCGATTTTCGCGGATGGGCCCTCCGAGGTTTCATCATCATCAACAAACAACGGTAGACATATTGGAATCTCTCGCTTTTGGTCGATTAGCCTGTTTTTTGTCTAATAATTCCGTATTGATTTTGGGTTGAAGAAGTTGAGAATGCCTCCAAAGAACTCTCGGAAAGCTGCGGCGCGTCGCCGAGCTAAGAAAGAGGAACAAGGTTCTGATATTGAGGACGAACTTCCACCAGAGAAACCACCAAGGCCATTTAAAGAGGTCAATGAGCTACCAATGTCATTGGAGCCACCAGAATATAACATTTTGAATCAGCCGTTATCAATTAAGGACAGTGCTACGTTGTATTCATCTTTGATGAAGTCTCGTAAGGCATATACAACAAGTAATGTGTTTGATTTATATTGGGCCAAAGGTAAGACAAAGTTTGACAACGACGTCAATGCTAGAGACAGAATGAACAAGTTATGTGATTGTGGATTGGAGGTTGGTCCCCATGTTTATGAAATAAGACTTTTCATATTGAAAGATGACGAGATTGAAAAGAAAAGAGAAGAGATCAAGTCTAAGAAGAAAGAGAAAAGAATGGCAAATAAACAGATAAGAGAGGAGAAAAAGAAGGTAAAGGAGATAGGTGTGCAAAATACCAATACACCAGAGAATGGATCGTTGACAAATGAGTCAGTAGCTACTGATCAGCCAGGTGATCAGCCTTCTACATCTGCTACAACTAATGGAGACACTACCGCAAACGGTAACGACAATGATGACAACGATGATAACTCCGATGATGGAGAAGAAGCTGAAGATCAAAATACCGATAATGCTGAGCAGAGTAGGGAAACTACTGCTCCATTACCTTCTCAAGATGATGCAGTCGTAACGACGGATCCTCAACCTACAGATCCTCAACCTACAGATCCTCAACCTACAGATCCTCAACCTACAGATCCTCAACCTACGGAGCCTCAGCCTACGGAGCCTCAACAAACGGTACCCCAACAGAACCAAGCTACACCAGAAACACAATCAGAGACCACAAAGACTGAACCAACCAAGCCTGCTCCACCCGAGTTTGGACCAAAACCCAAGTCGCTGCCACTTATTAATAACTCAAACTCGGGGGCTTCACCAGTGGCTACACCATCCACAACGGCTGCTACTCCAGTGGGTGCACAACCAGGGCAACCTACAACTCAACCGGCTCCTGTTCCATCTTCTGCTCCAACTGCTACTGCACCAGCACCAGCACCTCCACCTCCAGCACCTTCATCTGCAAATGATATGATGCAGTCCCCTGAAAGTCAAATGATGATTGCAAACTTGAATGCCATTGCCCGTATTGACCCTTCTTTGAACACATTAATGAAAATTGTTGCCAGTGGAAGTGCCTCATCAGCTCAGATCCGTGAATTCCAAGGCTATATACAACGAGCCAAGGCAATGGGACCTACTCCTTACTTCAGACAACAATTCCCAAATTACCAGCCTCAAGTCAGGGCTCCCAAGCCTCCAAAACCATCAAAACCTCCAAAACCTCCAAGAGAGAAGCTTTTAACTACTTTCCAGGAGATGTATGTCAATGGAGCAGATCTGGTATTTGAGTTCAGCGAGAATCCTAATGTTAGATTTAGTCTACCAAAAAACTGTATAGTGGAGAAGACAGATAGTGGAGAATATATCATATCATATTTGGTGATTTATAATGAAGAGCAGATTAAGAAGTGGAATCACAGACAAGAGGCCAAGAAAGAGAAGTTGGAGAAGGCCAAGGAACAAGAGGAAAAGAAAAAACAGCTCCTAGCTGATTCAGAACAGAAGAAGAAGCAGGAAGGAGAACAAAAGAAGAAAGAGGAGGAATCCAGACAGGTTGAAAAAAGATCCACTCGAAGAAGAACAAGGAAAGCCGATGAAGACGAGGAGATGACGGATATCCAAGTTAAGGATGAAAAGCAAATTGGTGGACTCAGTTTGGAAGAGGACAAAAAGGGCAAAGAAAAACAAGCTGACAAGGAAAAGAAAGATGACGACCCTGAGCCGATTCCTTACTTTATGCCTATTTCCTTCAAGATCACCCAGATGGACCCCAAATATGATCCTATCATCACCAACAGTTTCCATAAGAAGGATGATGTCTACAAGTACATGGAAAAGGTACTCAAAGAAGGTGACCGAGCACCTAAATATTTGCTGTGGTATCAAGTGGATGCCTACGATGATGAGAAAATATCTGAGAATCTGAGAGAACAGCTGTATCTCATCGAGAACCCACCTAAGAAGTACAAGAAGAGAAACGTAAGTTACAAATTTATACCATTTCATATACCGTTGAGTCGTTACTAACATTAGAAGCAGACCGAAGAGAATCCACTGATGGCGAAGCCAAAGCGTCAGAGAAAAGAAAAAAAAGTTGATGATAACTCCGTCAAGAAAGAAACCATTGACACAACCACTTCTTAATTGTTTTTTTGTTTTGACCCGTCATGATGAATACTGAATTGCAATGCCACATTTTTTAACGTCTAAAGTTGGTGATTTCATACGTAGATCGACACCTGCAGATAACAAGAAGTCTTTAAATTTTCCTTCCCACATAAGTTTTACTTGTTGGTCATTTAAGGATGTGCTGAGCTTTATAACACTTGAGTAATCAGTATCTCTAACAAGGCTTTCAAATGCCTCAATAACAGTTTGATCGTCATTTCCATGTTTTGCGTGTGGTTTTAAATATGGATTGATCCGTTTTAATGGAGGAGAAGATCCATTGGATTTCCATAATTCGCATCCAAATGAAAGATTGGAGTCGTAGGAGTAGACGTTAAAATCATACCTTGAAGAGAAGGTAGAGTTAATGCTTGTCTTCACCGAGTATGTTGACGAAATGTGTCCAAGCATAGGATTACATGCCAGTGTCATTGTGAGAGGTTTCCCTGTGTATGTTGATTGTGTTGAGTATCTGACTGCAGTGGAAAGGCCAGGACTCATATTTTGCGTACCATACCAGATCTCTGTACCAAGGGAAAGTGATGAGTTATTATACAGTGCAGTATTAAGCCTTTCAGCACCTTGTCTGAAGTTATAAAGGCATCTGAAACCCAGCAATGCCTCATTGGTGGAGAAGATGTATTCTCTGCAAAATCTACCTGTATCCTTTTGCCAGTAGAAAGTCATTGTACCATTACCTTTTAGTTTCTCGTTACTAACACATTTTATAAGCAATTGCGAGTGTTCTGTCATTCTCTTAATCACCATTGCCTCTAGTGCCGATCCTGGGAAGTACATCCGACCATAGTAAAGCGAATGAGCTTGAAATGGCTTACGATCCACAGGAGTTGATGTTACTGGTGATGGGGGATGAATGACTCTGTAACCAGCAATTGCGTCCTGTAAAGACAGCTCTTTTGTGCCAAGTACATCTTTCAAAGACGCTGAGGTGTACAAATACGCTAAAGATCCATTGATGGTGCCAGTATTGTTCAGTGTGAGTTGTGTAGCTGTGTTTTCAGAAGACTTTGATGCAATGTTAAGCCTTGCGTCTGTTTGGATGGGGAAATCTATTATGGCTTCACTGGTGGCAACAATGTTCTCGTAGGAGTTGTCCTCGTCCCACCCTGAAGCTCGGTAGAAAGACCTTAGCACATAGTCCATGAACTCTCTCATCAATTGGCGTGTGAACACTTTCTCTTCCAGCAGATTCCCCATAAAAGCAGTTTTTTTGGTTTGTTACGGGTTCAAAGTGGCGGGTGTGTGGCGCATACCGCAAAGCGCAGTGCAGTGGGTCTAGAGGGAGGGAGGTGTTCGGGTGTCGCTTCTGCCTATCCCTCAACTGATTGTTACACGTCAACAAGGGAGTAAAACGTTTCAGTGTGTGTTTGATCTCTCTATTGTAAGGGATATTTTATCGATCTGAGCTCGATGTCCTCTACAGACCCGGCTAAGTACGAGAGACTCATTGGCCGTATCTCCAATGTCCAGCAATTGGACAAGTTCATCAGAGCGATCGAGACTGCCGAGACCCAACTTAGAGCAGAACTCGACAACTTCATTGATTCCCGAACACATCAACAGGAGAGTAAGAGATTGGAACTGGCTCGTACAGAATTCTCTACTACATTGAATAACTCGAGCTCATTGGTGGATTTGCTATCCAATGCGGGATCACTAGCCTCTAAAATCACTGCTAGAGTAAGGCTCCTCGACGCTGAAAGATCTCGAGTCAGTGAAACAGTACAATATGTGGGGCAAGTAAGAGAATTAAGGGCATCCATCCTGGCTGCCCATTCATCATTAGAACAGAAAGATTGGGAATCTGCTGCAAAATCTATTGGTAAGATAAGGACACTGCCCGTTGAAGGTGACTTCATCGACAAAGTTGTTCCTTCTACCGATGTCCCAGATGTACCATCTGTAACTTTGAGCAAATGGGTTGATGAACTCACTGAACTATTTGCTAGGGAGTTCAACAGGGCTGCTGAAGCTAAAGATGTGGAATCTTTATCAAAGTTCTTCTCTCTATTCCCATTGATTGGTAGAGACAGTATTGGATTAGACTGTTATTCCAAATTCATTTGCAACATCATCGCATCACAGAGTAGACAGATCATTACAAATCAATCAAACCAGGACAAAATCGGGTTTTACCCAGCTGCATTGATGAAACTTTTGGAAATCGTTTCAACAATGCTTAATCAACACGCACATGTCATTTCCAAATACTATGGAACGTCACATATGACTGGAATTATCGAAAGAGTCGAGAGGGAAACAGATTCTCAAGCGGGACTAATCAGTGACACTTTCTACGATCAGAGAAGATTGGCAAGATATATTGATGAGATCCAGGGATACAAGTTCCCGTTCCTATCCAATATGTCCGTCTCGCCGTTGTCTGCTAGAAACTCTCCATCCCCTAGACCAAGTACTGAAATATCACGGGTAAGTGAAGATAGCGGTGTTTCCGTGGTTGAAATTGGTGACTTGTGCTCCGAGTTGTCTTCATTCATCCATAATTGGTCCCTATACTGTAAGTTCATTGCTGTGAAGTGGAACGAATATCAAGGAATAACTCAACAGGAACTCAAATTACCTAAACCAATACTGGAGAGTGCATTTGTGAAAAAGATCCAAATCAAATTCTTACCAGCTTTTGAATCACTGGGAACCTTCTTTGTTAGACGGTCATTGGAGCAGGCGTTCCAACTGGAGGAGTTGCCAAACTTGGACATATACCTCCGTAGCTCTAAAACTGTGGAACCAGAATCTGTGCCAGTATCTTCAGCCATGGAGGATTTCATCATGGTCCTATCTACGGTATTGAAGCAGTCTATTGAGACGGGACAGCCGGTTACTGTGAAAAATATTATCACTAATATCCGTCAAATTCTTCACAGTGACTACTTATTGACCTTACACAAGAGACTTCGTGAATTCCAGCCTAGGTCCGGTGCCATATTGACCGTTTCAGTACAAGCCACACAAGTACAAACACAACAACCAAAACAAAGTACAATGGGTAACATGTTTATGAGAAGTGCGGCTAATGCTGCCACCCAGGCGTTCAATCAGATATCCGCTGGTGACGAAACACGACTTCACACATACTTGATCCTCCTGAACACAATGGCACTGGGCTCCACATATTTCACGAAAATTGTGGATCAGAGCGTGGTTCTACTGTCTAGAAGTTATCCATTTGGTAGCGATGCATCTAAATTGGAGGCTATTATTAAAGATATGGAGTCTTCCTTTATCAAGAGATCTAATGACATTTTGGAGGAAAACGTTCAGGTCTTGTTTAATCAAGTTATGCAAAGTAAGTTGAGGATTCTGTTGACTGACTGTTTCAAGGATGTCAACTACTTAATTGCCTCATTTGACGAGGCGGAGAACACAGTCACTAGAAGATTTGTGGAACAGTGGAATACACTGATCTCCCCATACATCAAAACATTAGACCCTCAGATCTATGAAATGTTCCTTGTTACGACTGTGACGACCTTGTCTAACCTTCTAGAACGGAAGTTGTGGTCTTTAGAGAACAACATTAATGAATTGGGGTCAATTAAGCTGGAAAGAGACTTTAGTGGACTTATCAGTGAGATCACACGGAACCAATACAGATTAAGAGATAAGTTCCTAAGAGTTACGCAGATCATTTTGATTTTAGGGTTTGACGACGAGGATGACGAGATTGATATGAACTGGGTACTAACTCCTGCAGAGAGACAAAGGGCAAGGCTGCTAAGAGTTGACCGCTAAAATAAAAATAAAGCGCACCCTCCGATCCCTAGTGGCTCTCAAAAGCCGGTTAACGCCGATATCTGGTACTAAATGAGGCACGTTTGGTAGCACATAAAATCTATAGGGAATGCATGACTTGGAAGTTCTTTGCACCCGCTGATCTGTTTCAAAAACGACTAATATACAACACCTTGTTCTATGCATAAATTCTCGGTTTACATGTATTTGTTTTGGAGGGGAGGGGGTGGGTCTCTCCATTTGACATTCATCGCTTATTTGTAGGATTTCTCTTGTGGTATAAATCTTTATGTTGCAAGCTGTAGAAGGCATGGGTATTTCCAGAATGTTCAGCGGCAACTGCTACGGAAGATAAGAAATCTCACGTGTCTTAAAATACATCATATAGTACTTTCTGCATTGGAAGCTTTCCTTAACTTGTTTTCACCTGTTAGATCTCCCCTTGCCGTCCCTTCAATTGGGTGGTCTGACCCTGCCAAAGGGGTGCTGCCTGGGTTGATCCGTCAAAATCCCTCCACACTACAAGGCCCTTGTTATGCGGCTAAGCGCAGGACAGCGCAGATCATTTTACGTTGTGCAGTAGGCGCCTGGGTCCACAAGCATACGATAGGAAACGTTTATGTGACATGTCTTTGGGGGAGGGAGAAGCGATCCTGTGGGGTGGGCTTTATATATGGGGCTCTATCGCTTTGACCCCTTTCATTGCTTCCTTTTCTTTGCACTCCAAAGCTCAATATGTCGTCAAACGAACTCAAAACTGAACTCCAAGAAATCATTGGGGAAACCGCTAATAAGAAAAAAGTTATTGTGTCGGAGAAGACTTTCCCCAGTCTCATCTTTGATAATCTTGTGGACAGTGAAGTTGTTATGGCAATTCTGAGAATCCTTGAAGTAGCTCTTGGATTCACCTTACTTGGACTTACGGCCCAACTGACAAACTTACTCAACTCAACGGATGGCACCACCGAGACTTTAACTACCACCAATGAAACTTACTACATAGACATTAGTAACTCTACTGGAACAAACATTTGCGGTCTGGTTACAGCCATTATTACTCCTGTAACTCATACGACTATTTCATCGTGGCAAAATATTGCAGGAAAAGATGGCTCGCTCATTCCTTATGCTACGTCTCTTATTGTTGCCCAGCTGGTCAATCTTGGAACCTGGCTTGCCACTGCAATCTGGTTTACTGTCAAGTATCAACATTGGGACTGCTCTGATCCATTGAAGCTAATTGAGCAATATAATGCAACATCAAGTGCCAATGATACCACGATTTACAATCAATTGGCCTTCACGTTTTATCCAAACTCCTCTACTGAACAGTATCTCTCTGATATTACTGGTCTAGATGACACAGCATTGTTAACTGAAGGTATTGACTACTTATTTGATGCACTCAACACTGACTTGGTTACCGTTTCCCTCTTAGGTACGGATAAAATTTCTGTTTCTCAAGAGATTGTCTCAAAACTCTCAAAGGATTGTGCACTGAAGAAAGCTTCTATGGGTATCAGTTGGGCAGGTTTCTCTGTGTTTGTCTTCAGTACCATTTTGCTCTATTTAACTTTCAATAAGCTTGAACTAAAGGAACAATCTGATAGTCCATTCGATAAATTCAAGTTTCAGGTTGATAATGGAACTACAACAGAGAAAGACGCAAAGTCAGTGATGTTGAAAGAGTCTCTTTACACACGTCTCTTCTCGTCTGGAACCGGAACCGACTTAAGTGCAGAGGAAATTGAAACTGATGTTTCCAAGTCAGTTGTGATTACCGTCACACATCTTGAAAAAGTAGGTGATAACTATAACTTTGTCGCTTGTGTCACTTTCCCCGTCGATTACCCAAAGTTTTCCTTGACAATTACTTCGCAGTATGCAGACGAATCAGCCAAGACACCTACAGTAACAATGACGACTTCCAATGCTGCTGCTGCTAAAGTATTTGATACCAACTCAGATGATAACACGAAGATTTCAACTGTATGTCATCTGAAACTGAAAAAGAAGATGAGACAAAGAGTTACCAGTTGGGTAAAGGAATCATTAGGGCAAAAAATCACTGACATTGATGGGAAATCCACTGGCAAATACGCTTTAACTCTTGAGGAGGGTATTTCCAGATCTTGGTACAGCCTTAAGGAATACTGTAAGGAGAAGTCCAGCAAGAATGTTATATGTGAGGATAGTGTGAAAGAGTGGGTGAAGCTTGTACACCCAGAATCGAGTACTGTAACGACACTCGAAGGTTTCTTCAAAGAGATTCAATCGTACAGAGACAAGACTCCGTTGATAACTCAATTGAAAACGGCATGGGCTTCTGAAAAGAGTAAACGTGCCATGTTGAGTACTTCCGGATGGTCTGGTATTTTGCCATTGTTGGTGTTCAACGCAGTTCGTCTGGTTAGCTGTGCCTATACTCTATTTACCCATATTTTCGATTCCTCTTCTCCCTGGATGATTAAGCTTATGGGAGACCCAGTTGGAAAGGCACAACAGAGTTCCAAAGCATCTTATAAATTGAGTAAGCTTACCCAGCTTATCTTAACTGTTCTCATCAACGAGAATTCCCAGTTTACATTCCTGGTTCAATGCGAACCAGACTCTGAGGAGTCCACACAGAAAACGCCTACCAATTCGCAGTCAACTGCATCAACTGGTTCAACTTCAGAGTCAACTATACATGCCGCTTCTGTACATGGTGCACAAATGAAGTTTGTCACCCATCCTGTGAGTTCTGCTGATTCACAAAAGACTGCGGTTGATGAAGAGATCAAATTACATCTAATGCAACAGAAGCCAGGAAGACCTAAATTCTCGCGCGCAATGATGTTCCCTCGCTTCACGGATGACGATGATGACTATTGAACTTAAACATTATATCGAATATACTCTACTAATATATCATAAGACATTACTATCTTGTAGAAAGTAAGTTGATCAGCGCAGAACTGGAGACCCCCAACTGTGTCAGCTCTCCAGCTGTCTTTAAGTTTTAATATCAAGGAACTGGGGTCTTGTATGCAGTTCGATGTCTCATGTATGCAGGGATCTGCTATGCAATGGTGCCTGTTATGCATAGTCATGTATACCTTGCCGCGGACTACACGCTGACAACTTCCTGACATTTTTGGCCCCACAATCTGTGCGATTAACTTCTTTCAAACCTCATATCACAAAACAACTAAAAAGCCACTGGCTCGCTGTTTCTGACTATGCAATTTTGTCTAGTTCTCTCATATTGATAAGCTATCTTGTGATGTCAGAAAAAGAAGAATCAACCACGGACTATGAGGAGCACGTCTCCAAGTCAACTAAGATTATGGCGGGCTTGACATGTATTGCAACACTGGCAGGATTCATGAGAATCTTGGAAGTAGCTGCTTCTCTCTCTCTCTTGGGTGTGACTGGTAAGCTTACTTCTGCTCTGAACTCCAACTCTACAACTATCTCCACCACTAATGGATCCTACATCTCGATTACAGACGTGACTGGTGCCAACATCGCAGGTGTGGTTACATCTATTGTGACCCCAGTTTCTCATTTGGGATTGACCTCCTGGGACAGCCTTACTCCCAAAGATGCTTCTGTCAATATTCTCCAGACTCTTCTGACCTCAAGTCAGTTCCTTCAATTATCCATCTGGTTTGCTACTGCTATTTGGTTTTCCGTGAAGTATGGCTCTTGGAGCTGTACAAATGTTTCCGACCTTTTATCTCAGTACAATGAGACTGCTACCTGGAACGATTCTATCACCAACGGAATTGGACTTACTTTCTATCCCAATGAGACAACACTTGACTTAAGTGGTATTCCGGGCATATACGATGCACACAGCTTGGACGAGGGCTTACAGGATCTGTTTGATGCATTAGGCGTCTCCGAGTTGACTATTTCGCTGCTTTCAGCTGAACAACTGACTACGTCTCAACATGTGATCTCCAAACTGTCTAAAGATTGTTCTTTGAAAAAAGCTGCTATTGGTATCAGTTGGACGGGATTTTCATTCTTTATCATCAGCTCAGTGTTGATGATAATCCATTATGTGAAGGATTCGGTTGTAGTTAGTCCTTTACCATCTATCCCATTGACTATCAAGGGATTGCCCAAGTGGTCAAAAGATTCAACGTCATTTACTGAACTTGCCAAGAACTCTTCCTATAAGCATGTTGAAAACGGATCTTTGTTGTTGAGTACACTGGCCACAACTGTTTTGCAGAAGGAGGTCAAGGCCAAGACGGAGAAAACCGATAAAACTTCAACTACTGAGGCTAAGGCAGAGTCGGCCACGACACCAACCCCAAATCCATCAGGATCAACTGACTCTACTTCTTCTGACCAGTCATCCTATCAACTCAACTTGCAAAGTACATTCTCGGGTTATGAAAAAGTATTCACCCTTGAGGTTGCCTCGAAGATGTCTCTGGACTTAGCGAAATCTCAAGAGTTAAGTGTTAACACAAAGGCCATCACTTCTTCTAGCGATTTTACGCCATTTACTGTTTCGTCTAACGATGCTAGTAAGGATGTTAAGGTAAACTGTCAGTTGTTATTCAAAGTTGCAGCTGCCGCACAAGTGGTTGAGAAGTCTGTTAAAGACACTCTCAGTGAGGCATGGAAGGCTGACAGTCTCAGGGAGTCCATCCTAATGAGTAGTAGACGCTGGAGAGTGGGTTTCTTACCAAATCTCTACTTTGGAGTCAATCGTGTGGGCAATCTACTGTATGCATTGTTGAAAGTACTGTTCAAAAAGGTCCAGTATGCTCTTCTTGGAGACTCTATGAAAAAGGTTGCCGAACCTTTCAACTATGATTTGAAATACTTGACTAACATCCTGTACGAAGTTACTGTTTCAGGATCCACCACTTCGACGTTCTATGTTCATATTGAGTGTGAAGGATCTGAGGAGCCTGCCGCAATGGTCTCAAAGCTCAAAAGGCTTCAAAGGGGTTTGCCAAATAGAGGCAGAGATCAATCTATGTACTTCCTCTCTCATGCCTTGTTGCTACCAAAGAAAGTCAAATAACCAATCTCTCAAGCTTAAATACATACATATCAATTGATTCTAAACCATCTTTTTGAACTGTAGTTGGTTGCATTGTGGCTAGTTATTTACATACTTTAGATTTGATGAAAGCTACAAAAATATATCAAGGAGCTGCGGGATAATCTTCGATTATTGTTGAAGTAATGTCGTATCTATCTCATGTGACCGTACTGCCAAGCCAGCAGGTTTAAGAACAGGACTCATGGAAACGGAAGTCCGTCTTTCCGATACGTTCATTTGAGGACGATCGTCAATCGCTTTAGAACGGCGTCTGTCCTTTCTCTGCTTTCTATGCTTCTCCAGTAACGACTCCCTATCTAAGACATTGTTACTTGTTCCACCACTGCCTGTCTTTGTTTTCTCTTTCTCCTTCTCTTTATCTTTAACATCGTGGCGTTGCC
The DNA here is from genome assembly GCA_030569745.1 of Petasospora bimundalis. Taxonomy (NCBI): domain Eukaryota; kingdom Fungi; phylum Ascomycota; class Saccharomycetes; order Phaffomycetales; family Wickerhamomycetaceae; genus Petasospora; species Petasospora bimundalis. The sequence continues at coordinate 60,890 of JAJMLR010000028.1, forward strand.
TGGAACCTTCTCTGGCCCAGAACTCGTCTCTATACATCTCCCATGCTTCACGAATCTCAGCATTGAATGCCCTTGGGTTCATCATCAGCTTTACATCAGTAGGTCCAACACGAGCTTGTGCTCTAATTTCCAGTGTCTTGAGCAGCTCGCTCCACCAAACCATGACAGATATGTGCTTCAATGGCCCTATGTGGTTCACAATCCAACGAGAGCATTCGACGTAAATTCGAAGCCCAGCACGGGCCCAGTCCGTAAATTTATCAGTAATTGGTTCATGAACTTTAACAAGACGCAAATTCAACTGTCTGAGTCCCTTGTTTGTGGATGCAAAGAACCTTCTAGGTATCACAATAGTACGTCGATACTCACCCGACAAATGAAACAACGCCAGAGTAACAATAATGAAAAAAGCAACAAACTTGAGTAGGACTGGTGGGAAAGGGCCAGGAATCTCAGAATAAAGGCTGTATATCGTAAAAGCTTCAATTCCGGCAAGAGCTGCAAGGAAGAAAGTGAATCTGTTTCTCAGTGATTTCTGTTCTTGGAGTTGTTCTCTTATGCTCTGTTCCAAAATAAGTAGATTTCTAAATATTTTCGTAGCGTGAGGGTATCTTGAATCTCTCTGTGCACTGTGTGATCTCATACTCCTTGAAGTGCTTCGGTCTGTGGCATCAGAACGCCTTCTCCTACTGGAGTTCCTCTTAAACGGTCTCTGTGATGGGTCGTCGCTTCCAACTCTTCCACGGCCAGACACTGCAGCACTATTCTGCGAGGCAGCATCCGAGTCCGAGTAGAGTGCTGAATCTTCGTCACGAGAATTAAGTGGTGTTAACTCGTCAATAGCCAGTAGAAGTGGTGATGGCTGTTGTGAAGGTGTCGATGAGCGATCGAGTTTAGCATCTGTGAGAGAGGCAGAGAGTCCTGGTGACCTCAAAAGGTGGCCAGCCCTGTGTGATAGAGGTGACGATGGTGGAGTTGTCTCGTCTGATATAAGAGACGGCCAGCTGGGTGTTGACTTCAAATTTTGCTGGTTGTCCATCGTGTACTCGTTGGTCGAGGGTCGTGTTTAGGACTCAACTATGGTTGTTCTTTTGAGATGTAGGGACAGTTGCTCTTGCGGTAGTCAATAAAGAGGATAATGCGGTGTTATTAGATATCTGGAAAGGTAGTGAACCAGCACAACACCAGCGTCCGTAATAAGGTCTCTCTCTTTCTCTACTGAAGGCTCGATAGAACAGTGCCAGTCAAAGCGTCGTATATGACTTCGAAATCAACAGCCGCGAAACTTTTCTCCACAAAACGAATCTGACGCATTCATTTTTTTTTTTTTCACTACGTTTATGGTTATCGAAATATATGCATTTTTTTGTATGGAAACAAACTATTTTAATGTACAACTTTTAGCTCCTGAAAACCAACTCACCAATAAAATTAACCTCACCATGAAATGTCGAAGCCTCTTAAGCCTCAGCTGGCATCTGCGCTAAGAGGTCGAACGAACCGGTACCGACACCAGAAAGCTTACCCAGCACAATACGAGCAGAAGGAGATTCCAGTTTCTCACGGTCACCGTCCAAGACGGCCTTGGTCAAGAACTGACAAGTTGTCTCGTATGACATCTTCATGAAAGAAGAAGTAGAAGAATCAATACCCTGTCTGTTGAAAGCCAAGTAAGTACCTTCTCTTGTCATCATATCACCAATCAAATCCAAATGACGTGAACTGACGGTAATGGCATAACGGCCGAAAACGTTTTGAATCTCGTTAACAATGGTATTTCTGGCGGCCTCAACACCGTATGTTCTTAAAACAGCAGCAACATCGTTAGAAGTGATACCGTTGACATCGATAAAGTCATCCTGATCCCACATAGCTTGGAAGTTGACACCTTCCGTGGTCAAAACACGCTTACCATTTTCTGGTTGTGGGTGTAAACAACGACCAATACGTGGAACTTCTTTCACGACAACACGACGACAGACGTCCTCAACGATGTTAACCATCAACAATTTCTGTGTCTCAGCTGGCAACTCCAATCTAATGTGACACCACTTACCCTTGGAATCATCAAAGTTGAACTTGGTAATCAAGTTGTGTGAACTTAAAACAGCAGATTGACGGTCACGGGCTGTTTTGCTCAAGTCCTTCTTGCTCAAGGCAATAGCGGACTCAGAGTCAGAGTCACTGTCAGAATCACTGTCAGAGTCGGAATCGGAATCGGAGTCCATCTCCTCATCAGACTTCTCAGCTCTTCTCATTGTCTCGATCTCCTCATCATCTGGCTCATCGTAAGACACGGACTGCTTACCCTTGCTACTTCTCTTTTCGTCATCAGCGTCATCATCGTTGTCACCACCCTTAGATGGAGACATATCGGAAGTCATAGCCTTAGCAACAGCCTTACCAACCTCAGGCATAGATTGAGTGTTTGGCTTCTTCTGTTTCTTCACTTCCTTAGTAATAGCAGTCTCCAAAGTCTTCAAGAATCTTTCGGTAATGGTCTGCTCGAGCATCTCCTTAGAAACATCGTACTCCTCGTGATACTGTGTACTCTCGAAGAAGTTGAAGTTGATATCATAAGCACGAGTAGCATCTTCGCTGTCACCAGAAGTCTCAGTAACGGAAACGTAGTCAACAAGCTCAGAGAAGACAACCTTAGCAACAGAACGGCAGAAGGCATCAGCCATGTCATCATCAACCTCATCTCTGATAGGCAATGTCATCTGTGGTGTCTTAATAGAAGAAGAGGCAGTCATAATGATTTCTCTCATACGTGGGATACCCAATGTCACATTAGCAGCACCGTGACCGGCGAAATGGAATGTGTTCAAGGTCATCTGTGTGGATGGCTCACCAACAGATTGGGAAGCAATAATACCCACAGATTCACCAGGGTTGATCAAAGAACGCATGTACTTCAACTGCATCAAAGCACGGAACTTCTTATCATTGATACCGGCCTTCTCGAGCAACTCTGGGCTGGAGGCAATGAACTCGTCCAACTTGGCATCAAACTTCTCAGAAACAGAACCCAAGTATTTAGCTGGGTTGTAAACAGATAATACTGGGTCGTATTTCAAAGAGTCCTTGTTCTTCTTCAATGCCTTCTTAGCCTTCTTGGCGTATTTGGCAGCAGACTCGGTATCCAAGTGTTCAATAAGATCACCTGGGTTATACTTCGAAAGCATGGCATCGTAGTTGTCAATACAGAACTTGAATTGGTTCATGTGTGACTCCTTGGTGACGTCGATGGCATCACCACCGTACAAGAACTGAATCAAAGTACCATCACCATCTCTAACAGTGTTGTCGTAAGATACATGGACACCTTCCAACTGCTTGGTCAAACAACGCTGCAAGTAACCAGATCTGGATGTCTTGACAGCTGTATCAATCAAACCTTCACGACCAGCCATACAATGGAAGTAGTATTCCTGTGGTCTGATACCAGAGTAGAAACGACCCTTAATGTAACCACCAGCTCTAGCATCGGTCTCATATGGCTTAAAGGATGGTAATGTCTTACCACTCACCATGACTGGGACACGACGACCCTCAAGAGCCTGTTGTCCAAGCAAACACATAATCTGGGAAACATTAACGTTGGATCCCTTGGCACCAGACAAGGCCATGGCCTGCATCGAGTTGTATGGGAATCTCTTCATGGTACCATCTGGAACACACTTGGAAACGACTTGGGATGTAATAGCATTAACCTTAGATTGAGTAACGGCATCGAGAATACCAGATTTGTTGTCATCACGGTAAACCTCCTCCAATCTTCTAAGGAACTCAGCATCGTTGGTCTTAGTGGTAGAGTCCAAGTTGGTAACTTCAGCGGCAGCAAGACGACCAACATCAACGGAGGTAAGCAGAATCTCATTTCTCCACTGGTTACCCTCAGATGTCAAACGAAGATCATCCATACCACAGGTAAATGCAGTGTTCTGAATATAGTTGGTGAACAGACGACCAAGGACAGACAATGACTTACCAGCAACGGCAGGACCGTAAACCTCATGCAAAGAGTGGACAATACCGTACTCAGAGGCACCATATTGAGACTTATCAAGAATACCACAAAGGAGCTCACCATTGTAGAAGAGAACATTGTTCTCTTGGGAACCCTTACCCCAGTATTCGTTTTTGATCTTGTTCTTGGAGAGCAAGTTGATACCTGGCTTCTCAGCAGGTGTGATGTTGAGGAGAACAGTTGTAATAATCTGCTTACCAGTCCATAATGGCTGTGGCTTCCAGATAGCAGGTGGGACAGTGACCAATTTAGTTCTAGTAGAGTGACCATCCTCTGGACGAATACAACTGTAAATATACTGCTGATATTGCTCTCTTGTAAAGAAAGAGTCCTTGTTTGTAATCCAAACACCGGCAGAAATATGATCTTGAATCAAACCTCTAAGTGGAGAACCTGAAGTAGGAGTCAAGTACTGAGAGTCGGTGTTTGCCAAGTTCAAGGCCTCTGCTCTGGCGTTCTCGTTCTGTGGGAAATGCATGTTCATTTCATCACCATCGAAATCAGCATTGTAGGCGTTGGTGTTAGCGTAGTGCAATCTCAAAGTCTTTTCACCTGGCAAAACTCTAACCTTGTGACCCATCATGGAAGCCTTGTGCAATGTTGGCTGACGGTTCATAATAACAATGTCGTTGTTACGAATGTGACGGTAAACCTTTTTGTTCAAGACATGAGGAGCATTTCCAGATGGAGTGAGTAACTGGTTTGCGAGAGCCTTACGCTGGTCCAATGTCATACCAATCAAAGAAACCAAAGAGCCGTCCTCGTTTTGAATCTGGATAGCACCTGGCCATTTGTCTGGACCGTTGATAACAGCTTGACGAAGCTCAGCGGCGTTGTGTGCTGTCACTGGTTCTGGGTAAGTCAACTTCTTAGCAAAGACAGGTGGAACACCAATCTCGTTAGTCTCGATGTTAGGATCTGGAGAAATGACAGAACGAGCAGCGTAGTTCACACGCTTACCCATCATGTGCTTTCTGAACAAACCTTCCTTCTTCTCCAAGGCCTGCTTAATACCTGGGGCAGGGTTACGGGAAGCATTAGCATCCTGATTCTTTGTGGAATCAATGAAAGCATTGACATCGTTTTGAATTGTAACAAAGGAGTTCATAAGTCTGTTGAAAAGTGTCTTTCTATCTTCGGCGGTAATCTTGTCCTTCTCAACAGTAGAGATCTGGTCGTTCAAATCTCTAATGATAAGAGAGGTGTTGATGATCTTCGAGAGCAACTCATTCTGAGAGTTCTCGTGAATCTGGTCACCAAGTTTAGATGGCAATCTGAATCTTGTTGGTGGAACCACAACAGCCTGAAGGAAGAAGATGTCAGCTGACATACGTGTAGTGGATTTTGGTCTAGAGTTGAACAAGTATGTAATGATATTGTGTTCTCTCTTGAAGACAGCACGCATAATGTTTCTAACCTCAGTAGAGAGAACATACTTGGAGCCTCTGCTGGTGTTCTCTCTTGGCTGGAAAGTCTCCTCCTCGTCGATAACGGCATTGTTGGACTTTTTACCGGACTTGATCATGTTCTGACGGGCTTGACCCTTAACTCTGTTGTTAATGTCTTGTTTTTCTGTGAGAGGATTCTCAAAGATCTTAGTGAAACCATCTTTTCTGAAAGTTGGAGAGAACATGGAACAGTTGTCACACTTCTTTCTGGACAAAAGCTTCTTGTAGAACTCGTGGATGACCTTCTTACGCTCATCGAAAACAGAAGCGGTCTGAACACCAAACTCGGAAGATCTACCTTCACTCAAAGCGGTGGCAATTGCAGTGTTGACAAAGTCTTCACGTCTTTCTATAAGTGCCTTCTCGGCCTTTGGGTCTCTCTGTTTGGAAGAGAATCCATCATCTTCCTCGGCCTCGTCGTCATCAAAGTCAAAGTCCATGACAATGTTGTCCAAATCAGCAAGTTCAAGCAAAAGACCATACTGTATAAGTCTGAGTCTACAAGCAAAACGATGGACTTCAAGGGCTTTAAGTCTGAACTTGTGACAGTAGAGACAGGAACTTCTGAGGAAGATGTAGAGCTGGTTGAAGAAAAGTGGGTTGTAAACTGGGATTGGAAGTTCAATATGACCTTGGTGACCAGGACAGAACTTGTCGTCAAGACCACATGTAGCACAGAGGTTTCTCAAAAAGGCACCAAGGGCTAAATCGTATAAACCACCTGAGATTGGATGTCCCAAGTTGTCAAACACCGTTGGATTGGTGATCTGCTTAGCGGAGAGCTTGCGGATCTCATCGGCCGACAAGATGCCGAAGTCGACGGATGCAATCTCGGAACCCACTGGCTTCGAAATATCCATTGTTTCTTCGAGCTTCTAAGAAGTGTCTTATGTGTGCCTGACGATGCAGATTAAAAGGTTTTAAAGATAGTTGATACTTGAGAGATGAGCACCAAATAGATGAAAATTTTGTGCCATCGCGAAAAGGAAAAAAAAAAATCTACGTTGTCCCGGTAACAACTTTACATTTTACCCTCGGAACATTTGAATGCCCTCGGAATTCTTCCCAGCCGCCCAGCAAAAAAAAGCGCTTGTTTACTTTTTTGGCCGAATCAACATTATCAACAGAAGCATTTTAATCTTTAAATAGGGATTTGGCTATCGGTTTGGTTCTCTTTCTGTGTTCCCAATTAGAAAGATCATTCCCGGCTATTGGACCTGCTCGGATATTGAGTTTACTTCCCGCTCAGAGCCGTCGAATTGCAACATTTGCATCCTCCCCCATCGCATTAAGAATCTCTGGATCACCACAGATCATTCATCCATTTGAACACACATCTCATGTTTGGAGCTTCCAATACCAGTTCACCATTTGGTGGTAGTAGTGGATCCTCCAATACCGGTGGTCTTTTTGGATCTAAACCGGCAAATGGTGGAACAACTCCATTCGGTAGCTTGGGTGCCTCCAACAACAGCGCCGCCAACACATCTTCCGGTAGCTTGTTTGGAAACAGTGCCAGCAATACACAGAACTCTGGAGGTTTATTTGGAAACAACAATAACAACGCCGCTCAGCCTCAATCTGCGGGCCTTTTCGGCAATAAACCAGCAGGCCTTTTTGGAAACAACGGTACTACTGCTACTCCTACTCCTACATCCACTGGTCTCTTTGGAAACAACAACGCGGCAAATACTTCGAATGGTGGTTTGTTTGGAAACAACAGTGCTGCTTCATCCCCTGCCCCTACAGGTGGTCTTTTCGGTAATGCTGCTAGTAAACCATCGCTCTTTGGCGCCAACACAACCGCTGCCAAACCATCGCTTTTTGGATCCAACACCACTACTCAGCAACAACCGGCTTCTACAGGTTTATTCGGTTCTTCCACTAACACACTGAGCCAGACTAGTAACCCATTGTTTGGAAATAGTTCCAATGCCAATCAATCGTTTAACCCAATTATGAACACAACGCCGATGAAACAATACAACTTCAAGGACCTCCCCAAGTCATTAACAGATTCCACAAAGAAGAAAATCCAGAATACCAACGTCACCCGCAAGAGAAGTATTTCTAATACCACTTCAAGTGCCCTCTCGGGAAATGGAGGCAGATCATCATTAATGGAGAAACTGGGCTCCAGATTTAGCACGTTTAGCTCGCAGGCTGTTTACAACTCTGAGGGACTTTTCTCTCCTAAAAAGGATTTCATTCAGTCTACACACACATCGGAAAAGGGACCAGAAATCAATAAGAATGCTACTAAAGCCCATTTCTATAGACCTTTCGCTTCTGGTGCAATGACAACAAGATCTGTGAGAGCTCCTAGATCAACAGCCACTGACTATTTGAAGTTGAAAGTGGACCAGCAACGATCTGATGCTAGAAGAATCAAGATCTTTGGTGAAAATGGCACTGCAAAGAAAGTCAGAATCTTGGGACGTGAGGGCGATGTTGAGGAAGATATTTTGACCATCAAGGAGACAGATGAGAGCATAGCCGCAAATGGCGGCACTGCTGGTTCCATATTCGAAGTTACTACTCCACAGAAAAAGAGCAGTCAGCCTGAAGTAGTTACAGAGACAATTGCCCCATCTACGTACGATGACGATTACTGGTGTTCGCCTTCTATTGAAGAGCTGCAACAACTTCCACTCAGACAACTTGCTGAGATTCCTGGCTTCGCCATTGGAAGAAAAGGATTTGGTGTCATCAGATTTGAGTATCCAGTAGATCTTACAGGATTCTGGTCGGATTTGCCTGGTCATCTGTTTGGTAAAGTTGTCAGATTCTCCAAGAAGGGCACTGTTGAGGTCTATCCTCACGAGCACGTCCCATTGGGAAGTGGTCTCAACGTTCCAGCTACTATCACTTTGGAGAAAGTGTTCCCTGTTCTTAAGAATAAAAACCAGATCCGCGAGTCCAGTGCGAAGGATCTGGAGTACAGATTGTTTGTCAAGAGACTAAGAGAGTTGAAGGATATGGAGTTCATTACATATGATCCTATTAACGGCTCTTGGACATTCAAGGTGAAGCATTTTAGTATCTGGGGTCTTGTTGATGAGGATGATGCTGTTGTTGATGTTGATGAAGCTCTTGAGAATATCAAGAAGCAAAATCAAGAACCATCACCAGCACCACCATCTGAAGTTTCTGCGAGCAATCCCCCATTGACTGATAGTGTGCTCAAAACGCGTCCTCTGAAATCTAATAATCCTACAGAGGACACTTTCATCTACAAAAAGCAGAAACATGATAACTCATTCGAATTCGACACAACTGCATTTATGCCAGGGAGCTTCATTACAGAGGATGTCTACGAACAAGCACGCCAAAACCATGAGTCTAAAGTTGTGGGGGCCCCTGAGACACTGAACATTTTATCAGAAATGGATAGCGATGATGACATTCTTGAAGAAGCACAGATTCCAGTGGGTCTCGTCAAAAAGGGCGATGAATCATTCATGGACGATTATGGCATTACTGAGAGACAATTCGAACCGGAGAATCTTGATGACACTGACTTTGAGATCCTTGAAGCTGGACCACAGCTTACTGTCTCTGATGACTGGGACCGTCAATTGGAGCTTTCCGCTCGTTTCGATTCGGCTTTCTCTAATTCGGGTTTGAAATCAACCACCATCCATGATGCTCCATTCACAAAGGCTCTAACGCCTGGTGACTTGGATAAACTACTATATGGAGACTTTGAAAAAATTGTTAAATCTAGAAATGCCACAAAAAAGGAGTTGCGTCTTGATGGTTATGCATTTGCTCAGTTCACCAATACCAACAGCATCCTTTTGAAAAGCACATCAACTGCATCACACATTACTTCGAAGTCATTGAAGCCATTCTATGGTTTGCAGGCATATTCTTCTGTCTTCACAAAACACATCAAATCAACAAAACTTGTTGAGAGAAGAAACGGATTCCCATTAGCTTCCAAGAATGATCATCTCAGCTTCAAAAGTATTGCCGATGCATTGGACTTTGATACCAAGTCTGAGAAACCAGTTTGGGACCTCACATCTGTCCTCTTCGATAGCAATGTCAACAGTGACTTAAGTGGTGTAACCGACATTGATGTGGTCAACCGTGTTTTAGAAATTCAACGTCGTGAAGGATTGATTTCCTGGATCAAGAAAGAAGTCCAACAGGAGATTGATACCAAACTGGAGCAACTGACTGACTCGTTTGAACAAATATACCTCTTGTTAGCCGGCTTCAACATTTCCAGTGCCACTAAGCTTGCTATCAAGACTAATAACCCGCATTTAGCAGTTCTTATATCTTTACTTGGATCAAACGACCCACAAGTGAGACACTCTGCATCTAGTCAACTTGAGGAATGGAGAAAGAATGCCACTCTCTCGAGCATTCCAGAGGGCCTGGTGAAGATTTACCATTTACTCAAGGGTGATGTCTTAGCAACAAGTTCCATAGTTCAGTTGGATGATGACCTTTCGTGGAAGGCCAAGTTAGGATTATTGCTATGTTATGGTAACTTGAATGACTCTTTAGCTGAACTGCTTACGTCGTTCATCGACACAGAGGCTTCTACAGTCCCACAGCAAGATATAACTTATTTAAACTTGTTGAAGCTGTACGTCTTCAGACACACATCATCCTATAATTTGACTGACATATTCTCATCCCTGAAGACCTCTGGTTCCTTGGATATCAGATTACAGTGGTATGTGTATGAGATTCTTGTCAGATCCACTAAACAGCTCACATTTGGTGGTAATTTAGAGTTTGGTGATAGATTGACCTTGTCTTTTGCTGAACAATTGCAGACATGTGGTATGTGGGTGGAAGCTGTTTTTGTCTTAACCCATTTGGTTAGTGATGATGCATGCCAAAGCCATATCACCCAGTTGTTGTCCATTAAATATGAGTTGCTATCTGATGACAGGTTTGTTCGTGAGATCCAGGAGTCGTTGAAGATTCCTGCTGCTGTCGTATCTGATGCCAAAGCCTTGTACCACAGATACACCGGCTCTCATTGGGAGGAAGCTAGCTGTCTTCTAGATGGTGAAAGATTTGAAGAGGCACATCGCTGCATTATCAATTTCGTTGCTCCAGCTGCGATCATTAACAATGGGTCTCAACTCGCTAAGCTGGAGAAGCTGATTGTCAGATTCCCAGAGAGAAGACATATTGCTGAGTGGAGTACAGGTTTGGCTGTTTATAAGAACTACCTCAAGCTAATTATGTTGAAGAGCACGCCCGAGGCATCTCTACGCTACTTGGTGGACACTATTCCATTGATGAAGAAGTCGAATTTCAAGGTGAAGGTTGCTATAAAACTGATGTCCAAGTGTGTTGCCATGAAGCTTTCGGAGTTACAAGTTGGAGAAGGTAATGGTGTTTTGGATTTACATGTTGACAAAACTGCAAAGCTGCCACTTGGTGAAAGTGAACGTTCGTTGGTTGGTATGCTTCAAAACTACTTAAAGAAAGAGTCTCTCGCTGTTTGAACTCCAAAAATTTGTACAATCGAAAATGATACACTTTGCATTTTGTATTTCTAACGTTTTACTATATTGTATTGTATAGATGATTAAATATTTTATTCGTATGCAGTTTTATTTTTTCATGTCGTATGCGCTCATTAATATATTTAGCTTCCAAGAGAATCGATCAAGCTATCGACAACGTCAAGAATAGCACTCGTTGCAGGGGAATCTGGGTATAAATCCAGGAAAGATTCACCATTATCACAAGCTCTACCAATTCTTGGGTCCAATGGGACAGCACCGAGATAAGGGACATTGAGCTCTTTAGCCAGTGCCTCACCTCCCCCTGTTGTTGGTTTAAAGATTTGGGACTTACCATGACAGCTTGGACAAACGAATCCCGACATGTTCTCCACAATTCCAAGAACTTTAATCTTAGCCTTACGGCAAAAGTCTATCTCTTTTCTAACATCCAACAATGCAACCTCCTGTGGTGTTGTGACTATTAGTGCACCATCTATACCAGACTCTTTCAAATATGTATTTACAGAAATGTGTTCGTCTGATGTACCTGGTGGTGTGTCAACAACCAAGTAGTCTAGGTTACCCCAATCCACGTCTTTCAGGAACTGTTTAATTAAACCGTTTTTCTTTGCACCTCTCCAGATAATGGCACTATCTGCATCGGGGAGCATGAATCCAATAGACATCATACCCAAATTATCAGCCACATAAACAGGAGTCCAACCAGAGTTGGAAGTATGAACACTCTCTCCCTCTGCACCGAGCATTTTCGGTAAAGAAGGCCCACAAATATCGAGATCCATAGCACCAACTTCTACATCTGGGTCTGCTGCTAAGGCCCAGGAGAGCATAGATGTGAATGTACTCTTTCCAACGCCTCCCTTTCCAGATAAAACAAGGATCTTATGTTTCACACCAGCAAGTCTCTCATTGATAACTTGGATATCAGGATCTGGTCCTTTCGGGAGGGATTCACACACCTCTTTGTTTGCACACCCCACGCAGGCATCTCCTTTGCCCGCATCTTCTGACTGCGGACCGGGACAGTGTTCTGGCTCGGGTGCCTTGAGGTCCTTCTCAATAGCCTCGGGTATCGTAGGCGGTGATTTCGGAATCATCGTTTCGCTGTATTTGTGTGTGTAGCACTTCTTTGATCCCTCTGATATCCTGAAGATAAGTGAAATCATTGGAGCTGCTTAGAAATTCCCGGAGCGAAAAGAAACGTTGGTTGGGCCACTCCCCGGGGGAATTTATTCGTAATAAAGCAAATAAAACAGTAAGATTTTTAATGTAAATTGTATTAAAACCCCAGTTTTTTGTGTTTATCTGAACTGTGGTTGTCATTTGGTTCGAATTTTATAGAATTTCACGATTTGTGCCAAATCGGGTAATTCTGTCGTTCCTAGACTTCCCGATTTGGCGATGTTTTTTTTTTTTTTGGCTTGAGCTGGCCAATGAAAATACGAAAATACAAAGTTCTGAAATTTTGTCGCTTGTTCTTTGTTCTTCACTTCCAAAACAGCAATCAAAAGCACTTACAAACTCCAGAACTTTTACTTTGTGTATAAACTGCGTTGCATCTGAAATCATCATCCCGAGCACAGATCGTATCGCATTGGAAAATACCCACATAGAGAAACGCACTCGAGTTAACGGTACTATCAACTACAACCCTACGCTTTCAAACCAAGGGAAAAGAAAACGCTGGCAATGACTGAAAGTCACAACGCCACTGATGAAAACACTCCAGAAGTGGTAAGTTGAGAAGTCTCTTTTCTAATCGACTTTTAAAACGCGTTGTCGTCTATTTGACGCGTCGCTCTTTGGGTTGGTCTATCTTGAAGATACTAACATAATAATAGGAGTACACATATGACCCAAAGACATTATCCGAGCAGCAGCTAACTTACTTTGTGGACCCTTCGAAGCCAAAATTTAATGTTGAAGAGACTGCTAAGCGTTTCAAGTATCTCTTGGGCCTTACATCTTTATTCTCTCATTTCATCAACGCCAAAGCTGAGAAAGACCCAAAGTTCCGTGCCGTGTTGGATATCATTGAAAATGAGAAGAACGCTCAAGCAAAGGCCGCTAAAGCTGCTAATAACAGAAGACGTAAGACAGAAAAGGAAGAAGATGCCGAACTTCTTCGTGATGAAGAGGAGGAAACCGTCATTACTGAATTCACAGAATCTCCAGGATATATTCACGGTAAGTTAAGACCATACCAGATTCAAGGTCTTAATTGGCTTGTGTCTCTTCATGAGAACAACATTTCCGGTATTTTGGCAGATGAGATGGGTCTTGGTAAGACTCTTCAAACCATCTCCTTCCTTGGATACCTCCGTTACATAAGAAAGATCAACGGTCCACATTTGGTCATTGTCCCAAAGTCCACTTTAGATAACTGGTCAAGAGAATTTGCTAAATGGACCCCAGATGTCAACACTTTTATCCTTCACGGTGATAAGGAAACTAGAGGAAAATTGATGCAAGAGAGATTACTTGCTTGTGACTTTGATGTTTGTATCACCTCTTATGAGATCATTATCAGAGAGAAGGCTCAATTTAAGAAGTTCGATTGGCAATACATCGTCATCGATGAGGCTCACAGAATCAAGAATGAAGAGTCTATGTTATCTCAAATCATTCGTATGTTCCACTCTAAGAACAGATTGCTGATCACAGGTACACCACTCCAGAACAACCTTCATGAACTTTGGGCATTGCTTAATTTCATTCTTCCAGATGTGTTTGCCGACTCTGAGGCATTCGATGAATGGTTCTTAGCCTCCAGTGAGGGCACTCCTGACCCAACTGTTGACGACAAGGAGTTGGAACAGAAAAAACAAGATCAAGTTGTTCAGCAGCTTCACAAGGTCCTCAAACCTTTCCTTCTTCGTCGTATCAAAAACGATGTTGAGAAGTCTCTTTTGCCAAAGAAAGAGCTCAACTTATACATTGGTATGTCTGAAATGCAAAGAAAATGGTACCAGTCCATTTTGGAAAAGGATATCGATGCCGTTAACGGAGCTAATGGTAAGCGTGAATCAAAGACCCGTTTGCTAAACATTGTCATGCAATTGAGAAAATGTTGTAACCATCCTTACTTGTTTGAGGGTGCTGAACCTGGTCCACCATATACCACCGATGAGCACTTGGTTTACAACTCCCAAAAATTGAAAGTGTTGGACAAGCTCTTGAAAAAGCTCAAATCTGAAGGCTCCCGTGTATTGATCTTTTCCCAGATGTCTCGTTTGCTAGATATCTTGGAAGATTACTGTATGTTCAGAGAGTATGAATACTGTCGTATTGACGGTCAAACTGACCATGCTGATAGAGTTAAGTCTATTGATGAATATAATGCACCAGGCTCTAGCAAGTTCTTGTTCTTGTTGACCACGAGAGCTGGTGGTTTAGGTATCAACTTGACATCAGCTGATTGTGTTGTGTTATTCGACTCGGATTGGAATCCACAGGCTGATTTACAGGCTATGGATAGAGCTCACAGAATTGGTCAAACTAAACAGGTCAAGGTTTACCGTTTCATTACTGAGAATGCTATTGAAGAGAAGGTTCTTGAAAGAGCTACACAGAAGCTTAGATTAGATCAGTTGGTTATCCAGCAGGGTCGTACTCAGGCACCGGCACAGGCTGGTAACTCTAAGGATGACTTGCTTAACATGATTCAGTTTGGTGCTGCTGACGTTTTCAAGGCAGAAGAGAAGAAGGAAGCTGGTGATGACGAATTTGATTTGGAGGCTTTATTGAATAAATCTGAGGAGAAGACTACTCAATTGGCTGCTCGTTACTCAAAGCTTGGTCTTGATGATTTGCAAAAGTTTACATCCGATTCCGCATATGAATGGGACGGACAGGACTTTAAGAAGAAGAGTGGTCCAGAAAAACTTGCTGGTGGTGCCTGGATCAACCCAGCTAAGAGAGAGCGTAAGGAAAACTACTCCGTTGATATGTACTATAAGGACGTTCTTCATACTGGTGGAAGAACAGCAACTGATAAAAAGCATCCAAGAGCTCCAAAGGTTCCAAACATGTTTGATCATCAGTTCTATCCAATGAAGTTGCAAGAACTCTTTGACAAAGAGAGAGCCAACTATAGAAAGCAGATTGGATTCAAAGTTGCATTGGCTGATGGAACCAATGCCGATTTAGCACAGAGAGAAGCTGAGCAGCGTTTATTGCAGCTTGAGATTAAAAACTCCAAGCCTTTAACTGAGGCTGAAGAGGAAGAAAAGGAGGAGTTGTTGCAGCAAGGTTTCTCTAACTGGTCTAGAAGAGATTTCACTCAGTTCATTCAATTGTGTGGTAAGTACGGTCGTAACTCTATTGTTGCCATTGCCTCAGAATTCCCAGAAAAGACTGTTGATGAGGTTCGTGAATACGCCAAAGCTTTCTGGAAAAATTACTCAGTAATTGACGGTTATGATCGTTACATTGCTCAAATTGAAGCTGGTGAAGATAAGATCAGAAAATCTAAGGTCCAAAAGGAGGCTCTCAGAATTAAGTTATCCGAGTACACCGATCCATTACAAGATTTGATGTTAAAGTTCCCACCAGCAGCTACTAACAAGCGTGTCTTCTCTGAGGAGGAGGATAGATATTTACTTGTCCAAGCCTACAGATTTGGCCTTGATAGACCAGATTTATACGAGAGAATAAGAGACAGTATCAGATCATCGCCATTGTTCAGATTTGATTTCTTCTTCCAATCAAGAACACCTGCTGAACTTTCCAGAAGAACCAACACTTTGTTGTCTTGTGTTGCACGTGAACTAGATGCTTCAATGACTAGAAAGAGACCAAGAACCAAAGAAGAGATTGCTGCTGAGGAGGCTGATGACACTCCAAGAAAGCGTGGTCCAAGAAGTGGAAGAGTTAAACCAAAGTATTGAGTACTATGGTTTGGTGGGGGTTTATGTATTAAAAAAAAAATAAAGCTTACACTATAGAAAATTCTACAATTGATATTATTTTGGATGACCAATCTATTTAAATGTATGGTATATATAAAACTACAATGTAATTAAATTATCATGAACATCGTGATTATTATATGGCGAATTTACACACATGTAGGTTGTTCACCCTCTAATTAGCCTTTTCCCCTTCGAGCCTTCTCTTCTCTTCTTCTTCTTTTTGTCGCATAAGCTCTCTCTCTTTTTCAATCTGAATTTCTAATACCGATTTCACAGTCGTCTTCTTTTGATCGACTGGTCTGTCAGGTCTGATTCTGAGTTTATCAGGTAGTGGCTCAAATCTTGGGTGAGCCAAATCACAGTCAGGACCATCGGGACAGAATCCTGTTAGGTAGTTTTGGCAAACAAGCTTCTTAATGTGTCTGTTTTTACAATTTGGACCTTCTGGACAGAATCCCTTAGAGTAGTTCAAACATTCTGGGATCTTACTCTGTGGATCAATGTGCAAATATTGACACTCGGGTGTCTGTGTACAAAATCCATTCTTTGAGAAGAAGAGACATTCGGGCATCTTTCTCAAGTTATACTCGTGTAAGAATTCACAATGATCACCTTTTTTACAAAGTCCACGAAGCCAATGCTTACAAACGATCTTATTGTTGAAACTCGATGAGACATGTTTGTTAGGACAGTTGTCACCATTAGGACAGCCTCCGTGTCCATTATAGAACTGGCATACTGGTCTATCGGGATCGAGACCAAAGTGGAACTCAGTTCGGAGGAATGGTTCAAATCTGAAAGGATAGTTTGAGGTATTGGGATGAATGGCAGACATTCTTGTCTATCTTGATAAATGTCGGAAATGTATAAACGAAAAACAATTGAAATGTATAATTAAACTCCTTTCAACATTTGATATTCTCACCAAAATTGGGCAGAGATTCTAAAATGTTCGCGAAAAAAACATCCGCGAAAACGTTTGTGACGCCACCCTGTATTACGTAATACTCTTTTTTATATTATAGATCACACTTTATGTCTTCAAAATTGTTATTAGTCAGCTACTATAACATATGTAAGGCTTTGAGAGAGTTGGATTTATTGTATTAAATGCCAACTATCTATTATATTGAGTCTTAAGGGTTGAATTCCTCGTATTATGGCATATATGTCTCGTTGAGAGTACCATTCTATATATATGTCAATCTCCAAGAATTATCATTATCTACTACCTGAATTAAGTATTCAAATCCTTGTCCATGTAATATACTATAATGAGTAATTCAAATATATAAAACTAGATGTTGAAAGCGGCAATGATAAAAGTCAATGCGAAACTGATCTTGAAACTTGGGTCCTCGAGCAAAAGTTGTCTAACATCAATTCTATCAGCACCGATTTTAACAATTGTGGTCCATGGTACAGAAATGATGTTACGTGTTTGAAGGAACTATTCAATTGAGTTAGTAATCTGGGATTTAAAGATAGTAAGAAAGTGGATGGACTTACCTGAAGTAACATGATTGTTGACAGAGTTAAAAAGCCAATCACTGGGGACAATTTTCCAATAACAACACCAACAACTAAACCAATTAATGAACCATAACAAAGCTGTCTATATTGAAGTTTACCATCAAATCTAGAAGTGACAACTTGCTTCTTTGTTGGGTCCAGTGACTTAATGTTTGACTGCAATGATGAAGTGTTAATGGTTCCCAAATTAGCCACTTCGTTAAGGATTTTGGAGTGACTGTGTAAGACCAATGCCGAAGAAGCACCAATCAATAAACCAATTGTAGATGCTGATGATTTGTATTGTAGAGTCTGTACTCTTACATTGTTGGAGAAAAGCCTCTGTGGGGCAGATCTAAGCAATGGCTTGAGAGAACGAGCTGCGAACTTGAATGAAGACTGGAGGAACATTGCTTTTTTGTGTATTTGGCCTTTTTTTCTTGATATTTGTTTGGTATTTGGCTCACTTTATGAATTTTCTTTGAAAGTTGTGTTTTGTGTAAATGTAAACAAAGATTCGTTCCCGTCGTTCCGCAAACTGTTGGGTGATTACTACCTCGGGTTTCAAGTTGATTGCTATACGCATATGATTATGTAGAAATGGGACTAAAGTCTTGGGGACCTAGGCCAGACTTCCAGGGCTTTTAGACCTTCGGGACCTAGGCTCTCACTTTTTCTGAGACTAATATGCACGTGACTCTCCCTCTCTGTCATCTTCCAGTCTCATATATACACATCCTTTTGACCAGGTGTAAATTACAGCACTTCACCCACCCCTATCTTCGCGAATTGGGTGGGGCAGAACGCTTGCTGCGCGCGCGACACCGTTTCTTTTGCCTGGTGTTTGGGTGTTTCTTTTTCTTTTTTTGCTCTCAGTGGAAAGCGCAAATTGGCGCTTTCTTGAAAATACGAAATACCTTGTTAAGTTAAGTTGCGCGCCAAAAAGCGTAAACGGAGGTTTCGCCAATTTTCTTAGTTTTCCGTGCCCCTCCCAGATTTCAGAGGAGCGCCGTCCTTTTTTTTTTTTCCTGTCTTTTCTGGCCCCTCCGACTCCGAAGCGCACTTTCCCTTTGGGGGACTCGGGACATCTGCACATTTGATATAAAAGGGAGCCAGCCGCCCACATAAGTCAGACACCAAGCCAATCAATCACAGTCATTTAACATACAAAAGCCTGATTCTGGTTACAGACAAGCACCACACTCACGAGACTCATTCCCATCTTTTCCTTGTTTCTTCCCGCTTAAGCTCATCGGGCCCCTGAGTAAAATTTCCTTTGTTTTCTCTTGACACAACCACTGCACACGACGCGTCACCCTCGACAACGATCATGTCAGACTTCCGCAACAAACACGCTTTGGCTACAGCAGTGAACCAGCTACAACCTCAGAGGCTATCGAACAACGTATGGCTCGGCCCTCTTAACTCTGTGGCTCAACATGAGTTCCTTGTGAACAATAACATCAAGCTCATCATTGGTATCTTACCATCACAAAAGTGCTGTTACTACCTCAAAGATCTTTCCTCAGATAACTTCTGTTGTGTGTCGATCGATCCAAACTTCAATATCCAGAAATTAACAGAAGATGAGGGTCAGTGCTTGATGGAATTCAACACAAAATTCACTCCAAACGTGTCTGCCCTGACCGATAAGAAAGTGACCAACGCCGTTATAACGAACATCAACTTCCAAAAGATCTGTTCAGATTTCTTGGATTTGATTCATGTTGCAAAGGCAAAAGACCCACAAGCTGGTATTCTTTTATTCTCTCTTAACGGTAACGATAATATGATCTCCACATTTGCCTTGTCTTATATCATTGATCATCACAATTGTAACATTGAAGAAGCATTTGCATACTTACGGTCCATTAGACCAAGTATTCGCCTCTTTGATGAGATGGGCTTCTATGCTAATGAATTGGTCAAATTCAACATTACCATCAAGGCTAGAAAACAATTTGGTCAAGCTCCATTGTTAAAAACAAAGAGATCAGCTATGGATGTTACTGATAATGAAGAAAATGAAAGTCCAAGATTGAAGAGAACTTTTGTTTGAACACAAGGGACAACAAAATACAACACAACTAGGTTGCTTAATGCAATACTTCTCTCCTTTTCTTACTATGTCTCACAAAAAAAAATTTTTTTTTATGTATCAAATTAACACGATTTTGTTTGGCTTGGGTTTCTGATTTTTTTTTTTCCTATTCTTGTTTTGACTTCTGAACTTCTTTCTTTTTTTTATTTTCGGGTTCTTTCTTTATCTTATATAAGGGTTTTGTTTTAGTGTTCACATTAATCTATATTTATAATTCAAACTGTTACTGTAGGGACATTAGTTATATTGGGGTGTAGTATACAAATGCAAAGATAATAAGAACAATATGGTATGAACATGGCACCATATTTGAGCCTCATATCAGTTCTTCTTCAAAATAGTGATAACGTCTTCATCCTCCAATTGATGAGTTAAACCGACGTATTGAGGTTCGTGTCTAACACTTCTTCCGTAAACAACAGCATTTCTGAATTCATCAACCAAGGACTTGTGAATTTGTCCACAGAAATCTTCCACTGTACAACGATCAGATCTCAAAACAACAGGTTCTGAGAAATCTGGCATTCTACCTTTTGGTTTTGTGTATACACGCACCAAGTTCAATCTATCCCACATAACTTCAAGCAACTCATCTAAGTTCCACTCCTGACCAGAACTGATTGGAACAGCGTTCGGCACACGCTTCAACAAATCCAACTCTTCAATTGAGAAGGAGTCAATCTTGTTCAAAACGTAAACAGCTGGAATGTACTTTCGTTGGGCAGCCTCCAATGTATCAATCAAGTCATCCACCGTAGCGTCACATCTGAAAGCAATATCAGCAGAGTTGATTTTATACTCTGACATAACGGCTCTAATTCCGTCTTTATCCAAATGTGTCATTGGCACTGTGTTTGTAATGTTCAAACCACCTTTGTCTTTCTTCTTGATCAAAATATTTGGTGGCTCCTTATTTATTCTAATACCGAAACCTTCCAATTCCTTTTCAATAATTTGCTTATGAGCCAATGGTTTATTGACATCCAAAACGATAAAGATCAAGTTACAAGTTCTCGCCACTGCAATGACTTGTTTACCACGACCTCTACCATCCTTAGCACCTTCAATGATACCTGGTAAATCAAGTAACTGAATCTTGGCACCTTTGTAACGGATAATACCTGGAACGGTAGTCAAAGTGGTAAACTCATATTCGGCAGCTTCAGAGTGTGTACCTGTAAGCTTGGACAACAATGTAGACTTACCAACGGAAGGGAATCCAACAAATCCAACAGTGGCAACACCGGTACGTGCCACGTCGAAACCGATACCGGGACCACCACCACCACCAGTTGGTGTCAAGAGCTCACGTCTCAATTTGGCGAGCTTGGCTTTCAACTGACCCAAATGGAACTCGGTGGCCTTGTTCTTTTGGGTCTTAGCCATCTCCTCCTCGATGTTCTTAATCTTTTCCACGGTCGTCATCTTTGCTCTGTCTCTCTCTCTCTCTTTTACTTTCGTCTCTTAACTTCTCTTCAAAATTGATTATGGAAAGTCTTAACTTCAAGCCAATTCTTTAAGTTGGCGATGGAAAGATGTTGCGCAAACCGAAAAAAAAAAGTTTTTTGCTGAGCGGTTGTGCGCGAGCGCTGATTTGGGTGGGCAAGAAGACAGGTCCTTAAGAACTGTTACACAAAAGTTGATTTTGATATAAAGGTCACCACCGCCCTATTCGAATAAAACATTAAGAATGGCTAAGAAGTAAGTATTGGCATTAGGATCCTTTCACAGATCGGAGTGTGCAATTCGTAAAAAATCTGAGAACTAACCAGTCCATCATGTAGAGACAAGAAAGGAAAGAAGGGAGGCGACCAGTCTTGGGAAGACGAGGTTGAAGAGATCCCAGCTGAGGAGTTCGGTACTCCAGCCACCGAGGAGCCAGCTGCGACTGGTC
Organism: Petasospora bimundalis; assembly: GCA_030569745.1. NCBI lineage: Eukaryota > Fungi > Ascomycota > Saccharomycetes > Phaffomycetales > Wickerhamomycetaceae > Petasospora > Petasospora bimundalis. Next base: position 82,295 of record JAJMLR010000028.1, read on the forward strand.
CTGCCGGTGCTGAGGAAGCCACTGCTGATGACTTTGACTTCATGGCCACTTTGAAGAAGAACAAGGATAAGAAGGCTCAAAAGAAGGCTGCTGAAGACGAAAAGAAGACCACTGGCGGTCCAGTCATCAAGTCCAAGAAGGAGAAAGAGAAGGAGAAGAAAGAGAAGGAGAAGCAGCGTAAGAAAGAACTTGCTGCCAGAAAGAAAGCCCAAGAGAAGGATTCTAAGGCTACCCCAGCTTCTACCGATTCTACCCCAGGTCCTGAAGATACTAAGGCCCAGCCAGAAGAACCAAAGGCTGCTCCAAAGATTGTTCCAAAGGGTAAGAAGGCCCCAGCTGGTCTTGCTGCTTTGAAGCGTCAATTAGAGTTGAAGAAGCAGCTTGAGGAGGAGGAACGTCGTCTCCAAGAGGAGGAGGACAGACTCGCTCAGGAGGATGAAGCTAAGCTCGCCGCTGAGGAGGCCGAGAAGGAAGCTGCTCGTGAGATCAAGAGAGAGAAGGAGAGACTCAAACGTGAAAAGCTCAAAGCTGAAGGTAAGCTTTTGACCAAGAAGCAGAAGGAAGAAAAGAAGCTTCTTGAGCGTCGTCGTGAGGCTCTTTTGAACGCTGGTAACATCCAGGTCGCTGCTCTTCAGGAGGGTGCTGACACCGCTCCAAAGAAGAAGGTCACTTACGGTAAGAAGAAGAAAGCCGGTAAGTCCGATGAGCAAAAGAAGAAGGAGGAAGAGGAAGCCGCTAAGAAGGCTGCTGAGGCCGAGGATGATGATGACGCCCTCATGGATGACTGGGAAGCTATGGCTCTTGATGATGATGAAGACGTTGCTGGAAACTGGGATGCTGCGGAAGAAGAGGAGGACACACAGACACAAGAGACTACTCCAGAGGTTTCAGAGACTGTTGAGTCCACTGCTGATGATGAAGCTGAGAAGAAGGCCGCTTCCCAGGCTGCCGCTGCCGCCGCCGCTGAAGCTGCTATCGCTGAGGCCGAAGCTGAGAGACAGGCCGCTGAGGAGGCTGCTGCCGCTGAGGCTGAGAAGAAGGCTCTTTCCAAGAAGACCAAGAAGTCTACCACTCCAGAAAACGATCTCCGTTCTCCAATTTGTTGTATCTTGGGTCACGTCGATACCGGTAAGACCAAATTGCTTGACAAGATTCGTCAGACTAACGTTCAAGGTGGTGAAGCTGGTGGTATTACCCAGCAGATCGGTGCCACATACTTCCCAATTGAGTCCATTAAGCAAAAGACTGCCGTCATGGCTCAGTACGAGAAGCAGACTTTCGATGTCCCAGGTTTGCTCGTTATTGATACACCAGGTCACGAGTCTTTTACAAACTTGCGTTCCCGTGGTTCTTCTCTCTGTAACATTGCCATCTTGGTCATTGATATCATGCACGGTCTTGAACAACAGACTATTGAGTCCATTAAGTTGTTGCGTGACAGAAAGGCTCCATTCATTGTCGCTTTAAACAAGATTGATAGATTGTATGACTGGCAAACAACTCCAAACAACTCCTTCAGAGACTCCTTTGCTAAGCAGTCTCGTGCTGTCCAGCAGGAGTTCGAGGACAGATACTCTCAGATCAAGGTCGCCCTTGCTGAGCAAGGTTTGAACTCCGAGTTGTACTTCCAGAACAGAAACATGTCTAAGTACGTCTCTATTGTTCCAACTTCCGCCGTCACCGGTGAAGGTGTTCCAGATTTGTTGTGGTTGTTGCTTGAATTAACCCAGAAGAGAATGTCCAAGCAGTTGATGTACTTGACTGAGGTCGAGGCCACTATCTTGGAAGTCAAGGTCGTCGAAGGTTTCGGTTACACCATTGATGTCATTTTGTCTAACGGTGTTTTGAGAGAAGGTGATCGTGTTGTGTTATGTGGTATGAACGGTCCTATAGCGACAAATATTCGTGCCTTATTGACACCACCACCTGCTCGTGAGTTGCGTATCAAGTCCGAGTACGTTCACCACAAGGAGGTCAAGGCTGCTTTGGGTGTTAAGATCGCTGCTAACGATTTGGAGAAGGCTGTTGCTGGTTCCCGTTTGTTGGTTGTCGGTGAGGACGATGATGAAGAAGAGATGATGGAGGAAGTCATGGATGACTTGACTGGTTTGTTGGACTCTGTGGATAAGAGTGGTCGTGGTGTTACCGTCCAGGCCTCCACCTTGGGTTCCCTTGAGGCTTTGCTTGACTTCTTGAAGGACATGAAGATTCCAGTTATGTCTATCGGTTTGGGTCCAGTCTTCAAGCGTGATGTGATGAGGGCCACCACAATGCTTGATAAGGCCAAGGAGTTCGCCGTCATGTTGTGTTTCGATGTTAAGATTGATAAGGAAGCTGAGCAATATGCTGATGAGCAAGGTATTAAGGTCTTCTCCGCCGATATTATTTACCACTTGTTCGATGCATTCACTGCTTACCAGGAGAAGCTCATGGAGCAGCGTCGTAAGGACTTCCTTGAGTTCGCTATCTTCCCATGTGTATTGAAGACTGTTCAGATCATTAACAAGAGAAACCCAATGATCATTGGTGTTGACGTTGTTGAAGGTTCTGTAAGAATTGGTACTCCAATCTGTGCTGTCAAGATGGACCCAGAGACTAAGCAGAGAGTTCCAATGCTCTTGGGTAGAGTTGCATCTTTGGAAGTGAACCACAAATCTCTTGACATTGTCAAGAAGGGTCAGACCGCCGCCGGTGTTGCTATGCGTTTGGATAACCCATCTGCTGCTCAACCTGTCTGGGGTCGTCACGTTGATGAGAAGGATAACTTGTACTCCTTGCTCACACGTAAGTCCATTGACACCTTGAAGGACCCTGCATTCCGTTCCTCCGTTCCAAGAGATGACTGGGTTTTGATCAAGAACTTGAAGCCAGTGTTTGACATCAAGTGATTGTTGTTTGTTGCATTTAACGTTTTGTCATGTTCCCCTTGTGTATACTAATTCAAAAAAAGAAATAAAAGAGAAGAGAAATCTTATTGATAGCTAAGTTTTAATATCTTTGTAAGACTCTAAGCTAAAAATTCGTACTCTACAGAAACTATTTGGTGATTAAAAGCATCGATGTTGTAAACTTTGAGTAAAAATAGTCTATTCCAGCAGACGTGACGATAAGTCGAAGAAGTGAATCAGTTTCCATATGGAAATAAGGTACAATCAAATGTAGATAACCATTTGGTTCTCAGCGAGCTTGATCTTTGTTTTGTCGATTTCTAACTTCTGTTTCTTCTTCTCTTCCTTGATTAGCTGTGCAAAATGTTCTTCGATTTTGTGTGGCTTCTGTAGCGAAGAGTAGCGTTCCAAGATCGTTCCTTCTCTATCAACCAGAAACTTCTCATAGTTCCATTTGACTCTCTTTGTATTCAACCATCCACGTTTCTGCTCTTTCAAGTATTTGAACACCTGATGTTGGTCCTTTCCATTGACTCTGATTTTCTCCATCAATGGGAAAGATACCTTCCATTTTCTCTCACACTTGTCGACGATCTCTTCAGGGTCTGTGGTACGTTCTTGTAAGAACTGATTGGATGGGAATCCAAGGATAACAAGACCATCATCTTTAAATCTCTGGTACATTCTTTCCAAATCTTCCAATTGGTGTGCTGCAAAACATTGAGTAGCAACATTTACAATCAGAACATATTTTCCTTTCAACTTCTTGAAGTCGAACACTTCACCTTTAATGTCGAGAGCTTCCAAGTTGTAGAATCCAACGGTCTCGGCGGCAACGGTTGAAGTGTGGGATCCTACTGTGGATCCCTGTGTTGAGCTTGAATACCTATTACTTGAAGTGTGTCTCAGGTACTGTTCGTGGTCATACAGGGAGTCGTGAGAAGACATAGGAAGGTGTTCAATCGATCCCAATGAAAGGTTTTCTGTTGAGTGCGTTGAGCGCGTAAGATCTCTTGTGAGTTTGTGGCCGTCAAGTATCATTGTTATTTTTTGAATTGGCTAGCTAAATTGACACATCATGGGATCGGGATCTGTGGGTGGGAATCTGCTTGCTCTTATAATCATCGTCAACAGTTTTTTTGCGTAGTACAGGTGCTAGGATCGCCGGTTTGTAGCGAGAGTTTATTGAATAGGTTTGCGCTGATCTTCAGCATTCATAGTTTGGTTATCTGCAGAATGCATTAGTATAAAGTTAGGCCCCGCATTCCGGTGGGACGTATCGTCTATACCAAGTGCTGCTTGACAAGTCACCATGCACCTTTGAGTGGTTTCTGTACATGGAGGTGTTCACTTCCCCTGTGTGCAGGGCTCTAGTGAATGCAACCTAATGCGCTTCAAAGACAGGATGTCCCAGGTACGGTTTTCTATTTTTCTTAAGTCACCGCAGAACCCACCAATGGTTCACTAGCTATGGCAATTTACTACAATCGATAAAATAGTTTATTCATATTACACTGCCCATCATCTAAAACACTATAAAAAGACCTTTGTCTGGGACATTTGACCCTGGTGACTGAGGGATCCGCGTACTGTGTTTTTCCGAATCGGGAAGTCTAATGAGCCACGCAGAACGCGCAAGAGACGCGTCTCATTATCCAATTCTGGTCAGCAGCGGCATTGCCAAATGCTTCGGTGCGGAAACACGGGCACTTTAGGGTAGTAAAGTAAGACATTCAAGTATTCCCTTTATTCCTTATCTTTGATCACGTGGTCTAGTGATTAATTACTATCCCACTCCGCTTAAACTGAGACGGGTTTCTCGTAGGTGGATTTTTTTTCCAGCCATGTGGAGTAAATGCGGCTCAAATGGACTGTTTTTTTTTTTCTTTAACCCAACAATAATCAAAGAGTAAGGTACAAATCATTTACTCGGCTGATGCCTGTAAAGCAGCCAGAATCCGGATGTAGCACCCTGCAGTCTTTCAATGGCGTCAATGCTGCCATATGCAATTTCCCGTTTGGGCCCAAAAAACAGGGCATCAACTCATATACGAACAATCAAGGTATTTGATGCCGCATTGGACTACCGTTGAACCGCAACTAATGTAGGAAGACTGACGGAGAAAGACATCGGTACACTACAAAAGGACAGGGTCTCAAATAACAGCAATGCAAGCTTTGAGACTCTACCGGATGCACACTTATAGCACTAACCTGAGTACAAACAGCACATGCGCCTCGCTCGGAACTTTGTACGCCAAGTGGAGCCATACTACTCCACCGGTGCCGGCTTGAAGATCTTCCAATAGCAGACACACATTAGGGGATCCATCTAAAGGACCATTTGAATAACCATTTGAATACTTCAATTGAGTGTAAATTTACTGCAGTGATATCAGAGGTCTTCAGGCTCTACTGAGTCCCCCCGGGTCCCCATGAAAATGTCTGGCGGCTCCCAAGTTCGATCCCCCGGTTGTCCAACGTTTAAAAATTGTGCGAATTCAAAACAATGAACGCAAACCGCCCTGACCGCTGCTCATCAAAGCAAACCTCAACTCAAACTCTTCTCCCGCTAGCAAAGCTGACATATTCCATATGGGTGTTCCATTACTATGGGACGCCATTAAGGATGGTTTTGATGACCGTGTTTCCTTTGCCGTTTTCGTTCAAGAATGGTTTCAAACTCATGGCAAACCTCTCCGCATAGCCATCGATGCGTATCAATGGCTGTTCGAGTCCCGCGGTGGTATCACACCAGAGATGGAAGGTACAATCCCAGAAGATGTGTTAATATCTAAAGCATTACAATTGTTTATGAGTCGAACGAGGCTCCTGATCAGCTTGAATGTCAGCTTCATCTACGTTTTTGATGGAAAGTTCAAACCAGCGTTTAAAAGAAAGTTGGGATCTTCAGAAGATGAGCTATATTTACAAGAGAAAGACTTTGACTCTTATTATGAAAATATTATGAGAAGACTGAGAACCGAGGCTTATGATGCTTATGACAGTGTTGAGACTGCTAAAATCAAGGAGCTATTGAGGCTTTGGAATATTACGTATTGTGAAGCTCCAGCAGATGGAGAAGCAGAAGCGGCAAGACTTCAAAAAGAAGGTATTGTTGATTACGTCCTGTCAAATGACACAGATACCCTTGCACATGGTGCTACTCATGTTTTAAGGAATTTTTCAAAGCAAACGGCAGATCTTCCAAGTTCAGCCATTGGTGGTAACACAACTAGAGAGACATTCATGGTCACACCGGTTCACGCTGACCGTCTTGAAGCAATCACCGGCTTCAACGCAGCAAGAATGACTTTTTTTTCAATCTTACTTGGTGCTGATTACAACAATGGTGTCTCTAAATTGGGTCAATCAAGAGCCTCACAACTAGCATTAAGTGGAACAGATTACATTGTACGCAAGGATGACTCATTTGAATACGCTGAACTTGATGATTTCAGTGAAGAACTAGAGAAGATTTATAAATCTGACTACTCAGCGAGTGTGCGTAAGTCAAAATACTTGAATCTCCAACAGAGAGTGAAGGATTTGGTTAAGTCCAGCTCAAAACAGCTATTTGGCCGTAATGAGCGAAACATTAGTTGTGATGGATTTGCACCGGATTTTGTTGTCAATTTATACTACCGACCAATCCTATGTCCAACGTCATTCAGATGGTCATCTTCCACGAACAATGCAGAGTCTAGTGTGTTCCCTTTGATTGACTTCAATGCGTTGTATGATTGTTTTGCTCCTTACCCTACTAACGTCGTTGACAAAATGGTACATTTTGCTGGTGAAATGACGAAGGCCTATTTGCTGAAGTTTATCCTGGAACATATGACTGATAAATGGGAAGACCATGAGCTTCTGAAGTTTGAAAAGGTGAGATCAAAGAAATCTGATGGACAGACCGAAGATGATGTGCTTAGTGTACGATACTTCATCTTTCAAGAGTTCAAGCCGGTATCCTTTTATATGGACCCCGATATAATGAAAAAGGGCAGTTTGGAAACCATTTCGATGAAGCTTCTACCTAGGGCTTTAGCTGATGACTTGTTTGAAAAAGAAGTTGAGAGACTGAAAACTCGTAAGAGTCCTACAAAGTCTCCAAGGAAGAAGAAACTTCCTACATCAGTGAAACCGTTCACACAGGATCTTCTTTCACCAGAAAAGCTCTCACCCAGCAAGAATTTTAATGGCTCTAGCAAAGAAGTTTTGCCACCAAAACCAAAGAATCTGAGTAAGGCGCTACAACAGGCAAATAACGTCCCTATACCGTTGAAGAAGACGAGGACACTAATGCCGGACGACTTGACACGTCCAGTACTTTCACCAAATCCAAAAAAGTCACTGAAAAGATCTAGAACGTTGGATTCCAAAGATGCGGCGTCGTCTTCTACCGGGCTCGGTGTTGTCGATCTACCCTTTCTTTCACCTTTCCATTTGAAGAAGATTCCGGGCAGTGGTGTCTTTCCTTCATCATCGGGAGGAGTTGAAGTAATTGATCTAGTCTCTGGCTCAGACACACCTGAGATTCATCTTTCTGATGAAGAGATTCAGATATTGGACTCTCCTATCAAGAACAAAGCCAAGGGCCAGTCTGATGCGATGGTGCATCTTACTTCCTCCGCAATGAAGACGCTAAAGGCTATTAATGATGATGATGATGATGATGATGATCTGGGATCCCCTTCAAAGAAGAAGTTGAAGAGTTTTAATAGCTCTCCAGAAAGGCAGCTGAAGATAAAGAGTCTTGTTAGCGATGAGGTTATGCTGGAGATAAGGAAAAATGCCATGCAGCAAGCTCTCATAAAAAGTCCTAAGAAGGTCTCAACTAAGCCGTCATTTCAGGTTAAGAATCTTGACGAGGGTTTAATAGCCCTTATTGAAAGTACATCTGCTTTAGAATATGATGAGCCCGTGGAAAAGAGAAGCTTGTCCAGCACGAAATCCAGCACGAACGATGTCAGTGATAGTAAGCCACAGGACGTTTTTGTGATTGATAGCTCTTCTGATATGGATGAAGATTTGACCCAAACTCAAAAACTCATGTCGAGCCCATCGGCGAAAGAGATTATCCAAGATATTGATTTCAGTGAGGAGCTAAGTGATTTTTGATGATACGACAGACCCATAGAAAGAAGTTTTGCAAGAAATTTTTGCTATGTGATTTACTTTTCCAGTTATGATGATGATAAATGAGTAATGTGTGTGTATTAATACTTTATGATTGATGTATCTAGCTTGTAGTCATATGGTGGGTTGTGTTCAGGTATCGTTATATATTGAGCTACGTCACCTGGTAATCTGGAACAACAAAACCCAGGGAAACACACATAACTGTGGGTTATCATATATTATAAGAAAATATGATCCTAAAATTCAACTGATATATGATCTAGTAATAGGTGATCCGCGATTGATCTATAACATCCTGACATATGCAATCATGGGTATACACATTTTACCAATATATTCAACAAACAATTGCATTTTAATAAGTAGATATTATTCATCCAGCTTCTACATTATTATATAATCTATTGAATATAAGCTGATCTAGTGCTATAAGCATCCAGGATTCATCGAGAAAAACTGTAGTACAGCATGAATCCACGTTATAAATAATGATTTTAAAATTCACATAGATTATTACCGCAAGGATATTAAACCCCAAAAAACATGTTTTCACTATAAGAGAGTCCATTTATGTCTATAAATAGTAATGAATTGTCGATATTCGGGGAAAAAACTTTTTTTCATGATAATCATTATCATTTGAAAGTTGATATTCAGAACAATGACCTCATTTTCTGAGAATTGCTCCAAATTTTTTCCAGTGTAATTCAATGTTTAAGTATATAGATATGAAGCTGGTCATTAAATATATATATCTACATAGAAATATCCATGGAATTCAATCTGTTAAAGCATTTATAAATATTAGAAAACCAACCTCTCCTCATTAAGGTGTTCTGGTGTAACGACATCCATACACCATGCATATACATGTAAACATTTTTTTTTTTTTTTTACAGCGCAGCGAATCGCCAAGAATTTTGTTCCTTGCGGGATCTGATAAGGCTGTTAGTTTTCAATTGCCGGTGAAGCTGACCGTTATGGATGAGAATGCCGGAATGCCGGTTTCGTATATATGCAACTGATCTGAGACATTTTTTTTATTTGCCTCATCAGTAACATAGAAATCTTGCAAAGCAACTGAAGTGGAGTTTTCCGGCCCTACACCAAAACAGGGCTCAGAGTGTTAAAATATAAGCCTCGATAGCACAGAATTGAGTCGCGCGAGACAAAGTTGTGTGTGGACACCTCAAAACTTGAAACTTCTTACATTCTACTTATACAAAGAGGGGGAATATCCGAGGAAAACGCTTGGATGGTGTGAAAATAGCATACAAAAGATCTTAAACAATGTCATTCAACTTATTTATTCGTCGGTTGAAGAGGTCCAGGTTACTGAGGTACCTACTCATCATCGCATTCATTAACGGTGCAATTCTTTCAATAATGAGGTATGATTCAGAGATAGTTCGTACAAATGTCATTGAAAAACTTGTACAACTTCAATATAATCCTACTTCTTCATCGGAAAATAATATTGAAATTGCATTTGCATTACAAAATTACTTCAATACCAAAATTTTACACAGTTATACCGTCCCGGAAGTGTTCCAAAATAATAAACCCATTGTTTATGATTATGATCCACGTTTAACAAATGCTGTTTTCTTGAATCAGATACTAAAACAACATGAAGCAAATGGTGGTAACATTTCTGCTATTGAGTTACCATTTTCTTGGTATGACTGGGCGGATTTAACGGTGCTTAATGGATACATTGCACTCCCACCACAAGATAAACCAAGTTGTGATTATGTCTGTGCTAGAACTTTAAGTAAACTGGAAACACTTGCATTACAGACAAAGATTGACGATTTACACAAGTCACAGGAAGGTGCCCCAGTATTACAAGATGATGGTGAAGAAGAACAAGAAGAAAAATCACCAAAAGATATGCCAGTGATCTTACCAAAGAGACACCTCCAAAAAAGAGCTCGTTCAAGAAGTAGCAGAGAAGCAAAGAACTGTCATCTCTACTGTCGTTCAGACAATACACAGAACCAACCAGGGTTCAGGATTTTCAAACAACTGTTTAAAGGTAGACCGAACATGAAGACAGTCCATAGTCGGTCATACCTCTATAGTGAAGCACCATCTCCAAACTCTTTGGTTTTGGTGACATCAAAGGGAAACCTTCAACTCAATATTCAATCGAATAATGATAATGATGACAAACAGACTTATAACATGGTCAATACAGGATATGTTGATGAACTCATATCTGACCGTTCTTCAAAATTCGATATTCTCTCCATTTACAAAGAGGTTTTGGACAAAATTTCAATCTCTAAACCGGATGAGCTTCATACCAAATACAGAATAGACTTGAAGCATGAACAGTTTACTTTCAATGCACCAGAATACCTTGCGACACATACTCCAAAGACAAGATACGAGAAATCCTTTACAGAGTCGCTACAAAACTCTTTAAACACAAGGGATGAAGTGTTGAAGAAATACTTGAATGAGGCTATGCTTTCTGGTGGCACAAGTGTTAACGGTGGACACTTTGATATCAGATTCTTCAATGATGGGAAATACACTGCAGAGGAACGTCAAGCAGTGCTGACCCGTTTGTTAAGAACTTGGTTTGGATTGACGACGAATGCCGGTATTCATAGTTGGGTTGCACACGGTGCGCTTTTAGCTCATGAGTTTGATGCCGTTGGATTCCCATGGGATGACGATTTGGATATTCAAATGCCATTTGGTGATTTTGCAAGATTGGCTGAGTTATATAACTCCAGTATTATTGTTGAAGATCCAGAGTTTGGATATGGAAGATATTATTTCGATGCCACTAATTCCATTACGCATAGAAGCAAAGGTAATGGATTGAACAGAATTGATGGTCGTTTCATTGATGTCAACACAGGGTTCTTTATTGATATCACAGCGTTGGGTACCTCCCCTCTTTCGCTTCCGGCAAGATACGCCTCTCTTTATGAATCATTGCCTAAAGACTACAAAGTGGAAGGGAAAGATCCAAATGTGTTGTTGGATGACTACTACACCTACTTAACGAAAGAGGAGGAAGTAGAGCTGTCAAAGGATGATACAGACTTTGCTGACCGTGTTAAGAAGTTGAAACAGTTGAGACAAAGTAAGCCTAGTGGATTGACCTACACTAGGCCACTAGAAGAGCGTTGGGACATCAACAACAGATTACATATTTACAACTGTCGTAACGAGCATATTTATGCATTGGAGGAATTGTCCCCATTGAGATTGACATACCAAGACAAAGTTAAAGTCTATGTTCCAAAAGAGGTTACGACACTACTTCAAAGAGAGTACAAGAAACAGGCCAAGTTATCAACAGACTTCAATGGATTTTCATTCTTCCCACCTTTGAGGTCTTGGATCCCAATGCAAACTCTTAAGAGAAGTGTGACTCCAAATGTCTTCAGGGATTTAAACAGTGCCAATGAGCAAGATACACTTAAGGCGTTGGATAACAATGAGATCATGAAGATTTATAGAACATCCTGGGATGCTTCTTTATTGCAGGAAAAGGAGAACAAAATATTGCATGACCCAACTATACCTGAAGCTGAACGTGATGCATTGCTTGAAGAGCTCATGATGGGCAGAGAATTTTATCCAATTTATAAAGATCCTTTCCAACATAAAATGGAGAAGAGGGCATTAGAAGGGATTAAGGTCAAAGATATATTGGAGGTAGAGAAGCAAGCTATGAAATCACAGGTACGGAAGGAGTATGCTAAGACGGTTGATTATACGTTTGGTGATTCCAATCTACAACTGTCACATGACTTCAACAAAATCAGTAAAACATTGAAGGATGACATGTACAATTACCAATTCAATGGATACGATCCTGACATTGATGCCAAGATTGTTGGACTTCAAAAGAAGATAGAAAATATTAGTAAAAAAGGTGAACAAAGAATGTCTAAGGAAGACAAGGAAGCTGTTGCAAAATGGCAAACGGAAATCATGACACTTTTCTCTAAAAAGACTAAAATGGAGGAGGACGCAAATCAAAATTAACGCTGACACCTTCCTTGAATAGTTGTATATAAACTTGTTTTAACGATTTAGAATTTATGTGTGATGACTCTTTTTATCTTAGCTTATCTTAATGCAAAGTGCCTACGGCTGTGTTTCCCAAATGGGGGGAAAACGCGCTGAATTGTGGCAAAAGTTGCATCAGCGCACGATTCAGTGAGGCGCAGAAAACCAGGGGTTACCAAGATCCCCCCCTTGTTTTTGGTGTCACTTTTATTAGTTGTCTTGAGGAAAGTGATCAATCAGAAAGAACTTCTGTGGGGGGAGTTTCACCTGAACAGATGATTGGAGGCAACCCTTTCTTGTATAATACCTTTTTTTTATACCCTCCTGCTCCATAATGTATTTTATGGTTGTGCTGCATGCGCTTATCTTCTGCTGATACTTTTTTGCCCCTCCCCGGATTCTTTGTACCGATCTGAGTTGTGAATCAATTGACAGTTATAGCACAGAACTTTTGAAGTGCTTGTCAACTGGATAAATCAGTCATTTGAAACTTAATCAGATAACCGAAAGCTTGAATACCGGCGTTCGGTTCCCGTAATTTGGAAATACTTTGCACTCTCGAGCCACGATCTCGCGATGCCTTTCTCCCCCATACTTTCTAACTATGGCTGAACAAACTATAAAAGGCGCCACTGTCGCCATTTGAAAGTTGTCATTGTAAAGGTTACTGGTTCCAGGATAGCAAACAGATACCATGGTCTCAGCTACTACTACTTCTACTGTTACATCGACTCCTCTCAAAGAGGCTAAAGGAATCCTTTCAACTGCTGGAGTTCAGTTCTCTAACTTAGACATCCATTTCCGTAAGGGTGAAGACATAATTGATCCTGATACAGGAATATTGAGGGTCTCAGACAAAGAGTATTCCACTGCAAAATATCCGGAATGGTTGCCAACTTGGGATCCAAAGGAAAGTTTCCCTGCTTATGCTGATGATTTCAACAAGACATTTAAAGACCCGGGTCTCGAAGCAGACCCAGAATTAAAGAACTTGTTTCCAAATAACTCCACTGAAAAGTATAAGATAACAAAACTTTCTCCAAAACTTGGATCAGAGGTTCGTGGTATCCAACTTTCACAACTTGACTCCAAGGCAAAGAACGATCTGGCTTTATATGTTGCCCAACGTGGTGTTGTAATCTTCAGAGATCAGGATTTGAAGGATAAGGGACTCGAGTTTAACAAAGTTTTTGCTGAACACTTTGGACCTCTTCATACTCATGCATCATCTGGTGCTCCGAATAAGTACCCTCAGTTCCATATCACTTACCGTCGTAATGACCCCAATGAGTATAGCAAGGTTTTTGGAAGACGCTTGAATCTGAAGGACCAATGGCATTCTGATTGTACTTTTGAGACTTTCACCCCTTCATATACATTCTTTGCATTGCTTGATGGTCCTGAAACTGGTGGTGATACTATCTTTGCTGATTGTTTTGAAGCATATGATAGACTGTCCCCTAGATTCCAAGAGATGATCCGTGGTCTTAAAGCTGTACACTCTTCAGTTGATCAGGCCAATCAGTCTAAGATGGAGGGTGGTATTGAAAGACGTGAACCATCGACAGTTTTACACCCATTGGTGAGAGTCCATCCAGTCTTGAAGCGTAAGGCACTCTACTTGTCACGTTTCTTTATGAAAGATATCGAAGGATTGAAAAAAGAAGAGTCTGATGCCATCTTGGACTTACTGACGGACCACATCAACAACTCCTTTGATATGCAGATAAGAGCAAAGTATGAACCAGGTACAGTGGTTGTATGGGATAACAGAAGAGTCTTGCACACAGCTACTTTTGATTGGGATTCTGGTGCTACTAGACATTGCTACAGAATCACCCCAATGGGTGAACGACCAGTTGAGACAGAAGAGGAGCTTGAAGACTGGAATAAATGAAAGATTACGCTACAGGAGAGCTCTAGTTTAATGACTTTATCAACTGAAACGTATATGTAGCTTCACTCTATAACAATAGGTTCGTCACTCCCACCAGTGACTTCAACAGATCCTTCCTTTGGTGTAATAACCGTCGCACCTTGTTTGACAACCGGTCCCTTCTCAAACACCAACTTATCAATAAATGAAACTGCCTTGGACTCAATTTGTTCACCACTCATACTCTGATCAAGTTCCAGCTTATTCTGCGCCAGTAAATGCATACTTTCTTCAATAGTGTCCTTAGTGATCAATCTTATGACATTGACAGGACGTTCTTGACCAACTCTATGAGCACGATCTTCAGCTTGTTTGTCGTCATGTGGATTGAAACTCTGGTCGAAAATGATAACGTTATTAGCACACACCAAGTTAATACCGAAACCACCAGCACGAGTGGACAAGAGGAACACTGGAATGGTCTTCTCTTCATAGAACTTATCAATAAGATCTTGACGAATATCAACAGAGGTCGAACCATCAAGACGAAGGAACTTTACAGACCACTGTGAGAGAATCACCTCAAGGATATCGAGTACTTGGGTGAACATGGAGAAAATAAGGACTTTACCATCTTTAGAAATGATGTCTGGCAAGATCTTTCCAAGGGCGTCAATCTTACCAGATTTCATGAAGTAAGAATCATCAAGTTGGAAGGATGATATGCTTGGGAACTTCAAACAGAGATTGTGAAGTTCAAAATCGGTCATAACTTGCATGTCTTCAAAGATGTAATCCATGTTGGCTTCACGATAAACCGGTTCACTCATGATTTCCTTACTCATCACCTTCAAGGTGTCATCATCGTAACGATGTCTAAAGAGAAGTGGGTGAATGGCTGCCTTTCTTAAGGCCATCAAAATATTTGAGATCTTAGAAGTCTTTGATTCTCTCATCTTGATACCCTTTTCAACTTCTCTATTATAAACCTGGCGTTGTTCATCAACCATTTCACAAGTCTCAATGCTACTTACCTTTGGTGGCAAATGTTGCAATACTTGATCTTTACGTCTTCTTAAGATAAATGGAGCCATCATCTTCTTGGCATTGGTAATTGCACGTTCAGACAAAAGTGGGTTATAGTCCTTTACACTATCCTTTGTAGTTGCCTTTTGATGGAAAACATATTTCAAGTCTTCTTTTTTAGAGACAAATATTGATGGTAAAATGAATTCCAACAATGACATGAGCTCTCTCAAGTTGTTCTGCAATGGAGTACCAGTAAGAAGTAATCTGAAATGGCCTTTCAATTTCATTAACTTGTTAAATCTATCAGTTGTACTATTTTTCAACATATGTCCTTCGTCATAAACAATAACATTGAAGTTTCCGGATTTCAA
The DNA here is from genome assembly GCA_030569745.1 of Petasospora bimundalis. Lineage (NCBI taxonomy): Eukaryota > Fungi > Ascomycota > Saccharomycetes > Phaffomycetales > Wickerhamomycetaceae > Petasospora > Petasospora bimundalis. Next base: position 97,639 of record JAJMLR010000028.1, read on the forward strand.
AAATTGAAGATCTTCTTTACTAGATGTAGCCAAGTTATAAGTTGTGACCAATACATCTAAAGTATCCCATTTCTCAGCAAGGGCATATCTCATATCTTCTCTTTCCATTTGAGTTCCATAATATGGTTCAACGACTAATGAAGGGGCGAACTTGTTGAATTCACGGATCCAATTCTCCAAAGTTGAGGACGGTACAACGATGAGATGTGGACTTGTTGGAGGACCAACTTCCTTAAGATGGGCAAGGAATGCAATAACTTGACAAGTTTTACCCAATCCCATTTCATCTGCCAAGATACAACTGAGATTATTAGAATAAAGCAAATTCAACCAGTTCAAACCGACTTGCTGATAGTTCTTCAATTCAATGTCCTTAGATAACAGTGCAGGTTGGTTTTTGAAATATCCAGTTTTCTTAGAACGTCTCTTTTGAGTGATAGAATCTTCATCTCCATCATCGGTATCAACATCCACTTCGACAATTTCCAATTCATCATTGACACCATGGACTTTGACACCCCATTTCGAAATCTCTTGTGCAATGGTCTCACTATAAGAATTACACTGTTTCACAAGACTATCAACAGCACCATAACCTCTTAAGATGAGATTAACTCTGTTACTGAACATTTCACCATCAGTTTTACGTCTTCTATCAGCTTTTGTGAAATTCAAACTTTCGAAATGGTTAATGCTATTGTATGGTCTTCCTGATACAATTGATTGAGCAACTTCTAAAGGACATTGAGCTGCATCTGCAATATCACGATCTTCAGCAGTATTCATGAATTCCACCACTTTGTTATCCCAAAATTCATCTGCTGATGTCATTGCTAATGAAGATTCTTCAACGTCTGAGTCATCAAAGTCATCCATTATAACAGGATCTTCTTTATCATCTTCTAACAAGTTTATTGGATCTTTATCAGTGATTTCTATAACTTCTTCTCCTTCTTCTTCTTCTTCATCGTTTATAATGTCATTTTCATCTTCCACAATGTTCTTTGTACCTCTAACGAGTTTCCTCTTCTTTGGTTTCGGTTCGAGTGGTGAGACAGGTATTGGGTCTCTCTTGAAAGCATGGCTATACTTCTCAGAGATAGTTTTCTTCTTGTTTAACACAACTTTTGATGATGATTTCTGAGGAGATGTCTCTGGTGAAGATACAATTTCAATCTCTTCTCTTTGCTTAATGACAGATGATACCGTCTTATTGACGGGATCGATAGGGTTGTTTCTTGTTTCTTTGATCTTATTCTGTTCATCTCTTTTCCTCTTCTCAACAAGGGCAAGTAAGATGTTCTTGGCCATTTTCAGATCTTTGTTAGCCTTTGTAGTGTACACGGCTTTGATAACTTGGGCACTAACAGTGCTGAAAAGCTTCTCCAGGATCTCCAAGTCTCTGTTTGCAAGTTTCTGAGCGGTATTACCACCACTGCCCAAGATATTTGTACCATTAAAGGCAAACTTCTCTCTCAATGATGTCCCACTTGGCTGGGTCAGAGGCTTCGGCTTAGCCTTGGAGAAAAGACGGGTGTGTTGGTACTGCGGAGAGTTGGACAACGGCGACGAGTCCGGCACTTGGATGACCGACTTCTTCTCCGGTGTATCCCACGACATCTTAGTGTCTTTTATAAGAGAGAGTGTGAAATGAAAGTCTGAACGCGTATACGCGTATAATTTTGCACTTTTCACACATTCGCGTCTTCCTTTCTTACTTACTTTGAGTATTAAATATATACAAATTTTTTTTTCTGATGTTTTCTGTTTATTGCTGTGGTTCCAATGGTAAATACCAATTAGGAAATGGTAAATGTGAAGATTTGAACCAACTCGAATGCGTTTTCCAATCAAGAGTTGGTATAAAGAGAATCTCATGTGGTGGTAATCATACTTTGTTATTACTTGAAGATGGTAAATTATATTCCACGGGTGATAATTCCAATGGTCAATGTGGTTTAGAAGGTGAGATTATTGAAAAGTTCACATTGCTCGGAGATCATTGGAAGGACTGTTGTGCTGGGTATGAGTTTAGTGTATTGGTTGATGATCAAGATAATCTCTATTCTGTAGGGCTTGGTTTGAAAGGTGAACTTGGAATTGGTAAGACAAAGAGTAATAAATTAAGTGAAATACCTTTCAAACATTCTTCTGAGATTGTATCTATAAAGTCATGTCTTGATCATACCGTGATGCTATTATCAAATGGTGATTTATACGGTTGGGGTAATGGTCGTAATGGTAAACTTGGTGAACTTGAGAATAAAGTGATGATACCGAGATTTATAAGAAATGGAGTAAAGGATTTCGAATTGGGTAGAGATTTTACCGTTATAAGTGATGATAAGTTACATATACTCGGTAAGGATAAATATTCTAGTGAATTACCATCAGATATTAAGAGTTATAAAACTATGTGGTCTTCATTACATATTGTTGATTCTAAGAATCATATAACGTCAATTGGTAATAATAGTCATGGACAATTGATAACGAAACAATTACAATTCGATCAATTTGCAGTTGGTAGTGAACATGGTATTATTCTTAATGAGAACACCATATATTGTTGGGGATGGGGGGAACATGGTAATTGTGGTATACAAGATGGAATTTTCACTAAATTAAAAGAATTTGAAGATGAAAAAGTTATAAATATTGAAGGTGGATTTGCAACAACATGGGTTGTTACTAAATAATTTCCTATATACAAATATTTAAATGTCTAGAAGTATCTTTCCCATATTCATCTATCACACTGAGATCTGATGAATATCAGCACGCGAAGATGGAAAATATGTAAAAACTTCTGAGTTATTCTGGGTGCAATCGTATCGAACCAGTCGTCATTTACCGTAGACTTCTATGTAGAAGCTTAGGATCAGTTGATCTTCTTAAATCGCCCACATTGATTTATCCAATGTGGGTTCTCGAAGCCTTTCGAGAAGATCTTATCTTATTCCTTATTCCTTATTCCTTATATCTTATTCCTTATATCTTATACCATAATATACGATAATATACCTTATTATACGATAATATACCATAATATAAGATAATATACTATAATATAAGGTAATATAAGGTAATATAAGGTAATATACGATATAAGAAATACGGTGTGTAAGATATTCCATCAACGGCGAGAGAGGAAAATTCTCGAGTTTTCTAGAAAACGAAAATTCTCGGTCGGGGGACAGAGCGGTAGGGACAACACCAGGGCAGACATATAAAGCTGTGTGCAACCCCATCCACTATCAAATAAAGAGTTACCGATGGTTAATAGATAAGGATGTTTGGCTCTTGTTGCTCTGGAAGACCCGTTCAATTGGCTGAACAAGTTGATGGTAACAAATATGCCATCAACATCCCTAACGGTAACAAGGTATCTCACGTTACACTGTTCTTACTTCCAAATGTTGAACTTGATCCTTCATTTACTGCTTTAATTTATTTCCAATTGCCCAATCAGGATTTCAAATTATTTGGTGCCATCTCATCTTCAAAACCAAGTGCTATCTTCAAATTAAACAATACACAACATACACAACAATCACAGATTCTTGATGATATGGAAATGGATGATGATACAGATCCTACAAATAACATAACAATTGGTATATCAATTGAACCAACTCAAGAAGCAGAGAGACAACTTGAATTATCTAAAGAACAAGCAAAATTGAGTAAACAGAAACAATTGAGTGATAAACCTCATTCATCGGCAATTTCCCCTGCAAATCCAAATAATACTGCTTTATTAGCAGGTAAAATAGTTAAACATGCTTATAACTATTTAACATCATTTGTTGATGATGATGGTAAAGTCAGTATCAAATACTTTGATACTTGGTGGGATAAGTTTAGAACAAGATTGGTAAATGACCCAAAGTTTTTAGATACTGCTGAGCAGGATTAATGATAATGAATATGTTAAGATTGTAGTCTATTTATATATATACATATATTCAGAGCTCATCAGCATAAGCCTTTCTCAATCCCAATGGATTACCAAATACAAGATGTCTCGCTTCAGTCAATTTCCTTAATAATTGTGTCTCTTCTTCATCTCTCTTTTGAATCTTCTTTCTTCTCATTATCTCATCAGATAACCACTGTAAGAACCTTGGACCTGCCTTAAATGACTTATTAGATTTCTTTAATTCAACTAGTTTGTCAAATATTGATTCAAATGATCTTTCTTCTAACACTCTAGCTTCAACAAATGACTCTTGAATAACATTGAATAATTTACCATTGAAATCAGAATCATCACCTCTTTTGACAATATGTTTATCCAAATCATCTAATATCTCTAATGATCTCACTTGTGAATCTTGACTTAATTTTGGGAATGCACTTAGTATGGATTGTCTCCCTTGTAATTCTGCAAATTCATATGAATTCTTTTCAGTTTGAATTAAACTCGATACAACCCCTAAGATCCTCTTTTGTAATATACCATCACGTTCGATCATCAAACTTCTCATTAACAATGGTAAAACTTCCTTAGAATCAACGTTTGATACTGCTTCAGGATTATGTCTAAGTGCCTGGGCAATGGTTCTTAAAGCCATCTCTTTGACTTTCTTATCATACTTCTCACTTAAACCTAATTCCATCAAAGGTTTCATACATTTCCTTTCAGAGATGATGATTCCATCTTGCAAATCATGAGAATGCTCGGTAAGTGCATCTAATGAGTCAATCAATTTTTGCTTATTATCATACTTCCCTAAAGAGATGTAATCAACAGCATCATCAAGTTCCATATGAGTCTCAGAACTTTGTGCAACCATCTTTAAAGCCTCAATTTCCTTGTCGTCTTCTTCGTCGTCAAAGTAATGAACAACTTTATGCTCTTCACTCTCTTCAATCTCCTTAATAGTAATCTCGTTGGTAACCTCGTCAGATGGAGTTCCGATCTTTGCAGACTTAACACCGGTTTGCCAATCTAATCGGATATCCAGCCCAGGTGGAATCACTTGTCCTTCTCTTATGACTTGCCACTCCGTCGTGGGAACAAAATCAACTGGGTAACAATCAGTGCTATCCCCTGGTGAACAGATAGTTTCAGAGTCAGGGATCACAGCAGCAGCGGTGATGAGTAAAAGTGTGAGGCAGCACCCAAAACGGGAAACCTTGGACAGCAAAGGCATACAATCAGCTTAAAGAAAACACTTCTATCGTTCTACTCGTTTGAACGACGGAAAGCAAAGTTCACGGGGTTTAGTGGCGAAAGACACACACAAAAGAAGGAGAAGTAAGTGAGAGTTGACGTGTCTAATGTGTCAAGACTCCTTATTGGCACGCCGAGACATGGCAGACCCAGATAACTCTCACTACAGATGGAAGACATATCATTTATGTTATGTTGTATGTGTATTTGTAAATATCACCAAAGAAATAAAAAACTGAATGAAAATTATAGAAAGAAAAATAATAATAATAAAAAAAGAATCAAGCCAAAGCACCCATTGGGTCATAAATTGGCAAGACGGTGTACTCACCGTGTTTCCAGATCTTGGTCAATGCCTTTGGAGCAAGCTTAACATCTGTAACAACCTGGTAAACATATTCGTTGAACCAATCCTTGGAAGCAACAAAGTAACCCTTGTTACCAGCATCTTCACCCCAAGAATTCTCGATTCTGTATCTCTCAACAACATCATCAACAATGTGCACAGCAGTGATGACCATTGCATGGGTCATAGCAGAAGATCCAACTTGCAAACGCTCGGCCTTTGTCAAGTTCAATTTGGTGTTAAATGCCAACTCATAGTCAAATGCATTTGTATCCAAAATTCCAGAACCACGTTCACTAAATTTACCAACGTCAGAACCAAAGAAAACTGGGTATCCAGCTTTCAATGCCGTGACAACTGCAGCAGACATGTCTTCCATTGGAACGTTAACGTAGTCGATTGGTTTACCACCAACAACGTTGTTAAGTCTATCAACAGTGTAGAGTCTGTAGTACTCATTTCTTGGGTCATTAATCAAAGAGTAAGAAGTGTGTACACCCAAGTCTACCAATTCAGAAAATGCTCTTGGTGTCAAAGTCTTTGAGTTAACGTTACCATCTTTATCCTTGTAATCCCAAGTGAAAAGTTCATCTGGTTTAGGTGGTGGTCCTAAAGTCAAAGCCAAAATGTTATAGATCTCTTGCATTTGAGCCTCTTTAACTTTAAGAACTTGAGACTTAGGGGCACTGGCATTAACCAACTTTCTCAACACTAAAGCATACTCTTTCAACTTGTTAACAAGAACGTAATTCATTGGTGAAGAGTTGGTAGCGTGATAACTGTCCTGATAGATACTCTTAGGAACAACACCATACTTGGAGACCAAGTTAACAATCATATCCCATTGACCACCATCACTTAATCCGTTACCTAATATCGATTGAACAACACGGGATTCCAAGTCCATATCAGCTGTTTCAATGATGTTGGTAAGCAAGTAGTTAGATTTCTCTAACTTATCATAGAAAAACAAGTAGTTCTGTGACAACTCAAACTTCTCCAAGTTGAACTTCTTCATGTAAGCAATTCTGAAACACGAAGTGGATGCAAACATCCAACAACGACCACTAGACTTCTGATTAGTCACGGGAGAACCTTCAAGGGGAATCTGAACGTTCCAGACTTCAACAGAATCCTTTGTAATGCTGGATGTATTCTTAATCACTTCTGGAATGGCGTTATGAGTCAAGGCGTTGATTGTGAGTAAGTTCTTGCGATCAGACAAGAGGTTTTGTTCCCAAGCCTTCACAGTAGAGAGACCAACAGGATGAGCACCATATGGTGATGCACCACCAGTGAATTTGATAGAAACCAGACCCATTTTCTCATCAAGAAAATCGATTTCATCTTCAGTTGCATAGTCGTACTTATAAACTGAACGGTTATCTCTGGCTGGCAGAGCAGTAGAGGCGTTGTTTCCCATTTTGCAGTGGATTACGAAGGGGTCCTCTTTACGTTTCTAATCAGTCGTCAAAGTCAGAAACAAACCCAATCTTTGTGTTTCAATTAAAGCAAGTAACACAGTGCCACCTTTGCCGGTTGTGAAATCGTTGATATCTTCCGATCTTTGTCGGTGGTTGCCTCTTATCAGCTGAAAAGTTCGGCTAGGGCCGCACCCCCCGATTTGGTAAGGGTCACACGCCGCATGGGTGTTGACACATACAGGGAAACGCAGATATATAAAGTGACATAAAATATTAAAATGCTATGGAATCTACTTCTTCTCCTTCTGGACCTCTTTCTGGGCGTTCTTGAAGTCAGTGGATCTCTTAGTGTGACGTGGCTTTTTCACTCTACCCTTACCGTTTTTGATACCGACAACACGGTCACCCTTCTTAGCTCTAGTACCTTCTTGAACGATATCACCAGCAGTGGCTCTATCAGCCTTTCCGAGAACACGTTTGGCTCTTCCCAACTTGGTCTTCTGGTCATCTGATAATGTCTTAATAACTCTACCGTTCTTCATCGTCGTTGTTGTGGTTGGTTTCATCTTTTTAGATCTTGTGATTCTAAGTTTTCTCTTCTTCTCACCAAGCTTCTTCTCGTGGAGCATCAATGCCTTAGTAACAGACAAAAAGTCTTTGAACTGGACATAACCGAAACCCTTACCGACGTTGGTCTTAGAGTCACGGACAATTCTAACAAACTCAATGTCTCCACAGCCTCCAAAGATTCTCCAGAGTTCTTCTTCAGTCTCATCAAAGTCCAAATTCCCTACAAAGATTGATCTCTTGTTATCAATCTTAGCTGGATGGGAAACGGAATCAACTCTGAGATGGTGCTCCAAGAAAACCTCGGCATTCAATTTAAGAGCCTTTCTAGCTGATTCTTTGGTCTTAAACACGACATATGCGTTAACAGAATCTCTTGATGGATGGATTTTTTGTTTAACAAATGCAGCTTTTCTTGGAAGTGGCTCACTGAAGGCAATCGATCTGAATCTAATTGTATCAACATCACCATACTCGGAGAACTGTTTCTTGAATGACTTGTAGTCCTTCTTGTCGGTTATCACACTCATGTTCAAGTTACCAACAAACACAGTTCTCTCAGCTTTCTCAATCTCAGTTTCTTTGAGATCAATCTTCTTAGCAGCACCACCAACCTTTGGCTTCTTCTCCTCCTTCTCTTCGTCTTCTTCATCAGAGTCATCAGATTCAGCTTCAATTTCAGCCTTGGCATCAGCTTCGGCCTTCTCTCTAGTCTTTTTCTCCTCTTCGGTCTCGGCAAGAATCTTTTCCATATATCTACCTTCCAAATCGTCATGTTCATCAACGTTCTTGGACTTTTTCTGCTTCTTCTTTGGCTGTGGCTCCTCCTCTCTCTCTTCAGACTCATCTTCGCTACCACTATCGACAATTGTATCAGCTCTTTGGATAGGCTTCTGCTCCTTAAGTTCTATCACTGTTCTATTAGAGACTGTTCTCTTAACTGGGGCAGCGGTCTGCTTTGAGAAAAGACCGACAAGGGAGTCATCCTTCTTTGCGGACTTGAAAAGATCGTTGATACCCATTCTATTGATTGAAGTCAGCGATGAAGAGAATTACCAAAATTAAGTACAATACATAGGAGAGAAGAGCTCATCGCGCATTCGAAAAATTTATCGCAGAGGAAGGTGTCTTCCGGATTCGGAAAGATGCCATACTTAACACAGTTACCCGGCCCTACATGCCTGTCAGGCGCGAAGATTACAATTTTGAGAAGCCCCGGGGAAGTGTAGAAGGTAAACCACATAAAGCACAACACACCGTAGAAGCACCACACTGAGCAATCTAAGTACATCACAAACAGGGAAAATTACACAGAGATCCACTACAAGATACCTGGACTATTGGCACCCTCATTTGAACACCATTGCCAACAGCACCCCCCCAAGAGAGAATCACATAGAATTTCCTGTCCTCCCCAGATCACAACTTCAAATTATAACAAATGACAGACGTGGAACCAGCTGTGGCACACAGTGAGTTGAACTCGTCGAGAGACCCTCCAGAAACGGAGACTAACATCGCGGGAACAACAGAAAATATTCTGAGCGACACTGGGAAGACTTCCCCCTTAACAGATCTCAGCTCCCCTTCACCGCCCTATTTCAAGAACGAATCCTTTGAAGAGAACGCAGAGACAAATCCTACAACGAGGGACTCAGAGAACGGGAAATCCACTGAGAAGACCACAGTATCATCCGTCTCTCCTACAGAGGAGTCACCAGTGAAAACTGAGCGGGCAAAGAGCATTGCTTCCTACGAGTCCTCAGACCTGAGTGACCTAGACTCTGAAGCCGAGACGGAGAAGATGTTCAGTGCAAATGGAACTCCAAAGGAATCGCAACTTTCAAAGTTAGCAAAGAACAATGCTCACTCAGGGACCGCTGATGAGATTATTAGACGCAGATTAGATGACAATGTCGATGATACTCTCAATGGTGACAATGTGGATGATAACACACTGATCAAAGAAGACGTTATCGATGAGTTACAAAACGGTAAGGATGAGAGCGATCTTGATATGGGCTCTAATGAAGAGGAAATCTCCAAGGTTGTCGAAGATTTGAGGAAAAGTGAGGAAGCTGAATCTTCATCTCTGTCAAATAGTACGACAAGCACGAGCACGACCACGGATGCTACGAGCACAAATGGAGATTCCATCGCGGATGCAAAGACCGGAAAGAGAAAGCTATATGACAACAACGAAGATGACGGGCCTGTTAAGAGACGTAAATCAGATGATGAAACAGTGGATGCCCATCTTCGTGGCTCAATAGAACGTGAAGGAGAGAATGATGGCGAGGATGAAGAACCGGAAGATGAAGAAGATGACGAGGAGGAAGAGGAAATCGAGCTCACAGAAGAACAGAAGAGACAGAAGCAGATTGAAGCTGAGACAGAGTTAGAGAAACAGAAAGAACGAAAAGAAGCCATTCAGTTCTTGACAGAGATTGAAATTGATTTTGCTAAGCTTCGAGACAGACTCTATGAGGACAAGATGGGACGCTTTAAGTCCGAGTTAGAGATGTGCTTAGACGGCACACACCCAGAGTTACAAAGTGTTTACTCTAAGATCGACGCTCATAGAGAAGAGAGAATGAGATTAACTTCTCTGAATCAGAAGTACAAATTGGGTTGTATTGATCGTCAAATTAGAGCACAACGAACTGCAGTACATCAACAGTTTTACAAGAGAGCATCAGATTACAAAGCTAACTACCTTCGCAACGTGATGAAGAAGTGGGATCAAGTCAATAAGGAGAATCAGGAGCTTGATTGCAAAACTCCAGTCTACAAGTACAGTATACCGGAGTATGTCGATGAACTAGTGACACAGAGAACGCAAGTAAATGAGGAGATCAGTAACCTCATTGGGTTAAGCTTATATTATGGCTTCCCTACTGCTCCAAAGCTCAGTGAAGCCAACTCTGATGAACTGGACAGTGATTTAAGTGCTATGAACATCCCACTGACACAAACGTGACACGATTATTGTTACTTTATATTGTCACGTTTTCCTCTGGAAACTTTTAATGATTTATTATTAGCCATGCATCACTTTCAAATAATATCCATACGTTACTTTCTTTCTTTCGTGTAATCTTTCCATAAATCAATCCAATCATTACCATTAGATAGACATATATTGAAAGCGTTGAAGAAAAAAAAACTGTTCACTACAATTGAAAATCATTAACATTTTGTTTTTTAAACCTCCTACTAAATACAAATCAAAGAAATAGCATCAAAGCACTTATCTCAATGGGATGAATCTGTTGGTGGCGGCACCAGCTCTACCGTGTCTAACTGGGGTGTAGGTAATAGAGAACTCACCCAAGTAGTGACCAACCATCTCTGGTCTGATCTCAACGGTGTTGAAAACCTTACCGTTGTAAACACCAACGACGGAACCGATCATCTCTGGGACGATAACCATGTTTCTCAAGTGGGTCTTGACAACAGCTGGCTTCTCGTTCTCAGGGGTGGCCAACTTAGCGGCTCTCAACTTCTTGATCAAACCGTGTGGCTTCTGGTTAAGACCTCTCTGGAATCTTCTTCTAACACGGGCGTGAGCCAACTTAGCGAAGTCCTCAGTTGGCATCTCAAGGAGGTCCTTGAGGTCAACACCTCTGTAGGAGAAGGTCTTGAAGATTCTGTTCTTTCTGGTGGCAGCAACTAATTAAAGATTGTTAGTATATCGGTTCATAAAAAGATATTTGGGATAACAGTCAATGATGTATCATTTTAGAGTGACTAGAATTCGAATTCGTTGGTGACTTTCCGCTAGAGTAGTTGAGTTCATTCGTAAGGTTGGAGGGCCTTGGAATTATCTCAATGACCAAAAAACTGTTGGTGAACTGCGTTGTCATAGGAGAAACTTGATTCATGGTGAAGTAGATTCAATAGTTCTCGTAGAGTTGTGCTCAGTTTGTGAAGATAATTATAGCTGAAGAGTGGTATAAGATCTGCCTTGTTTCGGCTTGTAAATTCTTCAATGTTGTGGTGGGTCCTCTCTTGCCTTAGGTGGGCTCTTCAAACGGATGAAAATTCGTGTTCTGTCAACTCTAATAGTGATACATCTTGATTTATTTCCCTCTAATATGTCACGTACCGTCAGACATCTTGATGTAGGATTTGTTGGTTATCTTCCTTCAATATCGTTCAGTTGTGCTTGGTGAGTGTTGAAGTAAATTTTCAGGCCCTTCAGAGGCACAGCGCGAACCACACACACCGCCCACGCCAGCGAGCGAAAAGCGCGACTACAAAGCGAAGAGTGGGCGCGCAAAATCAAAACACCCGTACATCCCCTATGCAAAACCGAGTGATTTGTGACTGCTATTTTACTCGATTGCCCGCGCTCGCAAAGGGAATTCGCGCAAAGGACGCCAACAAAACACAGCAGATTGGCATGGCGGTTACCTAGCGTATGCGAAACACCCGAACATCTCCATAGTAAGGGTATGCGCAGGGCAGTGAAAATTCGTTGAAGATGTATAGAGTACGACACGCTAAGCTAAGGACCTAAAAGAGCTACGCAAATACACCAAAAAGTGAGTGACACGTACGGAACTATAGATCTGGAGAAGAGTCATAAAGGAATTATGGAATTATATTGGAAAAGAATCTGAGGTACCAGTCCGTCACAATAAGGGCATGAGACAATCAAAATAATCAAAGAAAGAATAGAAACTCCTAAAGAACATTTTACATACCCACAAGTACAACATCGTCAGACAGTTTTCAATATCACAAAGAACAGATGATTCAAGACAGTTCAAAAATTGCGAGCTTCACTTATCAACGAAATTAAATATCACAATTTAGAGAAAATGATTAACGACTAAGGAATCACATATGACAGATTAGCTCAAAAGAATATAATCACAATATAATTCAATATACCATGAGATAGATCACAATTCCACATATGCCATTGCTCTAATCCAGATGCTTTAGTCGATCTGATTGATTAATGAATTGTTCATACTAACATATTATAACAGTGTCCAAGTACCTTGCTGCTTACTTGCTTTTGAACGCTGCCGGTTCTACCCCATCTGCTGACTCCATCAAGTCTGTCCTCTCTTCCGTTGGTATTGAGGCTGAGGAGTCCCAGATCTCTACTCTTTTGGAGTCCCTTGAGGGTAAGTCCGTTGAGGAGTTGATCGCTGAGGGTCAGGAGAAGCTTGCTTCCGTCCCAACTGGTGGTTCCGGTGCTGCTCCAGCTGCTGGTGCTTCTGCTGGTTCCGCTGAGGCTGCCGCTGAGGAGGTTGTTGAGGAGGCTGCTGAGGAGTCTGACGACGACATGGGATTCGGTTTGTTCGACTAAACTCGTTCGTTACAAACACCGCTCTAAAAATTGTCTAATGTACCTTATATGATTAGTTATATTCTCTTTATTGTAGACATACATTCAATACTCATTTTCCTAAGGATAATGTTGCTCTTGAAATAACAAAATCACTGTTACTGAATAATCAGTATAATGATTGGGCTTAATAAAGCTCTTGGGATACCCAAAGCTGATTACATAATCATATAAGTGTACCCTAACCATGCCGAATCAGGTGCGTGGAGGGTTGCCGCACCTGCAAGAGGCCCCCCATACTCGCCATCCCGAGAGGAGATCTCGACGCCACAGAGGCTCGATTTCATTGATCAAAGGTAGTTAAAATATACGTTTAATCAACAATTAACTACTCAATTCGTCCATAGTTCTCTACTATGACTACTATAAACCTTGATGTCTGTGGGTGCGCTAAAAAAATTGGGTCTCAGTACCGACTTCCAGTGTTTGTGTCAAACTTAATGTTGATCGAGTCGCCTAACGGTTGATCACGACACCGCACGCCGCACGCCACTACTACCAAATAGCACTATAAGATTGACTGAACATCCACTTTCTGATTTCTAGAATTGTAAAATTCGTAATCATTTCCACCCTCAAATTGAAAAGAACCCCCCCCCCCTCATCTACAATGAAGTTCTCCACCAGAGCAGTCCATGTTGGCTCCCAGCCAGACCCATCCACAGGAGCCGTGATTCCTGCCATCTCACTCTCCACAACTTTTGCCCAGGGTGCTCCAGGTGCACCATTGGGTGCCTATGAGTATTCTAGATCCTCAAACCCAAACAGAGACAATTTCGAAACGGTTATTGCCTCTTTGGAAAATGCCAAGTATGCATTGGCTTTCTCATCTGGGTCAGCTGGTACAGCTACCATTCTTCAGTCTTTACCACAGGGTTCTCATGTTGTTTCCGTTGGAGATGTTTATGGAGGAACACACAGATATTTCACAAAGGTAGCTAACACTCATGGTGTGGAGACAGTCTTTGCCCAAGACATTGTCACTGAGCTTCCAGCTTTGTTAAGACCAGAGACCAGATTGGTATGGATTGAGACACCTTCTAACCCAACCTTATCCATCACAGACATTGCCAAAGTGAAGAAAATCATTTTAGATTCTGGAATTCAGGATATCAAACTTGTTGTTGATAACACATTCCTCTCCCCATATATCTCAAACCCATTGGATCATGGTGCTGATATTGTTGTACACTCTGCTACCAAATTCATTAATGGTCACTCTGATGTTGTTCTTGGTGTTGCTGCAACTAATGACCAGAAGATCTATGAGAGATTGACCTTTTTGCAAAATGCTATTGGTGCTATTCCTTCTCCATTTGACTCTTGGTTAGCTCACAGAGGTGTTAAGACATTGGCACTTAGAGTAAGAACCGCTGCCACATCTGCTCAAAAGATCGCTGAGTATTTGGATAAGTCTGAATACGTCCAAGCTGTGAATTACCCAGGTCTTCCAACACATAAGGGCTACGAAATTGTCAAGAGACAACACAGGGATGCCCTTGGTGGTGGTGTAATTTCTTTTAGAGTTAAAGGTGGTAAAGACGCTGCTTCAAAATTCACACAGAACACAAAGCTTTTCACATTGGCCGAGTCCCTCGGTGGTATTGAATCCTTATTGGAAGTTCCAGCCATTATGACACACGCTGGTATCCCAGTTGAGGATAGAGAAAAGTCTGGTGTCTACGATAACTTGGTTAGATTAAGTGTTGGTATCGAAGACGTTGAGGACCTCTTGGCTGATATTGAAACCGCTCTTAAGGCTTCCCAGTGAAGAATCTCCCCCGGTCCATCGATCTACACATATATATATATATATACCTTATATCATATAGATCTTTAAACTGTATTAGAATACAATCTCTTAGCTAAGGTCAGTGTGGCGTATCCTTACTAAGTTGTGGGGGGAGGTTGTGGCGCATGCGTGGCTCCTCCATCAAACACAACAGGCGCGCATGTCACGTGAAATCCTGTCAACATCAACACTTCTTTCTTTTCCACAATGACGAGCTTCGCTGTATGAAGGAACGAGCAATTGGGAATCAGCATGGGATCCGAGGATTCTGAAAAGTTTTTTTTTTTCTCCTTTCCTTTCCCTTATGCTTTTATATTGTATAGATTCTATAGCTTGTAATAGAACTTATCTAGATCATTGCCCCTAACATCAATCAAAATGGCTACAAACATTACATGGCACGCAAACCTCACATACGACCAGCGTAAAGAGCTTACAAAGCAATCCGGTGTAACAATCTGGCTTACTGGTCTCTCTGCTTCTGGTAAGTCTACCATTGCCTGTGCTTTGGAGCAGTACCTTTTGAAGCACGGTGTCTCTGCTTACAGATTGGATGGTGACAACATTCGTTTCGGTTTGAACAAGGATCTTGGATTCTCCGAGGCTGATCGTAACGAAAACATTCGTCGTATTTCTGAAGTTTCCAAGTTGTTTGCTGATGCCACAACCGTTGCAGTTACATCTTTCATCTCTCCATACAAGTCCGACAGAGATAATGCTAGAAAGATCCATGAAGAGGCTGGTCTTCCATTTGTTGAAGTCTATGTTGATGTCCCATTAGAAGTTGCCGAGGAGAGAGATCCAAAGGGTTTGTATAAGAAGGCTAGACAGGGAATCATCAAGGACTTCACTGGTATTTCTGCTCCATATGAAGCTCCAGAGAAGCCAGAGATTCATTTGCACACTGATAAGACCACAGTTGAGGAATCTGCCAACATCATCATTGACTACCTCAGAGAGAAGAAGTACATTTAAGTTTTCCCCCAAGAGGTCACAAAAAAAAAAACAAGAAGGCAAGAAAAAAAATGTTTATATCATTTAAAGTCATAGAGAAAAGACGTAATATAGTAGTGTACACTTTGACATTTGATATGGGAGTATAGAAAGGTGCTGTCTGGATACACACGCAATATATGATCTCCTGTAAAAAAAGAGCAGATAATTAAAAAAGAAAAGAAAAGCAAAATAAGAAAAACTTTGAGTTGTAGTTAGTAGTTTCTAGACAAGACCGGTCATGTTCTCTTCAAGCTATCCAAACGTGCTTGTAAATCCATATCCTCTGGGGTACTACCATCACCACCGATAGCCTGTGCGACTCTCTGTGGAGCCACTTCAACACCAGTGATACCAGATGGGGTTGTTTGCATTTGAGCATTCAAATCTATACCAATTTCATCGAGTACTTTGTTAACTATTTCATCAGCTTCTTCATCATCTTCTAATTCATCACCAATTGCATCATCAATAGCATCATCCATCATTTCTTGTCTTTGATCCATCATATCATTTTCCTTTTCAAATTCCATAGCAATTCTTTGAAGTTGCGGTAAATTCATTGATCTATTCATTGCACCAAGTACTTTTGTAGCATCACGCATTGACATAGCCATTTGATCAGAACTTCTAACTGCTTGAATTCTTAAAGATATAGCTTGTAACTGAGTTTTCATCGTATTGAACTTCTCAACATAACGTCTTGTTCTTACCAAATCTTTGGCTTGAATCTTACATGCGCCCATTTGACCTTGTTTAGCAGAACGTTTAATCTCAGAGATAAGTTTCTTCTCTTGTGCTTCAAGTTTCTTACGTTCCCTTTCCAATTCACGTTGCGTGCGTTCCAAGGACCGCTGGTTCTTTCTAAGACGCTCCTGTGGCGTGAGCTTCTTACCAAATGCCCACTCAAACAATTGCATCCCGTCTTTCCCACTGTCCTCTCTATCTTCAAAGAGCACTTACTGACTGATAACAAGGACAAGAACATCTTGCCTGCCCCCCCCCCCCCCACCAAATTGGAACTTTTCGCGAAAAGCAGTTTAGGTAATCTCCTTACCCTCTTACCCTCTTACTCACTTGAGGCCTTTCTCAGTTGAAACCTCCTTTTTCAAATTGTTCAGTACTTTGAAGATACAAAGAGTTTAAATGTCCAAGTTATCATCATTACGCTTATTGGAGTCGTATCTTGAAGATTTATCTTCCCTTATTGAGGATTCTAAACGTCTTCAAGAGATGGAGGTGTCATCTGAGGATAACGAGTATGAATTACGTAAATCTCTTCAAAAGATTACTAAATTTCTTGAAAGGAATGATGATGGGTAAGTCAAATGTCTTTCCAATATTAAAGATATACTAACAGCTTTCTTCAAAGAGAAAATTATGATGAACTTGTAGATCAATACAACTCACTTCAAGGTGAGATAACCAATATGGAGATGTCGGAGTATAAATACATACGTTCTAATGTATCAAATAATCAAAAGAAAGACAATCAAAAGAAATCAGTTAGGTTTAATGATACATTGGAGTTCAGTCAAAGTGATATTAAACCATATAGAGATCAAATCATTGAAGATGCTACAGATAATGAGACAAGTACATTATTTGAAGGTAGAACTATAGATGATGATGTAACAAGTATTAACTCTTCATCAAATCAAGAGTTATTTATTGAACATCAACAACAGTTATTACAACAAGATACCCATTTGGATTCATTAGCACAAAGTGTTCGTCGTCAATATGGACTTGCAACTGATATTCATGAAGAACTTGAAGATCAAAATATCTTACTTGATGATTTAGAGAATCAACTTGATTCTAATGATAGAAGACTAACAAGAGGACAAAAGAGATTGAAAAGATTTGAAACTATGGCAAAGGAAAATGGTCAGTGGCTAACGATCATTGCACTTGTTATAATCTTGGTGTTGTTGTTGGTAGTACTGAATTAATATATGACTGATGAGAAAAGAAGAAATGTATATATACAAAATATAAGTGTGTGTACCCTTCACTTATGAAAAAAGAGAAAAAATGCGTAAAGAAACAAAGAACAGATTATTTAAACACCATAACATGTAAAATCAATAAAGAGGGGGGATAAAAAAAAACAACAATGAACCAATAAATAAAATAAGAGAGATGAGGCATATTGCCAATGATCTGAGAAGAAACTGTCATGAAAGTGCATTATAAGAGCTTGATTAAGACAGGAAAATGAGTAGTCGTGATATAATGATCAAGAGAGGGAGAAAAAGAACTTTGTAAGAGAGATCAAAGTATATGCAATGAACATTAAAAAAAAGACATTACCAGTGATGATGAACAGGAGATCGAGTACCATACATATTATCCATTCTTCTCATCACACCTTGTGGAGAAGCATAAATGTGTTGTGGAGAGCTCATGATCTGTTGGGGAGAGTGTTGCATGTATGGCTGCTGCTGTTGTAATCTCTTGCCCATCGATTGATGCACTGGATTGATCTTCACCGGTGTTGAGTATGGTGAAGAGAGTAACTGAGGTACCATACCGGTGGGACGTTTAAGTAAGCTTGGCCTCATCTGTGGTGACGGCTCAGGCGACTGCGGACAGAACTCGATGTCATCCTCCATCAGAAGCGACTTACGCTGACTGATCTTAACCCTGGCGGCAAGTGCTTCACGCACTTGAATATTAGCCAACTGTGAGAGTCCGAGCGGTTGTGTCCTGAACTTCAGTTGCTGCTGCTGCTGCTGCTGCTGCTGCTGCTGCTGTTGTTGCTGTTGTTGTTGTTGTTGTTGCTGCTTGAGCTGTTGAAGCTGCTGTGGCGTGAAAGACTGAAGAGACGCCCTGTTCATCCTCTCTGCCCCTAAAACTCTGCTCTCAGACCCCTTTTTTGTGTTATAGAAGAAGGGGAAAATTTTGAGCCTAAAAAAGTTGATCGCGCCGAGTCGGACAAAAAAATATATGCGATGAGCCCGAGACTTTCATAAGGCAATGAGGTGTGTGTGCGGGGGTGGACAAAACACAAAAAAAAATGCTGCTTTTCAGGAGAAATGTTAGTTCTTTGAAACCAACAAAGAAGCTGAATGTCATAAAGAAGAATAAGTTGAAAGCGGTGACTTCTCCAGCAAGAACGAGATTTGCACCTTCACCAACGGGGTTTCTACATATGGGTTCACTTAGAACTGCACTGTACAACTACTTGTTAGCTAAGAGTACCGGTGGTGAGTTCTTGTTGAGATTGGAGGACACGGATCAGAAGAGACTCGTGAAAGGTGCCGAGGAAAACATCTATGATTCTCTTAAATGGTGTGGTTTACTATGGGATGAAGGTCCATTGATCGGTGGTCCGAATGGTCCATATAGACAAAGTGATAGATCAGATATATATAAGAGTTACTCCGATACTTTGATCCATTCAGGTAATGCTTATAGATGCTTCTGCTCGAAGGAAAGACTGGATAGTTTAAGAGAATCTGCTCAAAGACTTCAACCACCAACAACAGTATCATATGATCGTAATTGTGCTCATATAACAATAGAAGAATCTAATCAAAAAGTTGCAAATGGTGAATCATATACAATAAGATTCAAATCTCCAATGAAATACCCACAATTTGAAGATCTTCTTCATGGTGTATTGGATCTTCAACCACAAGTGAATAAAGATGATATTAGATATGATGATCAAGTCTTGGTTAAATCTGATGGATTACCAACTTATCATTTTGCTAATGTCATTGATGATCATCTAATGAATATAACACATGTCATAAGAGGTGAAGAATGGTTACCTTCCACTCCTAAACATATTGCAATGTACAATGCATTTGGTTGGAAATCTCCTCAATTCATTCATATACCATTGTTAACATCAACAAAGAATAAGAAATTAAGTAAAAGATCTGGTGATATTGATGTAATCAACTTTAAGAAGAAAGGCATATTACCAGAAGCTTTAATCAATTTTGTTGCCTTATTCGGTTGGTCTCCAAAGTCTAATAAGAATTCCGAGATTCATGATCTGAATGAATTAGTTAAAATGTTCAATACTAGTGATTTAACTAAAGGTAATGCTAAAGTTGATGACAAGAAACTTCACTTCTTCAACAAACATTATTTACAAGAAAGAATCAACAGAGATGATAAAGAAATTATGACTCAGGCTTATGATATTTTAAGTGTTAATTATGACTGTAAACAAGATGAAGTTATTAGATTAGTCAAACACGTTAAAGAACATCTAACAAACATATTTGACATTGAAAATTATTATTACTTGATCTCTGATGTTGATTACACTAATGACCATGCCAAACAGTTCATTCAACAAGATTCAACTACTAAGATCTTAAATGCTTTCTCAAATACTGAGGCTCTCTTAAACGTTGATGATACAACTACGAAACTTGTTGATCAAGATATACCAAAGAAGGAGATCTTCCAAACCCTTAGATATGCTCTATCTGGAGGTATCCCAGGTTTGAAGATCCCATTGTTGATTGAATTCATTGGTGAAGAGAAGGCACTTGAGAGAGTGAAGAAAGCTATTACTCAACTAACAAAATGACGCTTGTACCTACTTTAATGATATATAAAATGTAAATATAACGAAAGATTAAAATCTATTGGACTAGAAAACAGAATATTAAAAAACATTAAAACAAGATACATGACAATCATATGAAGATTATAAGATCACACATTTCATTCTTCTTCTAATACTCTTTTTCTGAGGTTTTGGTGTAACATCACTCATATCATACTCGGAATTCTTGAAATAATCACTTGCAATTTCATTTTTTTCAATCCTTGATGATCTCTTTGCACTCTTTTTTTTAAATGGGTTTATCGAAACAGGTTCTGTTTCTTCATAAAACGTCTTCATTGCCGTCGTAATGGCAACATTGAATATCTGATTAACATTCTCAGTAGTCTTTGCTGAACATCTAATATGTTGTACGGCACCAATCTCTTTAGCTAGCTTATCAGCATCTTCAAATGTCACAACATCATTGGTACCACCATTTTGTAATAAGTCTGTCTTTGTACCAACAACGATTATAGGTACACCTGGACAGAAATGTTTCACTTCAGGCCCCCATTTATCTCTGATATTTTGTAAACTGATGGTGTTATTAACAGCATAACAAACGAGTAACACGTTAACATCAGGGTAAGATAACGGACGAAGTCTATCGTATTCCTCTTGTCCTGCAGTATCCCATAACGCCAGTTCAATTCTCTTTCCCTGTGATCCAGTGACATTAGTAATATAGTTTTCAAAGATCGTAGGAACGTATGCCGTTGGGAACTCTCCTTGAGAATATGAAATTAATAGACATGTCTTACCACAACCACCATCACCGACAACAACAAGTTTGATATGATACTGTGCTCTTTTCCTCTCAGCATCGAGTTCATAAGTGTCAATCTCATGAATGAGGGAACCCTGTGTGGATTCATCAACTGGGTCTGGAAGTTGTGATTGACGCTTCTTAGCAAAATCGTATGGGGTCTCGAATGATGTCTTTAGTACTTTAAAAGAACCATCTGATTCTGGTGCTGCATCAACATCTAATCTATTGGAGTTATAGTAAGGCCTTGATAACGTACTCATTGCTTCTTCCCACTTCTTCCCACTTCTTTGTCTGTGGGCAAAAAAAAAGTTGTTTTACTGTTTCAAAACTGAAAAGGCTGTGTTTACATTTTAACGGTGATGTGAGGCGCATGCATTGGGAAAAGCCCCCCACCCCCGACAGGGTCACGTGACCGCTGGTGTTTGGTGCTTACTATTTACTATTTACTATTTACTACTTATGGGGGGCGCAAAAAGAAAAAAAAGGTCATAAATTCAATCATTGTCCAGTTGGATGATCAGTTTCCTGTCAATCAGGTATTTCTTTAGGAAGGAAGCATCACAGGATGAGTAGCTCGGTACGCCTTCGAAGAGCGGATCAGTGAATCTTGGATCAAAGTCTTGTTCCAATAGGGCAGTTTCCGGTACAGTCTTATACATATCCACTGTTTCTCTTGGTGAATCAGTTGTAGGATGTAAATGTTCAAATTTCTCAAACATAGAGGTCTCTTGAGCTGTGTCTGATGATATCCCCTTGTAGTAATTTTCACCTGTAAGGGTCTTATACTTTCCAGTAATTGCCTCTGAAGGATAATGATATGGTTTGATTATAGTTTTCTTGAACTCAGTAATACAACATTCTTGTATATCTAGAGGTCTGACTCTTAAACGGTCTTCATTACTTGTATATGCTGGGAATGGATCTTCCAAAACAGTATTTCTTATGATATACTGCTTTCTTCTCGAAAGGAATGCCATTATACGACATAAATAATTAGCATAATATTTCAAATCATCATCCAAATCTTTTAAAACAACATTTTTGGGTAAAGTAAACACATCATAATAACCATTAAACAGATAAGTAAAGATATATCGACATCCATAAAAGATAGAATCAAGAATAAAAGATAAAGAATGCCATATGCTATAAAAGACTTTCTGGATTCCAGACATTTTAGAGTTGATTGTAAAAGACATAGATGGTAATATATCATACCACCGTTGAAACATCTCATATAATCTTTTAATAGAATACCTTAGTACGTGTTTATCACTCTTCTCCTTTTGCGTAAATTCCATTACAAATTTGATAAATTCAATCAATTGATCTAATGATTTTACCAAAGTGTCATCAGAATGAAATTCATCTTCATCCAATATATACTTCTCTCCAAATTCTTCAACAATTTTCAAAAATTCTTTCAATATCATGGGATTATAAGATGGGTAATAAACCGTTCTGAAAACAAAGAAATAACCATCTGCATATCTTTGAATAGTGGAAAGTGAAGTTGGAAACATTTCAGGATTTTCCAAAGCTTTTTGAACAATGGCACCTGGTCCTGAACTAAGTATTTGATGATCTTTCAAACTTAAGTTTTTCATATGAATAGAAGTTCTTGTTAATGCAGATGACATGACCAATAGAGTAAGAGCATTCTCATCCGTGATATTATCCAACGTTGCAATGAGTAGTCTCATAGTTTCGCCTCGTTTATGAAGGAAGTTAGGTATCAGTTCTGGAACATAAGTCACCATACTTCCATATCCAAATAATGTCATAACTTCAAATAAACCGGGATTATAAGCAGCAACTTCAAAATGTTGAAGGTTTTCCGCTGTTAAGTAAATACGGGAGAAAACACCCGATATTGTCTCATCAAAGTATTCCTCATGGAGTCTCGGGTTGACCTCCGGTCGTAGAATGTGATGTGGTATCAGTGAGAGAGTTATAGTTGATCCTTGTCTTGTAGTTGTAGTTGTTGTAGTAGTAATGGTGGCGGAGTTTGTAGCCTTTGGCCATACTGGCATATTTGGGGCGGAAAATGGAGAATTTGAATTTGAAGATGATTGATTAGATGAACTTTGATTAGAATAATATTGCATTGGGTACCTTGGAGATGATTCATAATTATCTTCTCGTATTACATTACCACTGTTTTCCGAGGTGGGTGTTGATGATATATCATTTTGACTTGGTGTGGAAAGTGAACTAGGAGATCTTTGCTCATGTGGAAGCAATTTTTGATTCATTTGACTTGACCTATAAATCCTCGTCTCAGAATCCATTTGAGTCAAGTAATCTTGATTTTGATTAGTTATACTGTTTCGATTATTTTGTGATTGAAGTGGATAATACCCTTCAACAGGGCTCGGTGGATATTGTAACAATGCTTCATTGAACGAAGGTGAACCAAGAGATGTGCTTTGATTTGTACTATGGAATAATTCTGTATCTCGATGAGCCCTTTTGATTATCTCAATTTCCTCCTTTGAATAGTCTAAGTATCCACATCGCGTCTGTGTGTATATATATGGTTAATCTATAATTCTTTAATAAATACGATACACCAACACTTACTTCTCTTATAATACACTTCTCACAGGATGGCAGACCTTCATCACACTTCACCCTTCTCTGTTTACACTGTTTGCACCCTATCAATGGTTAGAAATTAAATTGAATATGGTTCGATTAATACCACAAAAACTCACCGAGCCTCGAGTTCTTATGCTTTCGACGGTGGGCAACGGGCTTGCCTGATTCCGGTACACTACCACTCAATGGCATGCTGACCGGTGTTTTATGATTCAAAGAAAAAAAAAGGGAGGGTTCTATTGAGAGAGAAAAGAGAGCTTTGTTACGTGCGAGTTGTATGCTCTTTATTGCCCAAACTGCGACTTTGGTCTGTTGGGGACCGCTACGGCCACTTGCATAGTAAACCGCAGAAATGGACATCGCTGACGCATATCCGATAGTCTTTCTAAATCACGAGAAATCGTCGTCTTAGAAGGAAGAGGTTTAGAAGATGAAAACTAAAAACATGGAACTTTCTAGAATAACCAATAGAATTCCCACTTAACTTAAATAATTTCCCCATTATAAATATACAAAATCAAACAGTTGCTATGAATGTAACTGCTCGTAAAGATAACGGTCACCTCGGAAGCCACTCGGTTACCCGGTGTGGGGACGGAGGGGGGGAGTTGGAAAACCCTTAAAACATTTAATCCTTGTAACTTCACTTTTTAATTGACTTTTTGTATTTCTTATGTTCTTTTATTATAATTTAATATAATCCATCCTTTTCTGATATACTCATCCCCGTGCTTAGTCATGACAGGGATAACAGTATGCGAGACTGGGGCTTGCTCATTTCTACTAAGCAGCGATGAGATGTGCATATGAAAGTATAAGAAATATCGCTTAACATGAAAATGATCAAAAAAAAAAGCAGAATAAAATTTATAGTCTTCTCTTCTTAATTATTGGATATTCTGGTACAGATAATGTCAATTCTTTATGGCTTTATTACTGTAATATTCAGCCTAATTGGGCACTATAAGAATCAGATCTCGGGAAAGGGTTTTTCCACCCGATTGAGTGTCTTATATCATCAGATATTAAGGAACTCTCTCATATTTAATGTATCAAATAATCTTCTTTTATTTCATCTATGTAGATAATTACCTAAGGGACCGTTTAATAATTCACACAAATGAAGAATTACATCTCCCGTACCGCTTAAAATGATAGAGATCTGGTGAACAAATAAGGACACGTCAGTAAGTACCCAACTCAAAGAAGAAGCATTCCAAAGATTATTTTTTTTCCATTTGAGGAATCATTTGAATGAAATACACGGAGTGTATACTAATAGTAAAGATACCCTTTCCGTATATTTCCAAGTTGAAGTAAAGTATTTCCTAGCAGGATCTGGGAAAAGACAGCACAGATTTCTCCTGTTCCTCTTCAATGAGTTTGGAATTTACAGAGATCTGGCATATGCTCCTAAAGTACTGGGATTGAAACTCATGGCGTCCTGCCTTGGATCTGTTTTAACTTGTCAGTGAAACATGCGTGTTGCGTCGATATTGAATCTGTCAGTGGTACATTTGTTGTATCGTTAGAATCCTGCTTAAAGGAATTATTGTGACGTTCCTCTGTACTATTTTCTAACAATGGATAAGGAGTTCCATAAAGCTGTTCAGTCCAATGCTTCGCTCTGAGTATTACTGTTTCTAAACTCGTTGGGATGGGTTCTGGGCTATTTATCCCGCTTGAGTGTAATATTTGTCCGCTTGATGATGCACCTGGTGCAATATCACAGCCAGGAGGAACATGCTGAATTGTTGGAAGATGAGACTGCATCTGCCCCAAAAGACTAGAATCTGGAATTATTGGTAAAGAAATCGGTTCCAGATTTATTGTGAAAGGCCGTTGGAGTCGGTATTCTACCCTTGAAGAATGGACTCGTTGGTACTGGTCGGAATACTGAGAAGGATCACATTTAACCAGATCTGTGTTTTCCTTCTCCCAATGATCCTGAATGATAACACCTATTTCATTTCTAGAATAGTCCAAATACCCACATCTGGACTATTGATCTTTTCATGTTAGTATAAACCTTCCCTCTTCAAGAAAAAAAAAATATAGTGAGTTCGAGAAAACTTACGCTCCGAGAGATACATCTATCACATGAGGGAAGTCCTTCGTCACATTTCACTCTCCTCTGCTTGCATTGTGGGCATCCTGCGCTATACTGTTAGCCATCACACGCTAGATACCCAAATCAAGGTATTATTATGAGCATGGGTTTGTTCCATAATTGAGTCAAAACTCACCTAATCTGGAATTCCTATGCTTCCTGCGTCGTATTGTTTTCCTCTCAGCTGCACCAGAAACCATATTCAAGTTCATAATGAAAATGCTTAGATTTGGGAATTCTATGAAGATAAAAGTCAAAAGAATCTTCCATCA
Organism: Petasospora bimundalis; assembly: GCA_030569745.1. NCBI lineage: Eukaryota > Fungi > Ascomycota > Saccharomycetes > Phaffomycetales > Wickerhamomycetaceae > Petasospora > Petasospora bimundalis. The sequence continues at coordinate 123,636 of JAJMLR010000028.1, forward strand.
CATTTATGGGCCTGAGCTTGCTATGCATCTAAGCATGCGTGGTAAGCATGTGTCTCAGAGTAACGGACAAAGTGCTACTACTGCACTGTAGATCTCTATGTCCGTCGCTTCATTCGGTAGAATAGTTGCCTATTTGGATCTCTTCTGTTTGAAACTCTGGTGAATAAGGTTTATTATTCACCCTGTATATGGTTTGTTTGTCCAACGAATCAAGTCTTTTGTGTGTTTTGTTTTGTTATTTTGCAATTTATTTGTATCGTCATTTCGGTACTGGGTTGTTGTGATCAGCATAGTCAAAAGCGTTAACGGTATCCCCCCCCCTGACAGGATCTATAGCCACGGTAACTAACATGTCGGATATTTACTTCTGATCTGATATCTTCATCTCTCAAAGAACAAATACACGCAACGAAATTTTGAGGTTTCACAATTGCTGTGTTTATACACCACATGTTTGATGGACATCAGTACGCCTCGATCTTGTGGCATTTGGCGCAGTCGATGGCCAATTGAGCTCTTTTACAACTTTCTATGCGTTGTTCCATAATTATAAAGAGCTTTCTCTGACTGCAGGTTCTGCAGGGATGTCGATCTGGTCGGTGCCAAACTGGCCAATGAGAATTGTTTCCTTATTTTTGGGTCAACGTTCGAATGTTTAAGCTCTTAGACAGAGTTGCGGTAGATATGTGGCTGAAATATGTACTCAAACCAAAATCCCTCTTGTTTTAATAGTTTTAATAGTTTCAATAACTAAAATTCTGTGTTAGGTTCTATAATCATAACATATATTTAAGTAAAAGATATCAGTTATCCAGCTGTAAAATCAATTTACGGTCCTCCAAGTATTTCTTCATAAATTCAACATCACATGGCTGGTAGTTCACCATACTCTCAAACAACGGATCTGTGTATCTTGGATCGTAGTCATTGTTAAGCATACCGGTGCGTTCATTGAAATTCAGATAATCCACAATCTCATCCTCTTCCTTTGGTGTCACTTCGTGCTCCAAGTTTTTAAACATATCAGTAAGCTGAGTCGCATCGGCACTCTCCTCGGCACAACCCTTATAGTAGTTCTCACCAATACTTGAGGATCTAGCAGTAGACGTTTCGGATGGATAATGGTACTGTTTAATTACTGTATCCTTGAATCTGGTGATAAATGACTCTTGAATTTCCATTGGTCTCGTTCTGAATCTGTCTTCTGTTGTAGTAAAAGTTGGGATTGGATCGTTCAAAACTGTGTTTCTTACGATATATTGTTTTCTTCTTTGCAAAAATGCAATAATACGACAGAAGTAGTTGGCGTATGATTTCAAATCATCATCCAATTCAAAGTATAATGCCTTGACATCCATAACCATCAAATCACAGAAACCATTGAACAGGTAAGTGAACAAATAACGGCCACCGGCAAATACAGATTCCAAGATAGTTGTTAATGAGTGCCATATAGAATAGAATACTCTTTCATAAGCTGGTAAATGTGAACCAATGGCAAAAGACATTGTAGGATAAATGGCGAACCAACGTTGTAAGATTTTGTATAATCCCCTAACAGGGTACATTAACACATGTTTATCACTCTTCTCCTTTTCTGTGAACTCGATCAAATGTTCAACAAATGAAACAAGTTCTTCGTATTGTTTTACCAATGGATCATCAGTATCAACAGTGTCCTCATCCAGAATGTACTTCTCACCAAACTCTTTTATCATTTCGAGGAATTCCACAAAGATGGTACCAGTATAAACCGGATAGAAGACACATCTAGAAGTAAACACAAGTCCCTCAGCGTATCTCTTGAGCATATACATAGATTTTGGGAAATCATCTGGATTTTCCAAACCTTTGATGATAATAGCACCAGGACCCCAACTTAAGGCAACATGATCTTTGATATCCAATTCTTGGAGGTGCACAGAAGTTCTAGTGACACAACTAGCCATGTTAAGCAACATTCCGGCGTTTTCGTCGGTGATGTTATTAACTTCTTTACTTAAAAGTCTCATTGCATCACCACGACGACGTAAAAAGTTTGGTTCCAACCAAGGTTGTGAGTTCATCATGATTCCATAACCAAAGAGCATCATCAAATCAAAAGTTCCCAAATCTTGACCACTTGCACGGGCAAATCTTTCATAAGCTTCACGTAAAACAAAGAGACGACCATAAACAGCAGGCATTGTATCTCCAAAATATTCCACACATTTACGGGGATTAAACTGTGGTTCTGTTGGTGGATGTGAAATCAATGGGACGATGACTTTATCACCCATTTTTTCAGGTTTCATATTCTTTGAAGCATCCATTTCATCTGGAGTTTGTGGTGGGATTTGCATAAAGTCAGGCCATTCCATATTCTCTGGTGAGTCCATAAATGCACCAGCTTCTGGATCTGGAAGAGTTTCATGTTCTTTGATATATAATGTGTCCTGTAAAACACTCCTACTTACAGGTGGTGCCGTAGTTACAGATTCTGGGGTAGCAGTTGTCTCTGTAGAAGTATACTGATCAGCTACCGATTTACCAGATTTGACAACTGATGGTGTACTTGCTAATGAAGGTTCCGTTGTAGGAGATGCCACTTGAGCCTCTGGTGTTGGAGCAACTTCTTGTTCAGTAGATTGTTCAATAGATTGTTCAATAGGTTGTTCAATAGGTTGTTCAATAACAGGAGTTTCAAGAGGCTGTTGTGGTTGTACATATTGTGGTGGTACTTGTTGATGTTGAATTTGAATATGATGTGATATTGGATGTTGTTGATGGAAGATTTGTTGTGGAATTTGATTAGGAGGACCCATTACTTGTGGTTGATTCCATGATTGATTCCATTGGTCTTGATGAATTTGGAATTGATTAGGAAATTGTTGTTGTTGATAATTTGGTGGGAATTGACCAACGTCATAATATTTTGAAGTACCTGGGTCAACGTATCTCAAATGTAAAGGAACATCAGCAGCTTCCATATGAGATTGACGAATGAATTCCAGTTCATTTACCGAGTAATCCAAATATCCACATCTGGTCTTAATATACAGTTAGTTCAGGTTTCAACATATTGAGAAAAAATATATCACATACGGGCTTATTCAAACACTTTAAACATGAAGGTAAAGTCTCATCGCATTTAACTCTTCTTTCCTTACACTGAGGACATCCTTTATAGAAGTTAGTTTTTACAATTACATATACAAAGAGTATGGGACATAATGAACTTACCGAGTCTGGAATTCTTATGTTTCTTCCTCTGAAGCTTTTTCTGTGTTGGTTCAGACATGTTCTTACTAAAGACGTAGAGTTTTAAAGAAAGGGAAATATAATTTACAAGCACTTTCTTTTAACCTCCCCCCCCCCTGGAACAATTGCGGGCAGTGGCTTTATGTTCGAAGAAACGCTTGCAGATCCTGCGCGCCAGGGCCCGCAGCTGTTTATAAGCGTAAACGGTGATTTATTGGTCCGTGAACTTCTCCCCCCTCCTTTATCATTTACCCACAATCAATTTAACCATATTTAACCGGTTTCCTTTTCCTTTTCCTTTCCCCCTCCCCCACGTGAAATGGGAATCCCCCCGGCTAATGAAGAACTTCTTTGAGACAAAGGCCAATGGAAACCTGTTCATCTTTGGCTTCTGCGGCATAACCCCGGGCGCACTTCCCAGTGGGTTGCTGCCCTGTGCACTTCCGAGATCCCGGTTTAACGAACTCCCCCCCCTCCACCTGCCTTTCTTACTGGGAAGATTTGCCTACGTCGAAGTTATAGAAACAATGCAGAAACTCATTGGTGTCTATGATGGAGTCTTTAATTGAAGCACAACCGTTAGGAATTTTTTTTAAATTACATCTTGCATTCTTCCATTGTTGACTTGATTAAACATTAAACATATGAAATATTAATTATACTGGAAAGATAACAAAAGTTCACGTATTCCATATTCCCCATTGGAGGCGGTTTAATGCAAATTTGACTTCCCGAGAATGGAAAATCATTGCATATTGCATATGCGTCAGGACCTGCACTGGAAATCCTTAACTAAAAACAAAAAAAAAACGTTAACTTGGAGTTATTCATGTATTTACATCAATAAAAGGAACAAATGTTTATGTATAAGGCAGAAAGGCCCAGATTGTCTCTTTAAAGTATCTAGTATCTATATATATATCTCATTTCTTAAAAAAAAAGACACAATTGACCATGGATCAACGGCCAAACACTCGACCAATTGCCTCGACGATCATCTGCATCTCATACATAGCCCATAGAATTAGTCCAATTTTAATTAACCATTTGGTCTGTGCAGAGATAGATTCACTTTCATCAATTTTTTTGAAAATAACAGAAATAATAGGAATACTCCCCAAAACATCTGTAAGTGTAGCAGAACCATCTCCTTGTATTTGAGGTTTTTCAATTTCAACTGGTGATAAAGGATATGTGATTACTGGTGAACTTGTTTCCGATGCATGACGTGAAGACTTGATAGAAATTTGTGGTGGGGAAGGAATATCATCGGAAACATCAATTGAAATCTTCTTATCCTTTTTCTTTGATTTCTTCTGTTTATCTGAATTAAGCCATTTCTTAAGAAATCCCCTTTTCTCCTTTTTAACCTCTTCAATTGCATCACTTAATTCATGACGACTAACAGATCTGCTACTCTCCTTTCGTGAAGAGTCTAGACCCCTTCCACGACTGCGACTGCGCTCCCTTTCTATGGCAACAGGCTTTTGTAACTCATTGCCAAATGATCCAGTCCTTGACGATCGTTCGGATAATCCATTGGTATTGTTCTTGTAAATCGCCTCCTTATACGCCTCATGAACATCTTTATCTGCAGCAATGGCTCGATTTCCTTCTTCATCTTCATAATAGTCTTCGTCTTCATCATCTGCTCTGAAATAATACCCATTTCCAGTGATCCTTAACTCTCCACCAGTCACTTGTCTATGTCTCATCTGTTTATCCATACTATTTTCATATCCCATGGCAATCGTAGGCATCAACTCTAAAGAATCACCACTTCCAGATTGGTGAGTATAAATCGGCTTCATAGGACTACTAATGACAGCTTCAGGTTTCTTACCATTACTGAACAAGTTGAACTTTGAACTCTGTTTGGCTTTTGCAATCTTTATTGCCTTTACAGCTCTCTTTCTAGCCAATATGTCATCTTCACTCTCTTCGAAGACACAACTGTTGGCACGATATGGTTCATAGGTGAATTTAGACAGCGGTGGAACAACATTTGTCGTTGGGTTCTCACGTCTTGATCTAGATTGTTGACTCTCCTGTTGACGTGGGGAATCGGAAGCAAACCTCGGCTCGGTTGGTGAGCGGCCGTTTGTAGGGGTACGGGGCCTTTGAGACGGTGATGATATCACTCTATGCTGTAACATCGGTGATGATCGGCGTGTTTGTATCTGTCTGGGTTGACCGTTTGAAAGAGATCTCTGATGATAAGGAGACGAAGAGGGTTCAAGAGCTTGATATGCCGGATTTGCGACCCTTCGCTGGCCAAAATCAGATGAGTTGCTGGACATCACACTATAAAGGATGATGTGTTTCTCTTTACCTTTTGGTATCCTTCTTAATCTGTTGATATGTTCTCTCTGAGAAAGTCTTACTGTTCGAAGTTAAAGTCTCACAATATCACGGTGTATCGACGATGATTGTGACAAAAAATTTGTTGACAGAGCTTTTGTCTCTTTAATAGAGTGCAGATGTTTCCAAGAAGTACCAAAAAAAAGAAGAAGAAAGAAAACTTTGAGGAGAGCTCCCAATGATATTACCAATGGTATTGTCCCTTTAACACAACCAAATAGCACAAAGATAAGCAATAGCAATGAGAATGGTGAGATATCTTATAAAACTACAGTTTTAATGGCTGGCCCCCCGCCTGAAAACAAAACAAACTGGCCCTACCGATTCTCCGCGAAGACGTTCTATATCTCATATTGTGATGAGCTACATATGCTGTTTATGTTTTATCATTCGTATTCATATCCAATAAAAAATGGGAAGGGTTATTAAAATAAAAAAAAAGGACAGAAAATGTATCTGTAGAAATGAAAGCCGGTAATGAGACGTATTCATGACGATGAGAAGCAAACAAAAATGCGATTGATATGCACTTCAAACCAAGTTAGTGGACATGTACTCCTTCAAGTCGCCAAGCAACATGTTCACTTTGCTCTCCAACTCCTCGACAGCATCCTCAACAGAGTGCATCAACTCGGAGCCCTTGTCCTGCAAGGAAGATGAAGAAGTAGCCTCCTCAGACTCCAAACCCCAGAAGTCAGTCAAGTTCTGACCACCACCATTGTAGATCAAGTAGTTTGGAGTGTCCTCTGGGATATCAGTGAGGGCATTCTTAGTAGAGTAAGCAATAATCTTCTTCTTCAACTGAGCAGGAGTAATACCACCCTTTGCGGTGAAGAACTCAGAGTCAGCACCTGGCTGCAAGGATAAGTAGTATGTCAATAAACCACAAACGTGTGGAGAAGCCATGGAAGTACCAGACAAAGTTGCGGTAGCAGTAGTAGAACCAATGTAAGTGGATAAGATGTTCAAACCTGGGCCAAAGATGTCAACACACTTACCATAGTTAGAGAAGTAGGCTCTTGTGTCAGACAATGTAGAAGCACCAACGGTGACAGCCTTATCAGCAGCAGCTGGAGAATAGTTACAAGCATCAGCATTGTCATTACCAGCGGCAACGGCAAAGTGCAAACCAGCCTGGACAGCAGCGTTAACAGCCAAGTCCAAAGATGGAGACTTACCACCACCGAGGGACATGTTAGCTGTGGAACCCTTGAAGCCCTTCTTGTTTGCCTTAACGGCCTTCGCGTGAGCGTTGGCAGCGTATTCGACACCCTTAACAACGTCAGACATGGTACCAGAACCGTTAGATCTCAAAACCTTAACGGCAACAATGTCAGCCTTCTTGGCAACACCATAGTTCTTGGAACCAATTGTACCGGCACAGTGGGTACCGTGACCGTTACCGTCAACGTCCTGGTCACCAGATGGAATTGTGGAACCCCAAGTGGCACGGCCGCCAAATTCAACGTGATCAACGTTAACACCAGTGTCAATGACATAAGAAGTAACACCTTCACCGGCATCGCTATCATACAAATACTTGTTGAAAGAACCAAGGGAGAGTGGCTCACGGTGGGAAATTCTGGAAAGACCCCATGGTGCACCATTCTGTGTGTCAAACTCGGAAGCAAAGACACGAGAATCCTTCTCGACAAAGGCAACCATTGGGTTACGACGGATGAGCTCAATTGTGGCATCGGTGAAATAACCAAAGTAACCGTGCATCAAAGAGTCAATGGAGAAGTTGTCCATGATACCACCAAACATGTCACCAACAATAGACTCAGTCTCAATGGACTTGAAGAACTGATGAGTTGGGTCGGTTTCGAAAAGGGACTTAACGTTCTTGAGGTGCTCGCCAGCAACCCACTCCTGGTGGAAGGAAACCTCCTCTGGCTTCACGGAATCCTTAAACACAACAATGTAGCGGTGTGGAATAACGTTAGCAGCAGCGGATTCTGAGGCAATCATTGGAACTGCCTGGTCCTCTGGAAGCAAGTCAGCCATCAATGCGGTGTTGTCAATGACAGATGCGGTGAGCTCCTCTTTCAAAGAAAGAGCTTGCTGCTTGCCATGAGCAATTTTAGCAGCAAAGGCATCCTTGACATCAACGTTTGGAATAACGAGAGCAGAAGCAACTGAGACAAGGACAGCAACTGGGAGGACGAAAGAAGTCTTCATATTAGTTTAATAAAATTTCTAGTAATGCACCAAAGCGGGCTGGCTTGTGGTGTGTGTGTGTGTGTGTGGGGTGTTAAGCGGATATTCAAAGTGTGAAGCCTTAATTTTCTTTACAGAAGAATTGAGCTTTAACTTGTGTACTGTTTGAATGGAGTGGCAAAGGGCTGTATAATTAATACGGCTCTTTGTTTAGTCCAAAAAGTTGTGGATTACAATCTGTTCCAGGTGGGAAATGAAAGAGAAAGCGGGTGGCGAGTTGCTTTTATATATGTGGCGCGAAAATGTGTAGGGGCTGTGACGGTTATGCTGGGCCATCCCCCCATTCCCCCCCCCACAGACGATAAGGCGATAAGCGCAACGTTTCTTTTTTTTTTCACTCTTTCTGGTTTTTCATTGGTTATTGTTATTTAACAATTTGGTATGATTGGATAAACAAAATAAACACTGTGGTTTTCACCTTTTCATTTGGTATAAATCAGTGCCTCTTTCTCTCTTTCTCTCTCTCTTTCTCTCTCTGTCTCTTTCTGTCTCTTTCTATTTATGTCTCTCTATACGCGTCATAATGTTCTCAGCTCTATAACGTTGGCACATGGATTTTGACAGGCTCATAAAGATAAGATAAGCCGTATTCGGACAGTAAAAATATGTATGACTCAGTCACATTCATTTGCGGAGATTGGCTCCGTGTAAACACAACCGAAGCAATTGATATTTCTTATCATTTATAACTACTTTATCGTAGTAAAACACCTTCAATATCACTGTATTAATGTTACGATTCATCCCTCAAAACCCCCCGCCACACTTCTCAACGAAAATTGAGGTGTGAAAAAAAATATTACTCCCCCCCCACCCAAATGAGAATGATATACACTATAAACATATCTTTAGAGTTATGTCATCAACAGGTCTTTTATCTACTAATGACCCGAACTATGGAACAACACAAACTTCAATTAATCCCGTGCTTGATCATCACAGAGATATCGTAAAGAGGAAACTTTACTTTTCACATGCATTATACGTTTGGAATTCTCGAGTGTATGAATTTGGTATTGTACTCTTTATAATCAATTTATTCCCCAAAACACTTATTCCAGGTTCATTATTTGCACTTGTATCTACACTATCGGTAATCTTATTATCAACTTGGGTAACAAGAATAGTTAATCATGGAACAAGGTTAAATGTTATAAGAAGTACTATCTTCATTCAAAGAACTTTTGCAGTATTATCTTCTTGTGTATTATTGATTATTTTCAGTTTCTTCCAAAATCATCAAGCATTGAAAAGATTGTCATTGATTTTGGTCATTATCTGTGGTGCTATTGAAAAACTTTGTACAATTGCAAATAAAATATCAATCTCTAGAGATTGGATTGTAAGAATCACAAAAGATGATGAACTATTTATGGTGGAATTGAATACTCGTTTAAGAAGTATTGATCTTTTTTGTAAACTTGTTGGACCATTGTTCATTTCTGCTTTCTTAACTTTCACAAATCATCAAATCACAGCTTTTTTACTCATTGTTGCATTTATGATATCAGGACCACTAGAATACAATGCAATTATGGATATTTATAATTTAGTTCCAGCATTACAAATGGATAAGATCTCAGATGAAATTCCATCTTCAACTACACAACTATCTTTACATAAAATGTCTTATTGGCAATCAGTTAAACTCTTTGCAAAGAGTCCATTATCACCAATTATTTTAGCAATGTCATTACTATATTGTACAGTGTTGTCATTTGGTAACTCTACAGTGGCTTACCTCTTGTCATTTGATGATATTAATAACTTGAAAATTGGTATTCTTCGTGGTATATCATGTCTATTTGAACTAATGGGAACAATGATTGTATTCCCCTTCTTGAATAAACACTTTGGATTGATAAATACCGGATTTTTTTCAGTTATGTTCCAATTCTTATCACTTTCACCTATTGCAATGGCTTTCATTAAAGGGTACGATAAAAGTCATTGGTTGATCTGTGTGTTTATCCCCTTGAGTAGGGTTGGACTTTGGTGTTTTGATCTGGCTCTACAAAATGCCGTTCAACTCTATATCCCGGATGATCTCCAACGATTCAACGCTACCAGCTTTGAAGAGAGCTTGAATAACTTCTTTGAGTTATGTGGATTCATCTCTACACTCATATTCAACAAGCCTTCACAGTTCCAATGGCCAGTTTATATGAGTGTTGGCTCTGTTGGCACTTCAGCACTTATATACTTCCTCTTCTGGTCATTGAGAAAGTCGAATACGAAATAAATATCTCTTCTCCTCATTATAATAGTAAGCGATTTCCCTGTTTACTGGGCAGCTCCATTGTGTCTCTCCAGCTGAAGTGTCAGCCGCGATGCCCCCCCCTCGAAGGATGGTTTCCTACTACAAAGAAAAGAACGCTTCCTCTGCATAGACGCATCCTCTACGCATCAATACAATCACAACGTAAGGAGCAAAGATGTCGAGTATCCATAGGAGAGTTGGAGAGCCTCTGGAGATAAATGTGGAAATCACACCCATCGACCTGCCCATTGCTGCCTTCCCACCGTTCAAACTTCGGTCGTCGATGGTGGACACTGACCCGGTCATTTGGGTCCACTTGATTGAAGTGTTTGTTCAATACGTCCAGGCAATACTCTCTTTGAGAACACCCTTGACTGATCGCTCTGAACAACAATTATGTCTCTTTGTCAAGAGTTATTTGCATGAAATCGCCGAGGAACAAGGTCAACTTTTATCTTTGGGACTTATCAATGTGCAAATCACCGAGAACCTGGAAATACTGAGATGTTGGATGTTTGAACTTATAAAACAATTGGGATCCAGAAGGCTCAAAATGAATGGTGAAGCTGTATGGGACTTTGCAAAGATATACGCTTTGAAAAATACCCAAACAGTAACAGCTTTCATTGGAGGGTCCATAAAGCCGAAGGATTCCAGATACGCCACCTCTGAGATCTCACAAGTACAAAAGCATATTGAAAACAAAATTACAAATGGAAAGTTCGATAAGTATGATATGCAAGTGTTTGCCTCATTGATCACACCCATTGGATTAACACAAAACTCTGGCCAATCCACACAGAAGAAGACTAAAGTTATACAAAGAAATGGAAGACAGTCACAAAAGCAACCTTTCCATGATCAGTTCCTCACCGTTAGTTGGTTTGAAATGTTGGAAAGGCTTTACTCAAGAGGTGAAGGAAGATTTGCATCACTGTGTAAAGACCTTGCTGTGTTATGCCTGATTAGAGCATCTTCACAAAGAGTGGCTGCCCTAGCAACGGAACTTGGTATCAATTCATATCATGCATTAGGACTTTATCCCTTGTTTGCTGGTATCGTTACAAGCGAACAGTACAAAAAATTGAGTCCCGGTTTAGAGACTAAGTTGCCTTTCTTAAGAGCAAGAACAAGATCAAAAACAAAACCAGATGTTAACCAGGATGATGTTCAGAGTTTGATTGATATGTTCCCAATGCTTACAATAACACATACAGAAAACCTTCTTCGCAAGCACTCGAATAATGTTGAACAGGTAACCATGCTCCTCTTGGAGAATCCTGAAGCTGCCATTGAACCAGAAGAGGATGAAAAACCAAAGGGAAGACATGTAAACAGTACCGTTCCAACTGCAGATTCTATTGTCACGAAGAAGGTGATTGGGCAAAGACAACGTCATCAAACTAACCATGTCCCTGATGAGGCAAAGAACAAGACACTTGAAGCTGCTTTGAGACTTATCTATGAGGAAGATGATGATGAACGTGATGACACCTATGACGAGGCCGAGGCCACTGCAAGTGGCTCTGGTGAACCATCCAAGTTTGACAAGATTGAGAAATATTTATGGGAGATCTTCAAAAAGGATCCTACTGCATTGGAACAAACTTCCAGAAAAAGTAGAAAGAGAAAGGAGATGAAGGATGAGACAAAATGGTCAGACGAACAGATCGAAGGATGGGCAAGAATGATCCAAAAATCTCCAAAAAGAGCAAAGCTTCTTGAGGAGAAGTACATGTTTAGGGGCAATAAACCACAGAGAACTTTTAGACGTGAGGAAGACTTGGAAGCCGCAGAAGAGAGAAACACATCAAGACCTCCACCACAATCGAATAAGAATAATAATAATGGTGGTACAAAAGCTGCTCCAGATAAGAGACAAGCCGCAAGAAACGAGAAAAATAAGGCATCAAGAGCTAACCATAACAGAAAATCTGGTCATGATAGAAAGTTGGCAAAGGGTATGTAACTACTTATTTAATTTAATTCAATGCACTGAACGCTATGTATAATTACACATATATAACATCTCTAAAATTACTCTTGAGTTCTTCTCTTTTTCGTCTTTTTCTCCAACTTATCCAAGTCATCCCACACTTGGTCAGCGTCTTCCTTATCCATCTCCTCTCTTGCCTTTCTGGCCTTTGTCTTCTTCAATCTCTTTTCAGCTTTCTCTTCACTTTCAGGCAATCTACCCAAGTCACCATCGAGCAACCACACAGCACTAACCTTTGCACCAACAAAGACTTTGGCAATCTGTTCTCTAGTATCAATGTTGAATACACGGACGTATCTATCAAGAGCACCAGTCACGAGCAATCCGACGCCCTTGTTGTATGCACTGAAGAGACCTTGAACGGCACCAACAGATCCTTTATATTTGGCACTAAGCGTTCCTTTCTCGATGTTGAACAGGGAGGTGGTGTTATGTGTATCAGCACATATTATCTCGTTTTCATTCTTCGTCTTAGCGATCTGAACCAATGGCTTTTCTGATAATTTTTTCTCCATAACTGGCTTACGTCCGTGAGAGGTATCATAGCGTCTAACCTGTCCATAACGAGTTGTAGTAACAAAGTGCCATGTTGATTCAGTATGCTGGTCCAAACGAATAAAGAGAATATTTGTGATCCAGATTGGAACACGAAGGTCCAATCTGTCATTCTTTACGTTCTTTGCCTGGAAAAGTTCTTTTGGTTTAAGATCCTCAGTATATGACAGCTCGCCTTTATTGAACAAGCGAACTATTTTGACGTCATTCTCCTGGCCACCGTAGGCAAAGATTCCCTCCTGTTCTGGATGTGCTGTGAAAGAAGATAATGGGGCCTTGAGAGTTGTACTCGTTGTGATAATCTTCTTAGTATGGATAGATTCTGGGTCAATGATGGTGATACGACCCTGCTCGGATGCAGCATAAATAGCACCAAATGATTCAATAATTGCAATAAACTGATCGTTTTTGTTGCCCTCGGTAACGAGACCATCGGTAGCTGTGTTAATCAAGTCGAAGTTGTCAGCCTTATAGAAACTAATCTGTCCATGGGCTCTTGGGGCTGCAATAACATCACCCACCGAGGTTGAAAACACTAAAAGCCTCTGTGGTCTGTTTCTGAGTCCTTGTTCGTCATGTGTTTCGATACTCTCTGGTTGAGGAGCAGTCTGAATAGAAGTGTCTGTACCTTGGGAGCACACGATCTCTATTAAAATTCATTTGGTTAGTAATCACTCAATAAGGAGATAAACTCAGAGTACATACCTTTGAGAGCACCTGAATCTTCACAAGCAGCAAGGATTCTCATCTTTTCAAGGGTGGGTTTTTGTCCTGATTAGCTCAAATTTAAGTAAACCCCCAAGAGATGAGCTCGGGGTTCCAATGTGTCTAAATTTTTCTGCGCCGGTGTGAGATCGCTCATAACCCTTCCTCATTTGGAGTGTGCGATGATCTTTCGCTTATATACATGGGAGTTTTCATTTAAATCAACTTGGACCTTGCTTGATGTTAATGGACTCTCATTATATTATATTATATGAACTTCCTAGTGTATATGAGTAGGGATCTTCAAATATCCGAGATCTTGGAATATTACCAGTGTCATAAAGACAGATCATCGTATAAACCTTTGACTTCCTATTTTCTATCAATAACTTAGAATTGCCGCTTTCAATTTATTAGTTACTCGTATTACAAGAAGTCTTGAGTGTATTAGAACCCGATTGTAAAAGTACAGCTTTGCACTAATCAGATGGTAGTATAAGAACGTTATTCTATTTCCAGTACTTTGGAACCCAGTTCAATCAAGATACTTAGTGAATACCTAGATCATGTATATAACAATCATCTGTGGGAAATAAAAAGATCTGATAGAGATCTCAAAGCTACCGTATTCTTCATACAAGTAAATGGTGTGTAGGCGATGTGAAGCGTAACAGAGGTTTCGGAGGTTGCGGATGCATAGAGGGTAATATTAGATGGAACTAGATTAGAAGATTAGCGATGTGAGTTATTGTTGTTGATCTTGTCTAATAATGTCTCTATTTGAGATTGAATAATATGTTATATATACTAACAGGATCAAGAGTGCTTTTTCATTGCAATCTCTGATCCCTAACCACTAATGGATATTCTACTTTCGGTATATAAATCCTTTTTTCTATGGACCCATTGGTGATATCTCGGAATTATACAGGAGTGTCACAGTTGATCGTTTAGTGATTCCTAAAATAAAACACATTGATTGTCTCTCATTAACGACTCACTATGTTTACTCTACAACCGGTAACTGACGGTAAGAATGGCTGGAAATAGCGGGACACTACCCGGGGATAAGGGAGGCTGCTGCCTGTCCTCGCTTTTGGTCCACATTACAATAGAAAACCGGCTATGCAATCGAAAGTCCCTCGTTTAACGGTTAATTGTCACTTTTAGTTTGTTATCCTCGGGGATAATCCAATTGTAACAGGTGTGGGATATACAACGGTTACAGAACAGAAACAACAGCAGTGCACTCCCGCACTCCCCCCGCACCCGCACCCCACGACCGAAACCGCAGATCAACCCGACCTTCCAAGCGAAAATTGTCTGCCTAATCCATTCGAATCATTCAGCATAAAACAATTGAATGAAATTGTGTGTTTAGAAAAAAGGGGGTTCTCGGGGTGAAGCGAACTGAAAGCCCGCAATCTCCGCCAAGCGAAAGTGTCATACGCTGTCACATTCGCTGCTTGAAGAGAGCCGCAGCTATAAAAATCTCCACAATTCATTTTCATGACCTTTTGATTGCTTTTAATTTGTAAAAGATAAAAACCAATTAAATATTAACAAAGAGAGATGACACTTAAAAGGGACTCCAAGTATACACTCAACAACGGTTTCAAAATCCCAGTTGCAGGGTTCGGTGTCTACCAAACCCCACCCGAGGATACGGCCAATATCGTTTATGAGGCACTCAAGGTTGGCTATAGACACGTTGATAGTGCTAGAGCTTATGAGAACGAAAAAGAATGTGGTGATGGTATTGCAAAGTTTCTTAAGGAGTTTCCAGATGTTCAAAGATCCGATATATTCTTCACTTCGAAGATAGTGAACACAGAGCCTTGTTCTTACGAAGAGGCAACACGTCAATTGGAAGAATCATACCAGAGAATCAAGGATACAACTCAATACTTTGACCTATTCTTGATCCATTGTACCTATCCTGATAAGGCCACAAGATTGAACCAATACAGAGCCCTCCAAGACTTTGTCGATGCTGGTAAGATCAAATCCATTGGTGTATCGAACTATGGTGTAAGACACTTGGATGAATTGTTAGCCTGGGAAGACCTCAAATACAAGCCAGTTGTAAACCAGCTTGAGTTACATCCTTGGTTACCAAGAAAGGACCTCCAACAGTATGCTAAAGAGCATGATCATCTCTTGGAAGCTTATTCCCCATTGACACAGGGATTGTTGTTCAAACATCCACAACTAGTTGCTATTGCTGAGAAGCACGGTTGTTCACCAGCAGATGTCCTATTGAGATGGTCATATGATCAAGACTTTATTCCTTTGGCTAAAACAGTTACTACTTCGAGAATGATCAATAACTATTCTGTATTGGATCGCGTGCAATTGGATGATGAAGACAAGAAGCTCTTGGATAAACCAACTTCTTATTTGGTTTTAGGTTGGGACCCTACCGTTCACGAAGATCCTAAATGATTTATATTATCTGTGTATACTAAATGTGTTTTTTTTTCTTTGAATTTCATCTTGTTTCATTAGCCTTGGTACAAAGTTGGATCCCAGTAAGTATACTTGATATGACTTTCAGGCTTGTGTAATATCTTCAAATCATCTTCATCCAAGGTAATACGATCTACAACATCGAAGTTCCCTTGGATTCTAGATAGTGTAGATGTCTTCACTAACACCACAAACCCTTGATCAAATGACCATCTTATCAAAACATCTGCTGGTGAACAACCGTGTTTCTTAGCAATTGCAATAAGTTCTGGATCGTTGAAAGTTTTACCTCTTGTTATTGGTGCATATGCCTCCATCAAAATATCATGTTTCTTACAGTATCCAACCAATTCTATACGTGGCATCCAGGGATGTAATTCCACCTGGTTGACCACTGGTTTGATTTTAAGTCCATCCCAATTGAGTAACTCCTCCAAGTGTGAGATACCATAATTAGAGACTCCAATGGATTTGACTTTACCCGAGTAAACTGCCTCCTGTAAAGCTTTATAAGTTCCAATTCTTTTCTCTCTATCTGATTGAGGAGAATGTATCAAAAAAAGATCAATATATCCCAAGGCCTTGGCCTTTTCCAATGACAGTTCAATTGCCTTTGTTGCTGAATCGTACCCATGATCATCATCCCAGATCTTTGTTGTATAGAACACATCCGACCTTTTGACATTATTAAGACGAATATACTCAGCAATAGACTTTGAAACTTCAGATTCGTTTTGATAAAACTTAGCAGTGTCAAAGTGTCTGTAGCCGACCTTCATTGCTTCTTGGATAACATTGTATGCCTCATCCTGCGAGGTTTTATAGAGACCAAACCCATTGGCAGGTATCTTAAGATCATTGCTTAGTGTGTAAAGCATCGTCTTGGAGATTGTCATTTGTGATCGAGTTTGGGTTTCTGCATTATCAAGACTGTTTGCTGATGTGAACGTTGTGGGGGAATAAATAATCCGGGACGACCGCATACCCGCATGCATCTCCTTCAAGGAAACGGTGGTACCCCATCAATTTTTTACATCATTGATTTGCTTTTGTACATTCTTACAGTGCTTTAACTTGCAGTAACCACTATCTGACGCAATTGCAGCGAACAATGCAGCGTGATTGTATTTATACAGGCTTCGACTACCCAGGAGGTTCAGCATTTCCAACAACGGATCAGTAGTTCAATTACACAATGGTGCTTTCAAAAGATTCCAAGTACAAACTGAGCAACGGCTATGAGATTCCCGTTTCCGGGTTTGGTGTCTTCCAAGTCCCCATAGATAAGACCACGGATGTCGTTTACGAAGCTTTAAAGATTGGGTATAGACATATTGATAGTGCACGTGATTATCAAAATGAAGAAGAATCAGCAAGAGGAATTGCCAAATTCTTGAATGATTTCCCTGAAATCAAAAGGTCTGACATTTTTTTCACTTCCAAGATTCAAAATAGAATACATACCACATATGAAGAGGCTACCCGTCAATTACAGGAATCATATGATCGTTGTAAAGGGTTTGTTGGTTATTTCGATTTGTTCCTGATTCATTGCACTTATCCTGATGCAGAAACAAGATTCAATCAGTACAGAGCTCTTCAAGATTTTGTTGATTCCGGAGCTATTAGATCTATCGGTGTGTCTAACTACGGTACAAGACATCTAGATGAGTTGTTCGCATGGGATGAACTGAAATACAAACCTGTGATTAACCAGCTTGAATTACAACCATGGTTACCAAGAAAAGATCTTCAAACCTATGGCGAAAAGTATAGTTTCTTGTTAGAAGCTTATTCTCCATTGACTCAAGGAAAGAAGTTTAATGACCCAGAGTTGGTTGCTATTGCTAAGAAGCATGGCAAGTCCCCTGCTGAGATCCTATTGAGGTGGTCATATGATCAAGGATTCATCCCATTGGCTAAGAGTATCACTCTCTCAAGAATAGCTGAGAACTATAACGTCCTGGATCACGTTGTCTTGGATGATGAAGACAAGAAGATCTTGGACAAGCCAGCATCGTATGAGGTTCTCGGTTGGGATCCAACTGTCTACATTGACCCTTAAGCAATTGACAACGCTCAATAAAGTATTGATCTGATGCTTCAACACTGTAGAACGTCTAAAGAATGTTTTATCAAAGATCTTAAAAGCATCGTATTCAGTAGCACTTGCGCGGGGTCGCTATCCGGATTAGGCAATCCAGCCGAAAGTTATTGCAATAGGGGGACAATCTAAACGGCAAAAAGGTCGAACTCTTTACGGATTTTTCGGCTTTGATTAGCAGTTGGTTCCCCATCGATTATTAATGGTAATCCTCTAACTGAATATTGCTGTGTATCACATGACGGCGTATAAAATCCCTGTATCTTTAATGCGACAATGTGTATAACCCCTTGTTGTGGCGCGACTTGTTCAGCAATGGAAGCGATCTCAGTTGTATATAAAGTGCAGCGCCGATGCTACATTTTTCAAAACTTTTGCTATTCACAACGACCACTCCAACTAATACAAAAGCCATGGCCATCCATAAAGATTCTAAATATACATTGAACAACGGTCTCCAGATCCCGATCACGGGTTTCGGTGTGTACCAAACACCGGCAGATGTCACTACCAACATTGTCTACGAGGCATTGAAAGCCGGTTATAGACACATTGACAGTGCCAGGGTGTACCAAAATGAAAAGGAATCAGCTGAGGGTATTGCCAAGTTCCTCAAGGAGTTCCCGGATGTCAAGAGATCTGATATCTTCTTTACATCCAAGATCAACAACAAAACCCCTACCAGTTACGAGGAAGCTGCTCGCCAATTACAAGAGTCTTATGACCGTGTTAAGGAATTGGTGGGTTATTTCGATCTGTTCTTGATCCACTGTACATATCCAGACTCAGCCACCAGATTCAACCAGTACAAGGCCCTCCAAGACTTTGTTGATGCTGGTAAGATCAAATCGATCGGTGTTTCGAACTACGGTACCAGACATCTAGATGAGTTGTTTGCTTGGGATGGACTGAAATACAAGCCAGTCGTCAACCAGTTGGAGCTTCATCCATGGTTACCAAGAAAGGATCTTCAAACATACGCTAAGAAGTATGATCACCTCTTGGAGGCTTACTCCCCATTGACTCAGGCAAAGAAGTTTAATGACCCAGAGTTGGTTGCCATTGCTAAGAAGCATGGAAAGACCCCAGCTGAGATCCTGTTGAGATGGTCATATGATCAGGGATTCATCCCATTGGCTAAGACTGTCACTATCTCAAGAATTTCTGAGAACTATAACGTCCTGGATCACGTTGTCTTGGATGATGAGGACAAGAAGATCTTGGACAAGCCAGCATCATACGAGGTTCTTACTTGGGATCCAACTGTTTACATCGATCCTTGAGGTAGACAATGTGGCTTTGCCCACTTTATATGATCAAACTATTTGCTAGATCAAGTTCACACTCGTAGAAATTAAATGTATTTATAATGGACTGTTTCAGCTGTAAGGAACAAGTAAGAATCCGGGGTAACCGATTACCCCTGAAGTGATGGTATCGCTAAGAACTTGAAACAATTCTGTACATCTGCTCCGCCCCCCCCCCCATATATTGTTCGGTCTTAGGACTGTTCAATGCACATAACTCCATCGTCTCCTTATTATTTTGATTGTCTATTATGTTAGAGCTTCTCCAATATAAGGTGGTTGTTAAAGCCGGTCTAACCCAAAGTTGAAAACCGCGCAATATACATCGCATCATTGTTTGAGGGGCAAATGCAAGGTGGGACGACAAGGGTCGGCGATAAAGACCAGAGCTGAGATCCTAAGGATTGATTTGAAGTTCAAATCGTAGGAAAGTTGTCTTTTGAAAGGTTTGGAGTTGGAGTTAAGAGTGCCGTTTTGACTTACTTCAATTTCTAAGCGCACATGACGATTCTCTATCCTATCAATGTAAAACTCGCCATGATACATTAGGTGATGTTGACCTTCCAAAACTATTTCCAAACCTCTTGATCCTTAGCAATAAGTGACCCCACCTGCAATTCAATTGTCATTCCTTTATTGCGTAATTTCTTGGACTATTGAAAAGCGAGTACCTAAGCTATATCATCTGTGACTCTCCCATGGAAGTAGGCTTATTCGAGATAACTATCTCTCCATCTTCCAATATTGAGCATACATTATAGATGTCACTCCAGATTTACAGATTATATAACGGATTTAAGCCAGGAGAGGCTATAACCGTGTTATAGAACATTGAAAACATTCCCTTGGCAAGCGGCTGAATGCGACTTGAAGACTATCCAGTGCACCCGGCTTTACTGATCTGTAATTTAAGTACAGCCGCATTCTTCCCATCTTATAACTCAGTGGCCTGAAAGTTTATGTAACTAAACAATACTTGTCTTGTGAAGGAACGATATGAACTTCTTTACAAGATGGTAATATCTACACTGAGCATGAACGGTTGATATTCAGCCTGATTGCAGTAGTCCCTAAAGCCCGGAGGGTGAGTGGATGATACGGACTTTACCCCGTTATTGATCTAGACCAAGTACGCTCTTCTCCGGTTGTATAGATGACCCCCTTACCGTGTTTTTAACCTTGGTTCTCAAATCAGCTGCGGCATTACGACGCAATGCACCCCAGCTAGCAGCTTGGGAAGATCCACAGATATAATTTGTTGGCTTTCCACGGGCTATCGGAGCTGATCCAACAAAAACAGTTTAACATGTAAGTCAAGGTGACACCAATTGTGTATTCCCGTGATTATTGAAGCATATACTCTGCTGGACCGATTTCACGACACTTGAGATCTCTACGAGCTTTGACGAGGAGATAGTCCCGCTGCTGTCTCAATTTCCTTCTAGTTTTCTTTTTTGACTACAGGTGCTATGTTGGGTCTATTCAATGGATTCCGAAACATAAGTTTTACCTGATTCAAATCTGGGGAAACCGTCAGCAAATCAATTACACGAGACGCGTGGCGTTAGCACCAATGTAAATTTTACAGTGCGGCTGAATCAGGCTTCCAAGCATAGACAATCTGGGGCACATGGTTCCTAGCTCCGTTGAATGGGCTTAAGGGCCGGGAGGAATTTGAAACCAGATGCATTGTGAGCGCAAAGCTATCCTAAAGCCGAGAGCCCAGGAAAGCGATGTTCCCACTAGGAATAAAATGGAGTGCTCACTAAAACCGATCATTATCTATCATGAAATGTCGATGAAATTCTTGGTTAACAACAAACTATTTTTTGAGATTAATGATATGTATTACATCTACAATCTCTATAATATCTACTGATTGAGAATTTAAGATGTTGTGGTGAGTTTGAGTTTAAGCACACGCTAAATCCTAAATAGCCGGACTCCATGATATACCACTAGGAGATGCGACTATCACTATCAAGATAATTAAGAGTACATATGACTCCCCAGGTCCCTGAATCTTACCTATTGTTAAAACGTTCGGATTCCTTAATACGCTAATGTGTGGCTGGTGTGTAGTTGATGCGTGGTATATAATCTATGAAGATATACCTATGGCAAAGGACTTTTGGTCCAAAATGTGGTCAAATAATACAAATGTCTTAAGTCCGTGGAGTTAGGTCACACTCGCACTAACTCAGCGAAAAAAAATAGGGTGTACTTAACGCCGTTACCTTCCCGGTAGGCGTGGCTTAACGGCGACGGCCGCGCTGCGAGTCCGATTACGATGCGGGCCTGCGACATGACACTTTGGAACGCAGTTTTATGTTCATAAGTTTTCCTTTTTTTTGACCAGATGATCAATTAATAGAGAGCAACAGGTTGTAATTGCACATGCCTAAATGGTTTCCCCTCTCTACATAGCCTCGATTTTCCTAATGGACAGATGGAAGTTGACATAAAAAGATCACACATGCCTTTAAGAATCAGTGGAGTATCTCTTCAAATATCTCAACGCTTTGTAGTAAAAACAACTCCCTTAAACCCAATTAGGGTACAATAGTTTGCGTTTACCATGATCTATTAATGGGTGCAATTCAATCTCAAGGTCTTGGACGTTGGCAAATGAGGAATGAAACCCCCCCCCTCTTCCCCGGGATCGGTGATAAGTTCCAGTAGACTTGCCGTTTCTTGAGGTTTTCTTATTGAAAGAACATGAAAAGGGGGCACACAGAGGGGGAAGATTGTGTTTAAGAAGTTTGCACCCCAGCATATGTAAAGCAGAAGAAAATGGAGGGGCACAGTAAGTCGGGCCGGTGTTTAACCCCACCATCTTGTTAGAATTTAGAAAACGACAAGGGGGGGGACAAACGCCGCCCCACTTGTGTGCTTAATGCCAGGTTTGTCCTGTTATTTTTTTGTTGGGCTTAGCAACATTTTCTATATAGGAAACACTGTCTAATAACTCCGTTCTCCTTTTCTCCTGTTTGGTACGTGTAACTCGCAGAAGCATATCCTGCCCACTCCTGCAACTCCAACTCCAGCTGAGCGAAACTCCGGCCAAAACGCACAGCGGACATCGCGCAAAGCTTCTCCAGATTCTTCAAGTCTCGGAGCCCTTTAAAAATCCAGCCGTCTGCCCTTTATTTTAGGCTTTGAGAGCAGGGGCACCCAAAGTTCAAACACACATTTAACCGTCAAGACTAAGTCTTTGTGACCCCTAGCTTATTAGGTCCTGCTTAGTGGTCCGCCATATACTGCTTAACAAACAACAGTGAAATTTCTTCATTTGCTCGAATCACCGAGCTTCATCTTCAAAAGAAATACAACTTATTTTCCCCTACAAGTAACAGTGCACAAAACACATATACGGGACTGAAAATTTATCACGTAGCTGACAAGGAAACATTATGAATCACGATTCCAAGATCAGCTCACAAGAAGCACACTCCCTTCTTGGAGGATTCCCGTTGTCCAACACACCACTGAATGGCATCGTTGGAGGATTACCAGGATCGCTCGGTTCTCTGCTGGGAACTCCTACAAATTCTTCACTGAGTCCACCTTCAGAGGAGTCTACACCGGCTTCCACCACGTCATCCTCATTGTCTTTTAAGAACCCACACGATAAGAAGGGCCGTTCAACATCGTGTTTACTGTGTCAAAAGAGAAAGCAGAAGTGCGATCATCGCTTACCATCCTGTACAACGTGTATCAAAGCAGGTGTCAAATGTGTTCAGCCTGCGAAATACGCTGTCAAACAACCAGACAAAGATGACTATACAATCATGTTGGAAAAGAAGGTGAAGTTCTTAGAAAAGATTTTGGACGCTAACAACATTATCATTGACCAGCATGGGCAAGTCGGAGCTAAGAAGAACTTCAAGTACAAAAAATTAAGTCCTTTCCTAGGGGAGCAGCAACAGCAGAACCATCTTAATAAGATCATTCCATCATTACCGGCTAACAGAACACTCCCAGCGATTAGTGAAGGACAGCCACCGCAAGTTGCCAATAAACACTACCTTTCCTTAGAGTCTATTGACTACACAAATTCACTATTTTCAAAGTACAAGCTAAACGAATTCCTTGCCTATGATCCAGTATTCGATGTTGAAGAAAAGCTCTCACGTGCCTTCTTGGATATTCATTTCACGAGGTTACAGTTCAAATACCCACTATTAGATGAAGAGGAAATATTTGAATTTCACAATGCTTATGTGGCCAACAATCTGACAGGCTATATGAATGATAACGATCATTTCCACTACTGTTGTGCCCGCATGTGGATGGTGTTTGCCATTTCTTCTTGCTTACACATGTCTACTGGAAGATACCGTGGTCCTCCTCCAGCTCGTTACTTCTCTACAGCCATGAGACACATTACAAAATGTAAGGCCCTTGCAGATGAGAGTAAGATTGAGATTCTGACCTTGACCGTGCTTTATGTAATCAGAACTGACCGTGATTCTGTGTGTTTGTATGATATTATCCGTGACTCATTGGCACTAGCTGTTAAACTTGGTCTAAACAAATCTGTCACTTATGCTGGTCTCTCGTGGAGAGACAAATTCAGAAAGATGAGATTGTGGTGGTGTGTCTATTTGCTTGAACGTATGATTTCAATTGCCGTTGGTAAGCCATACACTTTGCCGGAATCACAGGTGGATAAGGACATTCCACTCTTTGAGTATGAACCATCAAAGGGTAGACGTCCTCAAAATTCTACTTTCATCAACCAGAGCATTACCCTCAGACGAATTGAATCACGATTTGTTGAAGAGCTTGGTATCTCTGCCACTTTGGACCCTCAACAAGTTCATAAGGGCCAGTTACCATTAGTGGAAAAATACTTCCAGGAATTGGAGATTTGGAGAAGTCGTTGTGGTGGATTTGCTAGTGGTATTGAAAATGAAACTCTTCGACTCTATTACTATCGTTCAGTACGATTACTCATTCAACCTTTCCTTGAGCTTTTGGACCCATTGGATCGATTGTTCCGTGAGTGTCAGGCAGCAGCAGGTCATATTTGTCAGTTGTTCAAAGTTTTCCATGAAAAGACGGTCTTTGGACATTCTACGACTGCTATTCACACTGTATTTGTCGCTGGTGTCACATTGATCTATTGTTTGTGGCTTGCCCGTAATAAGGATGATATGAAGCGTAAGGCTCTTGGGGATGTATCCAAACATACACGCCCTCAAGTCTCGGAATCGTTGTTTAGTGGACTCAATGACTTGCGTGCATGTTCCATTTGTCTCTACGTGATGACTGAAAGAAGTAAGTTCGCTCTAATCTTCCGTGATACATTTGATCAGCTAATGAGTGCCACTATTGGCAATTTGATTGAACGTTGTGGTCCAAACTCAAGCGAAATCATTTACAATATGAACAACACTCCAGGAATGCCACCTGCTGTTGTTAGACGCACCGATGGATATGCTTCTTATGCTCGTACCACTGGGTTTATTGGTGACAGTAAACGCACCGATGAGGAGAGAATTGAGCAAGCTGAGCGCCGCAGGAAACAAGGACAACTTCAAAAGAGTGCAGTTCCAAAGTCTCTCTCCCATTTGTTGATCAATTCTCCACCTTTAAAGGCAGAGGATGATATTGAATTGAATGAGCCAGTGCTGAAAAAATCCAGACTCGATGACAAGATCAGTGATGCTGATACGCCTTCCGCACCACCAGATTTCAGTCTCAGTGCCTTCCAGTATCCACAAAGTACGCATCATGGCTCTGTCTCTGCTTCTACCTCTACTGCATCTTCAACATCTACACCCCAATCGACATTACCATCCGAAATGACTCCCTTTAACGGTGGTACAAACACAATGATAAGTAACATATCTGCCTGGTCCGGTGAGAGCGGTGTCCCAATTGCAACATCTTTATTTGACCACTCGAATTACAATTCCAAGAGCAGTGGTGAGGTGATGATAAGTAATGGTCAACCTCGACAGGGGAAACCAGGTGATCAAAACTACTTGTGGAATGTCCCTGTGGAGGAGTTTTGGTCCAATAATGACGACTATGGCTTCCTAGCTTGAGATATCCCCAGTATCTTCTTAATGTTCTATAAGTGATGACCCCCCTTCTT
Organism: Petasospora bimundalis; assembly: GCA_030569745.1. Taxonomy (NCBI): domain Eukaryota; kingdom Fungi; phylum Ascomycota; class Saccharomycetes; order Phaffomycetales; family Wickerhamomycetaceae; genus Petasospora; species Petasospora bimundalis. The sequence continues at coordinate 148,959 of JAJMLR010000028.1, forward strand.
CTTCAGAAAGAAATATATAAATATTCAGTTTTTTACAACATTTATAGTATAAAATTAATTAATTTCCTCCAGTGCGGTTCGAACCTGCGACATGTGCTGTGCGAACTGGCACGCATTGGGGGGAGATTTCCGCGTTTTTTGCGGAGTTGATGCGAGTCTCTCGGCTCTCGACGTCGATTAATCGCCTTCGTACCCACCCACCCGCTGTTTGATCTACAACTCCAACTTTCAGTGCTGAGAACGAAAGATGTCTGACAACTCTACTTTCTTGGGCAATGTTGCCACTTACATCAACACCTTGTACGTCCAACCTCCCTTTTTTTTTCAATCCTGTTGGGATAATTACTCCTTTACCGGGTCCCCCTTGTCTCATCGATATCGATCCTAGTGGTGAAGAGGAGTGTCTTTATATTAAAGGGTTACTAACAGATCAATCAATATAGACAGAAGGCTTATTACACCAAGACCGTCGAAGAGCTCACTGCTCTTGGATTTGTTGGACGTGTGAAGCTTTATGACTGGACCCTTGAAACCGTTGGCCTCTTCCTCATTGTTGTTATCGTTGTTGTCTTCAATGCTGGTGCATTTGCCAATAAGTCCAAGGTTGAGAGCTGGTTAAAGGCTGTTCAACCAGTATTGGAGGAGAACTTTGCTCAAGTTGGTGTTAAAAAGGATCAATTGTATGTGAAGGACTCTGCTCAATCATTTGCCTCATATGCTACTGGTAGAATTAACATTCGTGGTATGACATCTAGATTCCAATTGATTAACAGACCAAATTTCTTTTATTACCTTTTGGAATTGATTATGTCTTCTTTCTTTGAATCCGTTCCAGCTCCTGAGGAATCTGTTGAAGTTGAGATCAAGCCATTTGATGACCAAAAGTTGAATAAGTACATCTTTGCCATTGTGAACAAGGAAGGTATGAACCAATCTAGAAGTGACAACTATTACTTGTCTTTGACCAAGACTACTGAATCGTCTAAGCTTCCAGTTGAATTCATCTTCATGAGTGAGTCTACAGATTTGAATGAAGGTTTGGTCACTGAGGAATTGAGACAGGTTTTGAACAAGGCTGGTCCTATCTTGAAGTATTTGGCTGTTACTGATTTGCCATCTGTCCATCCAACCACTGAAGCTGAGTTTGTCTCTTCTCCAAAGTTGATTATGAAGTTGAACCTCAAGACTGATTCCGCTTCTTTAGCAGCTTTGTCTGAGTTGATCTCCGAATTCATCTTACTCGCTGATAGAATTGTCAAGTTCACCTTGAAGGCTGAACAACAGAAGAAGATCAACAACGTCAGAACAGCTGAATTGAACAAGATCAAGAAGGCTATTCAAGAAGCTGAAGCTGAGGAGTTGAAAGAGAGAAAACTTGAGGCTGAAAGAGAAGCTAGAAGAGCAGCCAAGCTTTCTCCAGAGGAGCAAGACAAGCTCGATAAAAAGATGAGAGAGAAGAGAGAGAGAAGAGCTAGAAACAAGCAAACAAAGAGAATGTAATGATTCTTGTATTCAATGTACAAGAAACTATTCAATAGGTTTAATAAAAATTTGATTCTAATTAATTGTTTTGTATTAAAGTATTTTGTAAGCCTTTCCATCAAATGTTTCAAATGATTCAATAACACCTTGTCCTATAAGATAATGTAAAACCCATTGTAAGTTCAATCCTTTAAATTCCTTATATCTTAATCTATTCTTTTCCCATTTTTCTATTAATACTTTATGTGTTATTTCCTTCCATTTGTTTGTTAACATTTGTTTAACGATAAAATCTTTAGATTTTGAATAAAGTGCTACAAAGAACCCATATCTTGGTATACTTATAAGTCTATGATCCAAGTCCTTTGGTACAAGTGAAAGGTATTCAAGTTGTTCCAATGCAGTGATCTCCTTTGATGTAAATGATTGAGATAACAATGACATTGAAATTATTGTTGAAGTATCTGTCTCTTCAACAAAAATTTTGAATCTTTGCAATAGAGAATTATCAGAGTTGATTATTTGCTTATCAATGAATTTCATATAATCTTGCATTGTTATTAATAAATCACCTTCTATTTGATGGTTCTGTGTAGTTATCCTTATCAACTTCCGTTCCCTTAATAACGTTGCCACTTTTTTATCCACCAATGATTGTTCATTAACAAACAAGGAGTACAATTGAGATCTCGAGACTAAATTGGGAAGTAAATCACGGTACTTCATAATGTGTTCTTTGAAACCACTGTTCAATTGATCAGGTATTCCACCCCATTGAATGCTTAATAACTTTTCAATGCACTTTATAATGTCTCGGTCAAACCCTTCTTCAACACCTGACCCACTCTTCCAAACAACAAGCCGAGGTACATCCTTGGGTACCCTCCTCTTTGGCTGAGGTTTTGTTACTCTTTCCATTTGATAAAACCCCCCACCATTTGTTGTGGTAAAAAGACAAAAACAGTTGTGAATCCACTGATTTTTTGACTTATGGACTTCCGTGCACGTGACCACCCATTGTCTGCCATCCTTGTCGGGTCAGCAAGAGTGCCGCGGCTCTGAACTGTGGGGGGAAGGCGCTTCTCCACATTTATCCAGCTATAAAAGGGGAGGGAAAGTCTGCTCTTTTCGATGTTTTGGATGATATTTAGCAGACACACACAGAATGGAAGGCTCAGATATTTTGTACGAGGTTAGAGATAAGGTTGCCATTCTTACGTTGAACCTACCGGAAGAGCTCAATGCCCTTAACAATGACCAGTATTTGTTGCTTGGACACCTTGTTGAACGTGCTGACAAGGATCCCAATACGATTATAACTTTTATCAGATCGACTGGTCGTTATTTTTCTGCTGGTGCCAATGTCAAGGATGTTTCCAAGACCAACAGCGTTACTGCGACGGGTGTTAAAGAAGTTGAATATTGGCTTAACAACTTCACTTCAAGAAATGCCTATTTAACCAGTGTTTTTTATGATCATAGAAAAGTTTTGGTTTGTGCCCTGAATGGTCCAGTTGTTGGATTATCATCTGCTCTTGTTGCTATGTGTGATTTCATTTATGCCATTAACGAAAAAGTGTTTTTACTTACTCCATTTGCCAATCTCGGTCTTGTAAGTGAAGGTGGTGCTGCTGCAACATTGGTTCAAAGACTTGGTCCATCAGTTGCAAATGAAGCATTACTCTTATCTAGACCTATCAAGGCTAAAAGATTATTTGATTTGGGTTTTATTAATAAAATTTACAATTTGAATGATACTGATAAATTTAACGATGCAGTTTTGGAGGAATTTTGGACCATGGCTAAAGATTTGGATTATGATAGTATCAAGGATATTAAAAGAATTGTAAAATCTAACTACTTGCAAGATTTACAATCAACAAATTCTCAAGAGATTGTAGGAGGTTTGTTCAAATGGTTGGAACATAAACCTCAAAAGAGATTCTTGAAAGTATTCAAAAGAGAAATGAGACATAAGTTGTAAATAACTTTATTATAAATAACTTTTATTATAAATAAATATTATTATTATTATTATTTTGCTTTTCATTTAATAATTTTTGATAGGTCCTTTTCCATTTCAATATCAGATTCCTCGGGTTCAATTGTATGAAGAATAACCTGTTGACGAACTTCTTCTTTACTCTTCTTCTTTGAAATATTAACACCTACCATAATGGCAAATACTAAAACTAATACAGCCATTAATCCACTCCTCGTAATATGCCACCTTAATCCTTCAATTTCAGACTTCATATCACTGTTGATCTCAGTACTAATCTTGTTATTAAGCTCTTGAATTCGTTTCTTCAAAGTTTTCTGTAATAAAGTATTTTCAGAAGTTTGATCGTTAATAACAACTTGAGAATCATTCCTACTAACAATATGCATCTTATTTAATTCATCAAATTCTTCTCTAACCAAATTTTCCAATGTAGCTTTCTCATTCTGTAACGTACGTAAATCCAACTCTCTAGAAGTCTTAATCTCCACCCTCAATTCGCTTTGTGCAGCTTCAAAAAGATACAATTCATTCTCCAATTCATTACTACTTAACATCTTATCATTGATCTTATCCAACATAACCGTAAGATTATCATTAATCAATTTTAATATGATATCACTTTGTTTCTCCGTGTAATTAAGTCTTCGTAACTCATTGAATATTTCCATCGTATCAATGTATCCTCTCCCACTTCGTTTCTCTGAAATGGTTACATCGTTCTCAACTCTTTCAACTTCAGCTTCACTAAGAACTTTCGTCGAGTTTGAAAGATTTTGTAATGATCGAATTGAACTGTTGAAACGAAATTGCGGCAAAAAAGCCTTCAATGGCGATCTGAGTCGAGTGGAAATTCCCCTGTAACAAAGAAATGATCTCATTTCCATAATTTGTTATTACAAATACAAATTAATTTATGCAAATTATTCTGTTATCGAGTTTCTCTACCTCAACTTCCCCACGTCAACGGGTATCAAACACAATTTCAACTGGAAAAGAAAAAAAAAAAAAAAAAAAAAAAAAAAAAAAAAAAAAAAAAAAAAAAAAAAAAAAAAAAAAAAAAAAAAACACACAGACACAGACACAATTCTTGTATATATAAGAGAGATCTACAAACTACATTTCTTTCGGTAACATATTAAAATCCATTAATTATACAACCAAAAAATCGTAACCGGCGGACAGACTCGAACTCGAGTCTTCCTGTGCAAAAAACCTTTAAATTGATGAATCGTAAGGTTTCTATGAAGACAAAGAAACCACTCATCGAGTTTGGCATAAAAAGGAAAGTTCATAAAGAAATCATTAAAAGCATGTGAATGCTCATCAAGAATTGTTGTGAGCAAGAAGTTTAAGGTAAGGAGAACAAAAAAAAAACGAAGGGGTTTTTAGTTCAAATCAGATCAATAGAACCAAGAGAACAGAAGCAAGAGACAAGAACCAGTTCTTGACTCTCAAGTTGGAACCAGCACCCTCGTAACCAGTGGTAACAACAGTGGCATTGCCTGCGCTGGATGCACTTGTGGCAAGAGTTGTGATAACAGCTTCAGTTTCACCGCTTGCAGTAGTAACGGCAGCAGCGGCAGAAGTAACGGCAGCAGTGGCAGAAGTAACGGCAGCAGTCTCAGCAGTCTCAGCAACAGCAGTAGTTGCAAGTGTGGAAACAACAGATCCAGCAGCGTTTGTAGAGACAGTGCTGTAAACAACAGCTGTCTCGGTGCTAACAGAGCCCTCTGCATTAGTAGAGGTAATGTAGGTTACAGTACCTGTAGCGGTACCTTCTGAACCTGTGACTGTGACGGTTTCACCCTCTGTAACAACAGAGGTCTCATCAGCAGTAGCGGCAGCAGTAGCAGCAGTCTCAGCAGCGGCAGCAGTGGTGGCAGCGGCAGTAGTCTCGGCAGTCTCAGCAGTCTCAGCAGTCTCAGTAGCAGCAGTAGCAGCAGTGGTAGCAGTCTCAGCAGTCTCAGCAGCGGCAGCAGTCTCAGCAGTGGCGGTGGTAGTGTAAGTCACAGTGCTGGTCAATGGGCAGTAAGTGGTGTACTCGGTAGCAACACCAGCAGAAGTTGTGGCAACAACAGTAACGCCTGTAGTGACAGCTGTCTCAGAACACTCACCCTCAGCACAAGAAGTAACCGTAACAACAGTTGTGCTCTCTGCAGTCTCGACTGTAGTAGAAACACCCTCAGCAGCCTCAGCTGTAGTAG
>JAJMLR010000029.1:0-11662 GCA_030569745.1 Petasospora bimundalis
TTATTATGTTTTCAAACGTCATGTTCGTTATTGGTGCTTCCCTTCAATGTGCAGCTCATTCTTTTTGGGTCATGACCGTTGGTAGATTCATTATGGGTTGGGGTATTGGTATCGGTTCAGTAACAGCTCCTTTATTCATTGGTGAGATTGCCCCATCTAGATTCAGAGGTCGTCTCACAGTTATCAACGTTTTATGTATTACAGCTGGTCAGTTGGTTGCCTACGGTTGTGGTGCCGGTTTAGTTACCATTAACCGTGGTTGGAGAATCCTCGTCGGTTTGTCTCTTATCCCTGCTGCTATCCAATTCACTGTATTCTTCTTCCTTCCAGATACCCCAAGATTCTACATCATGAAAGGTAACCTAGATAAGGCCTGTAAAGTCCTTGCTAGAACTCATTTGGGTGCAACAGAGGAACTCATCCATGATAAAGTTGACGAGTTGGCCAGATTGAACAACTCAGTCCCTGGTGACAACCCACTTCAACGTACTTGGAATGGTATCAAGATGCTTCACACAGTCCCATCAAATCTTAGAGCTTTGGTCATTGCTTGCGGTCTTCAAGGTATCCAACAGTTTACCGGTTTCAATTCTTTGATGTACTTTTCAGGAACAGTGTTTGAGTCCATTGGTTTCAACGATTCCACCGCTGTCTCAATCATTGTTGCAGCCACAAATTTCCTCTTTACAATTTTTGCCTTCTTCATTATTGACAAGGTCGGTAGACGTAACATGCTTCTCATTGCTATCCCAGGTATGATCGTTTCCCTTATCATTTGTGCTATTGGTTTCCACTTTATGGGAATCAAATTTGATGGTGATACCGTTTCAGTTGCTGGTGATGGATCTATCTCTGGATGGGGTATCGTTATCATTGTAGGAATGATTTGTTACGTTGCAACATATGCCATTGGTATCGGTAATGTTCCATGGCAACAATCTGAATTGTTCCCACAGGAGGTTAGAGGATTTGGTGCTTCATTCGCCACAGCTACAAACTGGTCCGGTTCCCTTGTCATTTCTTCAACATTCTTGACCATGTTGCAGAACATTACTCCAGTGGGTACTTTCTCTCTATTTGCTGCTCTCTGTGTCATTTCAGAAATCTTTGTCTTCTTCTGTTACCCAGAATTGTCTAACTTGGAACTTGAAGAGACACAACAGATTTTAACTGGTGGATTCAACATTAAGGCCTCTAAGATCTTGGCCAAGAAGAGAAAAAGAATCTTGGACGTTGAGAATATTGGCAAAGCCACAGAGGAGATCATTGAACACAAAGGTCTGATCACTCCATCAACCGAGTAATACCCCGATTCCATCTTCCATTCTTTCCACTCGTTCTATTCGTTCTGGAAACATTTCATCCTTATTTGTTAAAAATTTCTTTGCTAGTTTAAGTTTTTTTGCATGAGTTTATGGCCAATAGTCATGACTACAATATTTATAGCTTCTTTTAATATCTCTTTTTTTGTTACAAATCAAACTTATTTATTATAGAAACAAAAATTATTGGAATTCATTTATGTCCAATCTGGGCATAATCCCCTTGGAAAGCATCCTTAAGCCATGAAACTAGCTTATCAAACACGACAGGAGACGCATTATGATAGTAAATGGAATGGTCAGAATCTGGAAAGACCTGAACATCATAGTTCTCCACCCTTCCTAAGTTTAGAAGATCCAACAAGTTGTAGGTGTTTTGAATATGAACGTTATCATCGGCCGTACCGTGCATCACAAGGAATCTTGTTGCCTTGCGTAATGCTTTGACATCATAAATCTGTGAAATTGCGTATCCATCAATGTTATTCTCCGGTTTATCCATGTATCTTTCAGTGTATATGGAGTCATACAATAACCAGTTTGTAACTGGAGCAACTGCCATACCATACTTGAATGTCTCACCTCTGTCATACTCCAAGGTCTTAAGTGTAGTGAATCCACCATAACTCCAACCCCAACAAGCCGTCTTGTCAGTGTCAATGAATCCCTTTTCAATCCATTTCTTTGTAACAGAAACAATATCCCTCGGTTCCCAATATCCAATCTTTTTATTTGCCCAAGCCCTATGCTTCCATCCAGCTCCACCAGTACCACGAGGCTCAATGAACAAGACAACTGCATCCAAGGATGAACTTACAACGTCTTCAAATGCATATTCAAGACTTGCTTTAACTTGATGGGCACCTGGACCACCGTAAAAGTGTACGAGTAAAGGATATTTCTTTTTCTCATCAAAGTTTGGTGGCAAGTATTCCAAAACATCCACGGTCACTGCTGTACCATCATCATACTTATCCACATCAACTCTGTGGAATTTACGCTCAGGGAAATTGAACTTGTTCTTTGAACCCATGTATAGCGTCTGTATTGACATTGGGGTTTGAACTTTGAAATCTTCCATTTGCATGATGGAGGAAGTAGCCACTTCATTAGCAAGTTGAGATGTTAGATATGCATATTTTGCCCCCGAAGAGAAAATTGCAGTATTGAAACCATCTTTAGAGTCATCTGTAATGGTGTTGATTTCACCAGTGTGAATGGACACAGAGTAAATGTGTTGATTGATTGGTTTCTTAGAGGCATGGAAATAAATCAAATCCTTTTCAGAATCATAACCCAATGGAACGTCATTTACTTCCCATTGACCCGATGTTAATGGTTTTGGTTTAGCATCTGGTGAGGAGAAATAAACAAGATGGTTATAACCATCAACAACATGGGTATCAACGTAACCAACAGATTTTGTTTCATCATTTGATTTGACAACAACAGGATCATTCATCTTCTCGATCCAACCGTTGAATTCCTTGACAGCATCAACGGTATGGACAACTTTGGATTCATTTGATTGTGGTTTGTACATTCTAACATTGAGTATATTGGATTCTCTATCGGTTTCTTTAATCATCAAGTATTCAGATTCAATCCAAAACACTTTATAAACGATGAATTCAGAACCAAGTTTAGAGTCATCTCTTCCAACGGTAGTGGTAGATTTGGATTTGATGTCATATACTTCAATTGAGACCTCAGGATTCTTAAAGCCCGGTTTTGGATAGTGTAATTTCTTTGATGTTGGATACTGTGTTGCACCACCTGGTGATTGTACGTAGTAATCAATGTTATACTCTGGTACGTCTTTTTCATTTGTCTTCATGAATGCAAGTTTCGATTCATCTGGTGCCCACCAAAGAGCATCTTCCGTAGCGAAAACCTCTTCTTCATATACCCAATCCGGCTTTGCATTGAGTAAAATGGCACTTCCATCATTGGTTATACGTTCAGTTGTTGAATCAAGACTTTTAATGTACAAATCGTTTTCTCTAACAAAAGAGATATAGTTGTAGTTTGGAGACCATTTAGCAAATGAGATTTTGATGAGAGAATGTTCTTCACCATAAGTGATTGGTGTTACCATATTCTCCTTCATGTTGAATAACCAATAATAAGCATGTGATGAATGTCTAAATTCCACTTCTGGATCAGTGGAGAGTAAAGCCCAAGTTAAATCATAATTTGGGGAGAAAGTTGCAACATGGAATTCTTTATCATCATATTTAAAGCTAAGTTTTTCAACTAATTGTTCTTTAAATTCTGGATTACCAATTTTTTTAGCAACGAAATCATTTGTCTCTGCAAAGAAATAAAGACCTTCATCTTTCTCATTTGAATCCGCCTTTGGATGAACAAAATTAATTGGAATGTTATAAACACGTAAAGAACCTAAATCAGCCATTGTAATTGATTTCTTATTCTGTTTTAACTTTGGAGTATCAATTGGATTTGGATTATCCTCCACTGTTGGTACCTCTTCTTTATCATTCTGATGTTGCATTGGTTCATCACTATCTTCGTATTGTTCTTCTTCTGGTGGATCTTCCACAGTTGGTATACCTTCTTCACCATCAGTTTCCGGTGCAAGACCACCGATAGATCCGATTCTATTCTTATAATAATCAATCACACCATCAGCACCACCAGAGATGAAAACCATCGTACCAACCAACCACATTGTGATGATAAGACCAAGTAGTATTGCCATTTTCTTCTTACGGCCCTGAATGGAGAATCTTGACCTTGAAGTCAACTCATCAAACTTGGACCTTAGAAGACCAGCTTCTACGTTTGATGGCCCTTCTTCAATATCAAAGGGTGAATCCACCATTTCTATTGACTCTTCACTCATTCTGAAGAACAATTGTTTGGGTGGAGATGTGGGGGTAGAGAGCCTCTGGTTTTTATGTCTTTGTCTGTGAAGTTTCAGATACCTTCGATTGGCATCCAAATGTGGTAACTTCGGACACTATAGCATGCGGTACGGGCAGCACTGGACACCCCTGAACCCCCAGGATGTGGGGGGGGGGAGGGGTTTCCCCCACCTATTTCTAACCATAGTAAATATCAATTGTATAATGTTCATATGAAGTTATTTAGAATGTAAAGTTATAATTTGATATAATTTAGGGGGAGAAGAAACAGTTTTAGTAAGAAACAATGAGCCCTCGGAAGTCTTGAGTAAGTCTCGAGGAAGAGCGCCGAAAAGGGAAAGAGCGAATGGAGTTCCGACCGCGTTTCGCAAAATTTTGGCGTAAGTTTCTAGAAAAGAATGAACAAACCAACAAAATGAATAGAAAGCAGTGCAAAGAATCCCATATATATTAAAAAAACACAAAGATGTCTGCTATTCTCTTTGATGATATCTTCAACATCTCGGAGCTTGACACAGCCCGTTACAACAAGGTTGCGCGTATTGTTGCTTCATCAACGACATCTGCCGACATCAAGATCACACTTGACATAAATTCTGACCTTTTCCCAGTGAAAGTGTCTGATAGTGTTACATTTGTTCTTGCCTCTTCATTAGCATTGGATGGTACCAAAGATCAAACCACCACATCATGGAGACCTCCAAAAGTTGGTGAAAAGACATTGGCTGATGACTATGATTACGTCATGTACGGTACTGTTTATAAATTTGAAGAAGGTAAAGATGATAAGATTGCTGTTTATGTTTCATTTGGTGGTCTTCTCCTTTGTCTTGAAGGTGGTTACAGAAACCTGAGTGCATTAAAACAAGAGAATGTCTATCTGTTGATGCGTCGTTAGTGATCTTAATCTTATCTTCATCTTCATCTTCATCTTATACATTGATCATATAAGGTCTTCATCTTATACATTGATTATATAAGATTCATATAAGATGAGAAAGAAGATGAAGAAGATGAAGAAGAAGAAGAAGAAGAAGAAGAAGAAGAAAGAAAGAAAGGGAGTTTTAGATGAATGAAGATGAACATGAAGGAAAAAAAAAAGTATGGGACAGGTAAATGTCACATTGCTTGTAATATAGAAATTACATCGCTTGTAATATAGAAAGTTTACCAAAGGGCTTTAATATAAGCAAATAAAATAATGGAATAAAGAATAACAATAGAAAGCGGGCCCTCGGTATTTAAAAGGCTCGGTTAACTCGGTGGAGTTCCGAGGGTCGGGGCCCTGGCAATCTCCGAGTGTCTCCGAGGATCGGCTTCTGCTCCCCCCCGCCACCGCCACTGTTATTATAAATGACAGCTTCCTGCCACGAAATCTCTTCAGGTTCTTTTTTGCCACCGGGTTTTATATGGGTTATATTTTGTAAAAGATGTCAGAGAAGTCCAATCCACAATTGGATGATTCAACAGAATCCAACGTTCGTTATGCTGCATATGCCAATCGTTTACGTACAATTTTACTTGCCTCTCATCGATATGTTGCTTATACTTCCGATATTGGAGAATCATTCCGTCCAGCTGTGAATCCAAGTTTAGTTAAGGCATGTTATGGTATCTCTTGGGGTTATATTCTTGGTGATGTTACATTTGAGACTTGGAAGGCTAAAATGCGTCAAGAAGGTCGATATGTTACTGGATTAAAACCATGGGATACATTACCACCAATTAATGAAAGTGCTAAATTAGCTTCAAAAGATGAAATGGATTGGAAATTAGTTGGTTTAAAAAGAGGTTTATTTCAAAGTATTGCATCTATGGGACTTCCTGCATTTACAATTCATACAGCTGTTCATCAAGCTACAAAATATGCTGATAAGAACATTAAAAATCAATTGATTAAAACTTGGGGTCCAATTGGTTTAGGTTTAGCAATTGTTCCTGCACTTCCTTATCTATTTGATGAACCTGTTGAAAAAATTATGGATTATGGATTTGATGAACTTCATTCATATTTACAAAAGACAAAATTGGAATAAAATAAATATATATATATCATTAGAATTCATGACCATTGTCTAACTAATGCAAATGCAAAATTAACAATAAAACCTGCAACTATAGCCATTCTTTGTCTTTTATTAAATAAACCATCTTCTTTAATTAAGAATAATGCCATAACACCAAATAAACAACCAATAAGTGCACCAATTAATAAATCTTCATTACCACCTAATGTAGAATTTCCATTATTAAATTCATCAATTTCATTATTTGCAGATGAATCTATCCAACGTTCTTCTAATTGTCTTATATCTGTATTTTCACCTTGTGGTAAATCACCATATAATTGAGCAAATTGTGATCTTAAATTTTGTATTTCTTCTTGTGAAAATCCAGCACTTGCAAGTCTATCAAATCCAACAGGTGCAGGTGTTGTTGATTGTTGTTGAACTTGATCTAATTCATGTTCTTTTTGTAATTCTTCTATAGTTAAATCATCACCAATTAAACAATGGATATAAAACGTATCAGTTGCCTCATCATTATACCGTAAGAGCCTTTGATAATCTTCAATAAGATTCGTAGATTCTGTAATGACCCTACCAGAATGAATGAACCTGAGTCTCTTGTTAGATAGCACTGTTAGCTTAGAACGCACACTCTTACGTAACCATGAGAGCGTCAATAGCGGCAGCGGCTGTGGCGGGAGTTCCAAGTCAGGGAACTGTGTTGAGAACCTAACAACCACGTGGACTTCACTCATTTCTTTAGCGTTTACTCTTAACCCTTAACCCTTAACCCTTAACCCTTAACATATATAAGTAAAGCCCTAATTTGTATTTGCCGCCGTGCCCCCGCGCGCCCCGCGCTCGCTCTTCCCGCGAACTCGTTTGTCACACGCCCGCCCACGGAGATGTGCAAAAATTTCAATTCGTCTTCCCTCTTCTCCTCCGCCCAACACTTCTTTTTTTCAGTTCTTTAGTGCGGACAACCAGGACTCTCATACCGTGTTGCTTAGTCTCGTGCCGTTTCCCACGGTGGGACAAGCGTCAAGTCCTTGGAGAGATTGAATTGCGCCTTCGCCGGTGTAGTGCTCATCTTAACGCCCTGTTGTCCAGTCCGATGTCACGACTACTCTTGCAGGTAGTTCGTGTGGGATTGGGTGAGGGCTGGTAGATCATACATATCTTTCATTTTATTCTTTTATTTCTTTTCTTTTATTTGTTTACTTTCTTTGTTTATTATTTGCTTTTATTCTTCTATTTATTGTTACTTAGTCTTAGTCTTTGTTTACTTCTATTCATTGTTTACTTAGTCTTTGTTTACTTAGTCTTAGTCTTAGTCTTTGTTTACTTAGTCTTTGTTTACTGTTTATAGTCTTTGTTTACTTTATAATACAAACTTCACCCGCATTTCCACAGTAATTTTAAATCCGAGTGCGGAAATTCACCTTCTCTTTTAACCATACAAACCAATGGATCAAAAATGGAGGATATCGAACTTCAACAATTGGATTCAAGGTCATCAACAGACTCTGAAGCTTCAAGATTATTAATTGATATCAATTTACTCGGTCAACAATCTCAGGATTATCAAGATTTTGAAAATGATCAACTTTTTAAAGGTTTAAGACCCATAAGAAAGTTTAAGAAAGTTGTTGTTGTTGGTTGTTGCTTATTGGTTATCTTTGTTTATACAACTTTGTTGCTTAGTTATAGACAATCATCTTCATCTTCTCCTTCTTCTTCATCTTCTTCTTCATCTTCATCAATATCTCCTTCAACTTCATCAATATCATCTTCAACTTCATCATCAACTTCATCATCAATATCAGGTGAAAAGCTTATAACAGAATTACCAGTAAGACCAAAGAGAGATCAAATACCACAATTAACATACTCTGAAACGTATCTTTTGGAACCACCAACTTTCATTGGTCAAGGATCAAATGATTTTTATATCATTGAAGAAGGTAATAAATATCTATTGAAAAATTTGGCTAATGACAAATTTACCAAATTGATATTCCCAAATAAATCATTTGATTATAATGGTAAAGAACAATTGATATCTTCAATCATTCCTAATAATAATGGATCAAAAGCTCTTATACTTACAAATCAAGTAAAGATCTTTAGACATTCATCAATTATGGATTGTTTCTTATTAGACGTTGAGACACAAAAAGTATCATTAATATCTTTGAATTTACAACATATTTCTTGGTCAACGACTTTTAAATATCTATCATTTATACAAAATGATGATCTTTATCTATATGAAATATTAACTGATGATATCATTCGTATAACTAATGACACCGGTATTATTAATGGGAAACCCGATTGGGTATATGAAGAAGAAGTATTATCAACTGATTCTGCCATATGGTGGAATGATGATGATTCTTCAATAGCCTTCTTGAAATTTAATGAAACAGATGTTGATGAATTGTTATTAGAGAAATTTGATGATGGTATATTCCCCATTGTGGAAAGGATTAAATATCCTAAACCTGGTAGGAGAAATCCACAAATTACTTTATGGAATTATGATATTAAAGATAAAAAATTGTTGGAAATCAAAAGAAATGATTCCAAATTTGATGATGAATGGATTTGTTATGGTTGTTTATGGATAAATGATACTTTAATAGTTAGAGAAACTGATAGAGAATCTAAGATATTGAATTATAGATTGGTTAATGATAATGATGATTCTAAGATTTTCTATTCTATTGATTCTAACGAATATAACGGTTGGATTGAGAATTTCAATGAAATGATTAAGATCAAAACAGGATTTGTTGATATTGTTCAATATCAAGATTATAACCATATTGGATACTTTGATATAAACACTGGAATTTTGGAAATGTTAACTTTTGGTGATTGGGAAGTTTTATCTATCATTCATTATGATAAAGACACCAATCTATTATATTTCACTTCTAATCGTCAATCACATTTTGAAAAGCATTTATTTGCAATTGATGTTACTTCTAAAGAGATGTTTTCCATTTCGGATATTTCCATTCAAGGTTATCATAATCCATATGTATCACCATCTGGAAGATACATTTGTGATGAAATTACAGGTCCTACTTTCCCATTATTATCAGTGATTGATACTATGACAAATAATACTCTTGTAAAGAGATCAGTGGATTTCACAGGTATTCGTCGTTCATATCATACTATCAAATTATCTGATGGTATTACCGTTGATCTTATTGAAATGATACCTGAGAATTTCAATGCATCTCACAAGCATCCATTATTAGTCAATGTATATGGTGGTCCTGGACATAGAAAATTAGATGTTCAATTACATGCTGGATTTGAAGATGAAATAACCGATGATTTAAATGCTGTGATATTATACATTGATCCAAGGGGTACAGGTGGACAAGGTTGGAAATATAGGTCATTTGCAAAGAGAAAGATTGGACATTGGGAACCAAGAGACATTACAGAAGTTACTAAATTATGGATTAATTCTAGAGATTATATTGATGATTCAAGAGTTTCAATTTGGGGATGGAGTTATGGTGGTTTCACTACTCTTAAGACATTAGAATATGATGGTGGAGAAGTTTTCCAATATGGAATAGCGGTTGCACCTGTTACTGATTGGAGAATGTATGATTCTATCTATACAGAGAGGTATATGGATAAACCTATTAATAATGTTGAAGGTTATAAAGAGTCTCGAATAATTGATATTGAGAATTTGAAAAAAATTAAAAGGTTTGCAATAATGCATGGTAGTGGTGATGATAACGTTCATATTCAAAATACTTTTAAATTATTGGATGAATTGAATCTTCATTCAGTGATGAATTTTGATTTAATGGTTTATCCTGATTCAAATCATAATATCAACTATCATAATAGTTATTCTATGTTAATGACGAGATTAAGGGATTGGATGAAGACCAATGTTATTTAGTTTTATTATAAACATTATTTCATTGTGGTTTAGAGTAGTTAAGAGTACCACAATTTGCACAAGTTCTTGCCTTGATATCACCATCGAAGCTTAGGATAGCAGATTTAACCTGAGTACCCAGATCAGAGCAATAGAACTCAATGTTATGAACAATCTCTTTACAATTGTGACAATACCAACGTATTTGATCATTAACACCTTGTGGTCTATCCATTTCCACAACTATACCAACGGTATCAGCGTATCTAACGGGATTATGTGGTGTATTACCAGGAAGCAAGAAACTTTCACCTTCACCAATGGTTATATCTTTGAATTGACCATCATCAACAACTTTCAAAGTCATAAATCCCTTGTATTGATAAAAATATTCAGGAGTTTGATTCACGTGATAATCGGTTCTCTCGTTTGGACCACCAACGATCATTACTGTGAAACCACCACGGTGGAGACAGTAGTTGTTAACAGGTGGCTGGAGCAGGTGACCGTTCTCGCTGAGCCATTTGGGGATGTTGATTGGAGGAGCAAGCATTCTTAATTCTTAGTTAATTGTTAATTCTTAGTTATTTGTTATTTGTTAATTGCAGTACTTAATGGTATGGAAAGTTCCTCCGCATAAAAAACGAAAAAATGACACATAAACTTATGTAATCAATCTCTCTATAACGTCTCTATAATGAATATAATATAATAAAATATAATATAATAAAATATAATGAAATAAAGGATCTACAAGATTATAAATGTAAATGACATGACATTTGGTTTTAGAAAACAAAGAGTATTTTTTTTTTAATCTTAGCTTTCCATGTGGTTGGTTGGTGGGGGGAAAAATCAAACAAGAAATAAAATGGGGATAAACCCATTGAGAAAAGTTATATTATTGTAATTTCTTTACTTTGGAGCATCCTTGAAAGAGATAGCAGCCTCCTCACCCATAGCAGAGATGATGGTGACCAACAAGTCCTTACCCTCATCGAAAGCGGCCTGGATCTGCTCACCGAGCTCACCCTCTGGGGAACGGACATCGTCCTTGGTGTCACCGTCAGCGGTCATCAAGTTAAGGTAACCGTCATCAATGTCCAACAACTGGTACTCCTGTCTTCTAACGAATGGAACCTCCATGTTGTGGGTGGATGGGGACAAATCCTCCATCTTCTTCTGGGTGAAGATATCAGTGGCAACCAAGTGAACCTTAGCGTGACCGTGCTTACCAGTCTTGGAAGTAGACATGTCAATGATCTTACATGGTCTGGACTTGATAACAACGAAACCGTTCTTTCTCAAGGCAGAACACTGCATTGGGTAGGTAAGGGAGGAACCGGCATCAACCTGCTCGAAAGTGTGCTATATCAATTTGTTAGTATTCAACCATAAATGCGGTGGAGAGGACAAAAAAGTCTTTAACGTGTCTTTACAACCATAGAAAATACGATAGAAACCGTTAAAAAACACAGCCCCTTTTTTTTACAAATAAATCTCCCCACTCAAAACGTTCAA
>JAJMLR010000029.1:11762-152905 GCA_030569745.1 Petasospora bimundalis
AAAAAAAAAAAAAAAAAAACCACGAAAAAATGAAAAAAAATTGCGAATATCTGCGAATATTCCAGAACAGCAGCTGTTTGCCGGGTAAAACTGAGCACTAAAAGAAAATATTCAATTGTAAAAAAGAAAAGAGTGGATTATGTAATCACTTATGTAATCCACTTACCTCACTTACGTAATCCACTTACGTAATCAGACTGATTTCATATACAGTCTTTTTCATTTAATTATTTCTTCAATTATATATTTAATTATTTATTTAATTATATATTATATAGTTATTCCATTATATCCCTTTTAAATTCTTTAGCAATGTATAATATATTTCCGGTACGTAAATATCATGCAGAGCAGATGAGCTTGACACCATCAGCCATATGTGATTGGGAATATGGCTCATTCATGAGAGATTGTTATATTCATATTTTTCTTTAAAATAGCTAAGAAATCCCATTTCCATTTAAGATCTTCTTCCAATAGTTCATTATGTCTCTTTTGTACAATTAAAATCTCTCTTTGAAGATCAATATATTCATTGGAAATATTATGATCAGGTGGTGTTTCAATATCAGGTGTATTACTCAATGATCTATTATGATTATTAATATTTGAAGTAGAAGAAGAAATATCTGAAACTAAATGATTTGGCAATTGATCTTCATTGTTCATTACAGAAGCACAAACAATCTTATCCTCTGTAATCTTTCTACACAAATCTTTAACTTCATTACTCATACTTTCATATCCAATCTTCTTCTTCTTCTTCTTCTTCTTATCATTTGGTCTTAATAAAACATCTTGAACATCATTGAGTAAGGCATAATCACTCATAAGTCGATTATAACGATACTTGATGCTTCTAATAGTGATGGCCCTCTTATCAGTATCACAATGAGACCGTACTGCAGATAGAATAGTATCCCAAACCCTTGTGACTTTCAATCTATGAACAGCATATGGTTGATAAGATAACACAAATTTAAGTATACAAATATCAATTTGTTCACTGTTTGGTAATCTCGTTCTATAAAATGCAGATTCATGTGATATGAATTTCGTATGTGATCTTTTTGATCCAATTGGTTCCAATTGCTCAAATTGTTCACATCCTAAAGCTTTGTTAGCTGTCTCTCTCTATCTTTTCCACTCTTTTTAAGTATAACACTTACGCATACGCGGATCAACAGGTGTATTCTGCGGTGGTCGACTGAATCTCTCAAATTGATTCATTGTTATATTGTTAGGTGTAAATACCCCTTGAGATCCAAGTTTTGTGGGTCGCGTGCTTCTATTTATAATGATGAGAGGGGATGGGCCACTACGCACACAATTTTAATAAACAGATCATCTCAATTTAGATTAAAGACCGTAAAATTGCGAGATCTTCGTCAATTTCTTCCTTCTTCAAGTCATCTGGTGAAGTGTAACTCTTCATGATTCTATTCATTGCACTTGTTCCGTCTCTATCTGAGCGTGCTCCTCTCGTAGATCCTCTCCATGGTTTCTTACCATCTGTGTTGTTATTTGATTCAGAATCAGAGGCATCACCACGTAATCCTGCCAATTCCTGACTAAGACCATGACGAGTTGGATGATCATCACCAACAATAAGAAAGAATTCCTCCCTCGTAAGAACAGGTGCCAATCCATCCAAGATAGAATTATGTATCTTCTCTTGAAATTGTTGAGATGATGCAGGACTCTTTCTTGGACGACCAACTTTACGCTTAACAATTTTAATTTCATGTGAAGCTCTTAATGATCTCGAACCTCTTGGAATAGTAGAACTTGAGGCACCCGTATCCGTTTCTGAACTATCAACATTAGATTCTTCATCATATTCACTTTTATCTTTATCAGTTTGTTCCTCATTTGTATTATTGTTAATAACGATATCTTCACCATCTTCAACACCAATGAAACCGGCATATAACTTTGTAGCTCTTGAAGATCCAATATCACCAATATTACTATCCAAATTCATTAAAAGTTGTCTTTGTTTAATGAAAAAAGATTTCAATTTTTCTAATCGACGATCCATAACATCACTTGCCTCTCTATAAACGTTTAATGAATCCTCATAAAATAATTTCAAATTCTCATTTCTTAAAACACGTCTCCAATTCCTTAATCTTACCAATTCATAATCCCTTAGTTCTATAATATCTTGTTCTTTTTCAAATAATTCAACATTTTTACAATCTTGCATCGTTGCAATTTCTGTTTTGAAATTTCTCGGTTGTGATAATAACTTCAATGTATGTTCCAAATCTTCCCTTTGTTCATTGTATAGTAAATCCCTTGAAGATTCTTTGTATTTGTTCAATTTACTATAATATTCAAACACTTCAGCACGACGTTTCTCTCTATTGTTACCATTTGCAAATACAATATCAGCTCCAGAATAATTAATACCTAAAGGTGCCAATGCAGCAGGTACTGCAATATCATCATCATCTT
Source organism: Petasospora bimundalis (assembly GCA_030569745.1). NCBI lineage: Eukaryota > Fungi > Ascomycota > Saccharomycetes > Phaffomycetales > Wickerhamomycetaceae > Petasospora > Petasospora bimundalis. The sequence continues at coordinate 14,223 of JAJMLR010000029.1, forward strand.
CTTCTTCTTCTTCTTGATCTTCATCTTCTATCTCCCTTTTAACAGTATCATCAACAATTTTTCTAACTGAACTTATCTTTTGTTGTATAACAGGTTCAATATCATTTTTGGAACGTCTATGAACAAACACTTTTTGAGCTTGATCATCTTCAACTTTAACACTAGAAACACTACCCACACGATCACTAACCGAGTACCTTTGACCGGATTGACTCATAGAATGTGCTCTTTGTTGATATGGAAATTGAGAAGGTAAATGAGGTTGAGGTACTGTGGGACCAATGTTAAATGATGCACGTTTGATCCCCGATAACACTTGAATAGCATTGTTATCTTCATGGGATATTTCAAACGGGTCCAATGGATATGGACGTATCTCTGTAGGGCTTTGTGGTTGTGGTGTATTGAAATTACCATAAGGTGGGAATCCACCCATTTGAGTGTTGTTCAATTGGTTTGGTGGGAGGTAATAAACACTCGTTTGTGAGCTTCTATTTTTTTTTCTTCCGTTATGCATTTTGCTTGCCTTTGTATGCTTTCTAGTCTCTTTAGTCCTTTCTCTTTAGTCCTTTCTCTTATTTCTTAGTCCTTAATTTATACTTCCATATAAAATGAGTTTAAAGTATAAAGAATCGCAAAAGGTGCGCTTTTTCTTTAAACAGCGACAGCTGGCGAAAACACGAATGCACGATGGTTTTTCGTTAAGGGGGAAGACAACAAAAAAAAAAATTACCTCCTCCCTCTCCCTTTATGATCCTTCAGGAAAATATTTGTAATCAGTTTGATATTATATATTGATCCTACACATTTAAGAAATATTTTTTCTTTGATTCAATCCCGGTTTCATTACCAAAAGCTCTCGAATTCCCGTGTTGTCGAGCATGACGCAGGGCTAAATTTTAAACCCGGCGCACGCTTTGGCGAAATGTTTTCTATTAGATCCAATTGATCATGTTTTATGGTTATGATAGCTTATATTAATGTATATATAATACACTTAATACTGATATCTTATCTTATCAATTCTGGGATACACATTGATTCATATATATAGAGAGAGAGAGACTTAGAGATAAACAGAGATCTCTCGGGAGCAATCGGACAAAGTCTTTTAACAATGGATTTTTTCAACCATGTAAGATGGATTAAGATCCTTGTATATGAGAAAAAAAAATATTATTGAATGATTATGAGATATTATATGTACAATTATATTACACTATCAACCTTTACCTTTTAACTAAATATTCATTAACCCAAATCGGGCCATTTTCCATTTTTTGGCGAAAAACCCAAAACCCACACACACATCAAAAGTGCGTTAAAAAGATGAATAGATATGCTGCTGCCCATACCAATGTTTGGCATAAACTCTTTTTCTATTCGGCTTACGTAATTATCGCTTCTTGCAAGGGGGGAGGGCTCATAACACCAAATAAGCGCGAAATATTCCATCCTCTTTCTCCAAATCTTTAAAACAACTTTTTTAAACATTTTTATAATTGGAAAGACAGTAAAATGATTGATAAACTGTTAGAGAGGTATGATGGGCCAATTCTTGTTGAGAGATTGGCACATTTAGCCTTTAAATCAGAAGATCAAATGGCTTATAGAGCTGCTTTTGAAGCACTCAGACATTTGGACTCCACATCACAGTATTCGCCACATGTTGAACAACTAATTAATAAGGCACATAAGTTAGAGAATAAAAGTGACGCAGTTATAGCACAATTGATGAGATGCTCAGATGCTGGATGGATTAATCATCTTCAAGATCAAAAATTGGAGATGTTGAAGAATTTGAATGCCGAAAACCTTTACCACGAGAAGGATATTTCAAAGAATATCAAAGTTGCCACTATTTACATGTACAACAGACTCTATACAGAAGCTAACAGTGCATTATCATCAACTGGTGTCTCTGCATCAACGTGTACATTAGCTGAACATTCTGCTCAAGTTGGTATTTTACAGGGAAACAACATGCACGTGAGCTCTCAAGAGAAACGCATTGATGCATTCTTATCAACAAGTCAGTCTAATGAGATGTATTTGAAAAGATTAACTAAAGAAGAGGTCACTTCATACTGGAGAACGAGGTTCTTGATAATATTCTCATATTTCATGAAACAGAATTTTATGGAGGTTGTACAGGAGACACATTATCTCGTTACTTCTAACCCAATAAGGACTTGTGAAGGTGAAGTAATAAGTGCAATTGACGTTTTACAGAGTTCCGACTTTGAGAAGTTTATCCATAGAGATGAGATAAGAATGGCTATTGCATTATCAACACTTTTAACTGAAGAATCAAATGAATTAAATGATGCAGTTTCAGATCCAGAATTTATAGCTTTGATGGGTTCGATGATTATGGATATCCGTCCATTCTCTACGGCATTAACAGCTGCCAATTACAAATTAGTATTCACATTGCTAGATGAAATGACAAATGATATTGAATCAAACGTCTTGTTGGATAAAGTATGGTCTGATATCAGGTTGAAGTTTAGAAGAAAGGGGTATTTGCTGTATCTTTCATTGATCAAGAGAGTCCCAGTACAACATATGGCTACTAAGTTGAACGTGGAACCAACAAGATTACTAAGAGAACTCAAGGATTTGATAGCAGGAGAGAAATTGGAATTTGCATTCACTCAAAATGACACGATTTTGGAAACCATTACTATCGATAAAAAAGCTACATATTTCGAAAGATTGCAAAAGCTAGCAGAGATAAGTGATACCCTGGAGGTTGATATCTCCCAAAGATTAGAATCACAGGAACATTCAAGTCCTAAAAATATCACAGGGTTTGCCCAGTCTACCCTACGATCGGTGACACAGCAGATGATGGGTGTTCCAGGGTCTTCTTCCCTTGGCTCATCTTCCTCAAGACGTGATGATGACAAGAACTAATGACAGAAGAAACCCAAAAAAAAAGGGGGAGATGAGACTATGCTATTACTATATATATATGAATCTCCTTGTTATAATCTTGTAGGAATTACGGAATATGAACTTAAAACACTTCTAGAACTTCATCTTCCAATGGGGTCGTAACACCCACCTCTGCAACTCTTTCAATATCAACAATCTCCTTAGCAGCTTCCACTGTTAAATTGGTGTATGTGCTTTTACCGACTGCAATATCGTCTTCAACTCTGATTCCAATATTACGGAAATGCTTTGGATACTTGAGATCATCAGGAACGTAAATACCGGGCTCAACAGTAACAACCTGTCCTGCCCTCAACTTTGCATACCGGGAATAGCCTGGTGTGTCATGGACATCTAAACCGAGATTGTGACCGATGTAATGTGGATAAAGTCTCGTTACCTCCAAACTTGTCAAGTCACCAAATCCACACTGTTTTAGTTCTCGCTTAAGGAATCCAATACTAAGATCATGGAGGTCCTGTAATGAGATTTGATGATCTTCTGTACAGTGCTCAATGCATGATTTTTCAGTGTTCAAAACTGCCTGATATAAATCTGCCTGTGGCTTTGTAAAGCGTCCTGAATTTGGCCAAGTACGGGAAATATCAGCACAATATCCGCCAAGTGCACCGGCAGCATCCACCAATGTCATCTCATCCTGATACATAGCATCATCATTCCGTGTGTAGTGGATACAAAGTGCATTGGTACCAGAACCAACAACTGGAATGTATGCCGGTTTATCACAGCCCCCAGAGACAAAACGATATTCCAAATAGGATTGTAGAGTTCTTTCGGTCTTGAATCTCTTAGCATAAGCCATGTTATAGGCACGGCCAGATATCTGACCAGCTCTTCTCATAACTCTAAGTTCTGCCTCAGATTTGATAACTCTCATTTCAGTGGTTAAAGGAGAGAGTGGTTTAATATTCTTCCCGTTACTGTTGGCGTTGATGATACCTTCCACCGTTGAGTACTTCGAGTTTCCACCAATATTGAAAAAGTTTTGGAAAGTAGAAGCTGTTGTTCTCTTCTGTGTCTTTGGTAAATCGATATATACATTTTTATTTCTCTTCATAAGCTTTTCCAAATAAGTTGCAATTCTGTAAGTATCCTCTGATTCATCTGCATTAAATATCTCCTTTGCACCTTCAATACCGGTCTTAGGACCCTCCCACATCTCTGCATGTTTGTCCTTTGGTGGAACAATCATGTGGAACAGAACATTGTCTGGATCCTCATCTGGTTTCTCAATGACAATGACAGAATCTGGTTCGTTCCAACCAGATAGGTAATATAGATCATTGTTCTGTTGGAATGGATGAAATACACTTCCAGATGCAAACTGGACAGAACTTCCCACAACAACGGCTATTGACGACACTGGAAGCTCCTTGGCAAGTCTGATTCTTCTTTCAAAATATTCTAAAGCTGTTATACCCGGTGTGAGTTCACCAGGTTTCAGCATGAATGGTCTGGTTTCAAAGAGTGGTTGACCAGCAGTGAATGGTGCCTCGGTTCTGGTGGCAAGTGAGTGGACATTCCTCGACACTTGGGAGTATCGCAGACGTTTCACAGAGAGTCTCAACATTTTAACCGTTTGGACCTTCTGACAATAGCACGAATTGTATGAGTGAGATGTATGCGTAGTGTTGGCGCATAGGAAAATGGCTCGATCCAACGCGCTGAAAAGTTCAGCGCAGTGACACGGCCATCGCGGAGTACGTCGGACTCTCTTGAATCCGGGGTTGATTGGGAAGAGCATAATGTATTGAAGCGATTGCATAGGGGGGGGGGGGTGAAAGAATACTTTCCAAATGAAGAAAGCAGATCTCATTCAATAACAGAGGCAAGAATAGCAGCACAGCTTTTACGAATTTTGCGTCTAGGCTGGGTGATCACAGGGTTACTGGAGAAGTCAAAAGGGCCCGTTTGGGATATAGAATCTGAAATAGAGTCTTGTGAAAAGGAATCGGCTCTTTTTCTCTTTGCAAAGGCAAAATTATCACTAGATGGGATATCTTCCTCCTCAATATTCAAACCTTTCAAATTCATTGGCATTATCTCAGTTTCAACATCACTTGAATTGACAGGATCTGAATATAAGGAGGCTTGTTTGGGGTTATCAAGAGAGAACATTTCCAATTCATGGTCAATTGACAAGCATTTCCACTTTGTGCCTTCAAATATTAATTTATCAGCACTGTGAATTGCCTTGCGTTTTTCCAACGTATTGTATTTCGGATCAGGATTGTAAATCAAGACGTCAAGATCTTGTCTGAGCAAATTCCCACTATTATTGATATCACTCAAATCTATTTTGACCTTCTGTGCTTCAGGATTAGTATCAGTCAATGCGACATCATATACATACATGAGTCCAAGTTTGATGGCTAGGGAAACAGATTCACATGTGAGATTCTCCAATTCCGCAGGGTGAAATCCAAGGGAGTTATGAATCTCACTAATGCTTTCCAATCTCCGGGATTTCGTTAAAAAAGAGAGTTTTCTGAGGTTCATCAACAGTGACAAGTTCTTGTGCAAAGATATACCACCTAGGGTAACAGAACGACAAGAATAACAGTACGGAATGGTCGTGGTTCCCTCGATACCATAACAGATTGAATGGACATATGTGCTACATGTGGCACAGCAAGCTAGATTAGAGAATGAAAGCTCAGATGATGAGCCACACTCACAGGTTATCTTCGTAATGGCCTGTGTGGGCTCATTGACAAGTTCAGAGTCCGACCCTTTTAGAAAGGATCTCAGCTGGTTGGTTGTCTGAGAAAACTCCTCACCTTGTCTTAGTGATTGAACTGGTTGTGGCTGTTGAAACGTAGCTGTCAATTTCTCATCTTTATAGCCCACAGTCTTTCCATGGGCCCTCTGTAGAAACAAAAATGGATCTAATTCAATCAAATCAAGATCGTTATCTTCGGAAGAAGAAGAAGAAGTGCTAGTGATAACTTTAACGTTAACACTATTTCCATTCTGTTGTTAGTATCATATTTCTGCTAGTAAAGTAAATAATTCGATTCAAAGAAGATGAGACAAACCCATGGTGTCCAGTGACAATATCACCAGCTGTGTAACTCGCGATGCTACGTTTATTGGCCCTAACAACAGCTGGCTTGGTAGATGCGTCTGTGAATCCAGGTGGCTGATACTCCATTGGACAAGAATCCACAAACATCATCCTCATTGTTATGAACTTTTTATCAGGGAGTGGACCTAGCCCTTGAGTTATAACAATGAGTTTTTTCATAACGTGTTGTACTGTTTGTCTTGCGTTAAGGAAAGTGATAACCTCTGTTTCACCTTGACTTAACTCTAGTTTAATCTTTTGATCTGTATAATCAAATGAAAATGTATAAACTTCATGGAGAACCTCTGGTTTGGTTTCATCAAGAAATATACCCAATACCAATGATTTTAAAAGACCCTTACGTAACGCGTCAACGATTCCAATGTCAAGCCAGTTTAAAAACTGATCCACTTGTGGAGACTTACCTCTTGCAAGGGTCTTAATCTTCAATGCATCTGTCTTAAGGGAAGGATCGTTAGGGTCATATCCCACTTCAAACTTTTGAGGGATGAAGCGCTGATCTGTGAAGCTGTCATCTGGGAAGAGGCCACGGAGGAAAGCGACACAACCAAATGACATTCCTAACATTGTATGGATCAACTTCTGACTCTGGGAAGTCCCCATGGAGACCTCGCTTTTGCACTTTGTTCGCTGCATCGTAGATGACATAGTAATTAAAGCGCCGTTTTGGGTTTAATTTTGGTTTGTCTGTTTGATTGATAAACAAAGGCAAAAACCCCATGTTTTCTTTTATTTACTTTACGTGAGGGAAGTGCGAAACGCGTCCCCCATATGCCACAGACTGGAAGTCTAAAGACTTATTACGAGACTGGATAGACTACAGGGACGAGACTACAGCGACTGGAATGCAAAAGAGAGTCTGAGTTAATAACCGCTTATAATAACATTTCTTTGTCATTTTCCATTCACATGCATTTTGACACATTGGCGTGTCTCGAATGTAAACAAAACGTGCGCGCCTGTGACACGTTTTCTCACTTGACACCTCTCCACATGTTGTACCTCTAAGGAATTTATCTCTGCATGTGAAGATCACAGAAGGGGGGCCCACACGTGGAGTCTTTCCCTTTTAACCATGTCACACGAACAATTGGAAGAAGTATATAAAGCGGTACTTTTTGCACTCTTTCATGAGGAAGATACCTTACGTCTTGATGATCCGCAAAGTGCTGACACTTCAGTTTCAACAACTGCTCCAAACCCCCCACGACAATCGAATTAAAATCCAATGTCTCTTAAACAACAGGCAATTGACGTAGTTGCCTCTTTGAAGGACTCTACAGATTGTATTGACTTTAGCAGAACTTCCATCAGTTTTCTAGTTGCACTTGCCGCTGTTGCTGTTCTTTTTACAAATGATAAATCCAAATCATTCTTGGTGTTTATTTGGGCTTGTTTCTTCAAACCATTCACCAGCGGTAAGGATCATAAAAACCATCAGAATAATTTAGAAGTCTTTTATAAGACTCAGGCTAAAGTTTATGACACCACTAGAGAGATATTACTTCAAGGAAGAGACAATGCTTTGAAGATTGCTTATGCTCATGCACTTGCTAATAAATCCGAGAATTCACAAAAGAAGAAGCTCATTTGGGTTGATATTGGTGGTGGCACTGGCTTAAACATAGAAAAAATGGATAAGAACGTTGCTAAATTAGAAGATAACTTTGAAGCTGTCTATTTGATTGATCTCTCAACTTCTCTCTGTGATGTTGCAAGGGAAAGGGTCGCTAAGAACGGTTGGAAAAACGTCTTTGTCATCTGTGGTGATGCATGTGATTTTGAACTTCCACATAATGACGTTGACTTGATCACGTTCTCTTACTCTTTATCGATGATCCCATTGTATCATTCTGCTGTTGACCATGCTGAAAAACTTTTAAACCCAGACACTGGTATTATATGCTCTGTTGATTTCGGTGTTCAGTCCGAGTCTAACTCTATCGGTAGAACAAATACACTTGGTGGTATGGTCAACCGTCACGTTCCATGGATCTTTAGAACCTTCTGGAGACTGTGGTTTGAATGTGACAACGTCCATTTGGATCCTTCCAGAAGAGAGTACTTGGAGTACAAATTTGGTACCATCAAATCTGTCAATTGCTACAACATGAAACTTGGTAAAATCCCTTACTACATCTGGGTTGGAGTTAATAAGCAAGATGACGCTCAGCTTGTCTACAGATTCAACTCCTTAGCCACAGAGTCACCATATCTTGCACCATTGGACCCAAAGAAGACTGAGCCATCCAGTAACATCGATACTCCGGTCTCCAAGGCGCTGGAAGCTGCTCTTGACAATGCTAAAAAGGGATTGCCATATCCATCATTGTTCTATCAGAGACAAACATGGAGAGTCTACTATGATGAGTTGAGTGAGGATTATGAGTGTTTCAAAAACCAATATATCTATGCTTTCACTTGGGAAGATCCAAGAGAAGATGCCAACATCTTGAAGCTTACACCAAATGATACTGTTTTGGCTATTACTTCTGCTGGTGACAACATTTTGTCCTATGCGTCTTTACCAAATGCTCCAAGAAGAATTCACGGTGTCGATTTGAACCCTTGTCAAGGTCATTTAGTTGAGTTGAAACTTGCATGTTTGACCGCCCTTACACAGGAGCAGACTTGGAAAATCTTTGGTGAAGGTAAGATTTCTAACTTCAAAGAGATCTTGGTCAGCAAGTTATCCCCACATATGTCATCAAATGCCTTCCAGTACTGGATGGAGAAAGGCGACAAGGCATTCAATCCAAATGGAAAGGGTTTGTATGATACTGGCTCTACCAGATGGGCTCTTAGATTGGCCAGATACGTCTTTGCTGTTACTGGTTTGACCCAGACAGTTGAGAAGTTAATCAAGGCTAAGACTTTGAACGAACAAAAGGAAATCTGGGATACTCATATCCGTCCAGTGTTATACTCTGCTATTGTTGGTAAGTTGTTTGTCGGTAACCAAGTATTTTTATGGAAAGCCCTTGGTGTGCCTGCTAATCAGGCCGCTATGATGGACACTTCTATCTTGCAATACATCATTGACACATTAGACCCTGTCATTGGTAACTCACTGTTGTCAACTGATAACTACTTCTACTACTTGACCTTGAAGGGTAACTACACACCATCAAACTGTCCAGACTATTTGACCAAGCAGGGATTCAAGGTCCTTTCTAGAAAGCAGAACTCTCCATTAGATGGTGTCCGTTTGCACACTGATTACTTGAATAATGTTCTCCGTAGATTGTCCAAGAAGACAATCTCGGTTGCTGTGATTATGGACCACATGGACTGGTTTGATCCAAAGGGAAACGATGTTGATGATGAGATCGATGCTTTGCATGGTGCCTTGTGTGAAGGTGGTCGTGTCATGCTAAGATCCGCAGCCCAAGTTCCGTGGTACATTAAGAACTTTGAAGCAAAGGGCTTTGTTTGTAAGGCTGCTGCTACTAGACACACAGGAACCATGATCGATAGGGTTAATATGTATGCTTCAACATGGATCTGTAAGAAGGCTGGTTCAGATAAGTCTTTCAGAAAGATGAGTACTATTGCCCTCGATAAGATGTGACTTAGACACACTGTTAGAGTTTTTTTTATTTATTAAAATTGGGCAGGACCCGAAATTTTAACACAAAATCCAGCTAGATTAAATCTTTCTTTTCTTCGTTTGAAAACTTTATGCCCTTGTAGCAATTATAATCCAGTTTTAATGGTAAATAATTCAACTTGATGGAAGACATTGGTTGTGAGCCCTGGTCCTGGCTTTCGCGAAACTTTAAGCAATTTCCGGAGCAGCCACAAGGGAGAGCTGACCTTTCTTGAAACCCGCGTTGTTCTTAGCAACAGATTGACAATACTCTGAGCTGTTATCGAAGTTCGGGATTTGAAAGCACACAGAACAGACACAAAGTCTTTAACACTAAGCGTACAATTGCAGTATTGAGATATCACCACAGCACCACATGACTGAAGTTGCTGCCAGCTCACCTGTTTCACGCAAGGAGGATGTCTCCAGTAAAGCCAGCACACAAGTTAGTGATGTTGAGAGCGTACACTCTTTGCTCAAGTCTCCTGGTGCATCTGTATTTTCTGAAGACGTAGATATTCCATCCAATGCACAACAGTACCTTTCTATTTCCCGTCCGTTGTCTCGTGCCAGTGTCACTTCCGGTTTATCAGTGACAGCTACCAAGGACGGTGTTGAAGGCAAGACTGTTAAGAGACACGGTATCCCAGGTTATCCCTTGAATTTGATCAACAAGATGTACTCCAACTACCAGACAAGATCAAGCGTACCACCAGAATCTGATACTGATGAAGAGGGTAGTGTTTCCAATGTGGACAGAGTTTCCGTTGAGAGTTTGAAAAGTGTCAGTATGTCCAGCATGATACCACATTATGCTGTTTCTGAGGCACCAAGGGATATCAGTGACAGTGAAGTTTATGGGGAAGATACGGTAGAGTTTGACAGAGAATCTAAGACGGATTATGAGAAGTTCTTGATGCGCAGATCGGATACCGATTAACCGGAGGCACAAATGCCCTCCCTCTCAATCTATGGGAAAGGTTTTGTATTTATGCTTTCTTTTATCTTTTGTGTGGCTTATTTTGGAAAGGAATTGTTTTGGCTTTGTTTAGGGTGTCCACAAATGGATTTCTATTATGAATTGACTTATGAATTTTGCAGGTCTATTGGAGAGGAGGGTCTCTCCCGTATTATTTTTGATGACCGCTTTAATGTATGAACTTGTTTATTTGAATATAACTGGTAGAGTTTTTGACTTTGAATACGCATATTTTCAAATCAAATAGAGCTGATTGTTATATAATTGATCAAAATGTGACTGAAGCGTTCCTTGCATCGCGCACGGGTTCCGATTCCGAATCGGAGGAGAGAGCCATCGCCGACGTCATGAAAAAAAAAGCAGTTCCTTTTCTCCACAATGAACTTTGGCAGGACTTCAAGAGCAAGAAATAAAGAATGTTCTCATTAAGCAGAGTGGTAGCCCCACAGCTTTTGAGAGCCTCAAGTCGTGTTCCTCGCTTGGCCAACTGGAGCGCAGTGCGTTCAATCTCCAGTGAACCAAAAGAGGTGTTCACAAACTTGTCCGATGAGCATGACGCTAACAGAGATGTTATCTTCCAGTACACATGGGGTACCTGGTTGAAGAACGATGAGGCACAGAAGAAGAAGAGATACACCAAATTTTCCCTTACTGGTCTCCAATCTGTCTTGAAGGACCTCTATCAGCAAGGAAGAGCCAACACCGAAGGTAAGGCCCCAATTGTCCCACCATCTGTCTCTGAGCAAAACGTTATCAGTCTTCCACACAACCTCTCTGTTTCTTCAACAGGTTCTTTGAACCCAGGTGAAGATATGCATATTAAGCAGCTGATGTCAATTCACGAAGGTAAGCATAACAGAGTCTATAAAGTTGAAACTAACTCTGGTCGTGATTTCATTCTCAGAGTCCCATACCCATTGGACACTGAGTACGCAATCACTAAGCGTATTCAGAGTGAAGTTGCTACCATGGATTTTGCTGACTTGAAGTTGGGTCTTAACGTTCCAAAAGTTTATGCCTATGCTTCTGATAAGGCAAACCCAGTTGGTTCTGCATTCATCTTGATGGAATACATTGAAGGTGACACCTTAATGAGACAGTGGGCTCCAATGACTCCACGTAGAGATCCAAAACAGAAGGAGATCATCGGCCTCGTTGTTGACCCATTGACTGAGTTCCAGGCTAAGCTTGCTGAAGTTGAGTTCAACCAGTTCGGTTCCTTGTACTTCACCGCCGATGCTAAGGATAAGGCTGGTTTGAAGGAGCCATATGAAGGTGAGACCCAAGAAGAGTTGAAGGGCCGTTGGTTTATCGGTCCATCCACAGAGAGAGTTTTCTGGAGAAACAAGCCATTGTTGAGAAAGTCCCAGTTTGAGCCATTCATTGGTCCATGGGATGCTTCCAAGCCATTGGACATTGTTAAGTGCGTTGCTGACATTGAGTTGGAGAATGCTCAAAGCAAGCTCGCTCTCCTTGAGGCCGATGCTGCTGGTATCACTGAGTCCAAGGAGGAATTGAAGCAACAAATTGAGACTTTTACCAACTTGCAGAAGATTGCTCCTGTCATGATGGACGTTCACTCTCCATCTATTAAGAATGTTGACGCTTTGTTCTCCCCACGTTTGGCTCACACTGACTTGGACCCATTGAATGTTTTGATCTGTAAGAAGACTGGTGATCATGTGTTCTTGGACTTTGAGGGTGCTACTGTCAAGCCATTGATTTTCCAGACTACACCAAGATTTGTTGCTTACGAGGATGGTCCAAAGGTGTATGAGTTTGAGATTGATGAGGAGAAGTACGATTCCATGGAGGAAGCTGACAAGTACTACTATGACTTTGCCATTGCACGTACAAGAAACGAAGTTCTTTGGGACTTGAACTTTGGTAAGACTTTTGCCAACCTCGGTTCCGAAGGCTCTCCAGTATTCAAGAGATTGAGAGGTCCATATCTTGCTGCTATTGAGCGCAGAACTGCCAACGAAGTTGCTCTTGTTGACAGAAAAATCTATGAACTCTGTCTTCAGTGGCCACAGTTTGCTGAGCACAAGTTTGTTACCGTTTCTGAGTTCCCAGTCGCTTTGGAGCAAGACAAGTTTGAAAGACACGCCAAGGAATTGGAGAAATACTACAATGAGTTGAGTACCGTTCCATTTGCTGTCACTGGTGGCTGGGTCCCACAGGACTTGTTTGACTCCTTGAAATCTCAAGGTGTCATTAAGCAGTTGGAGAATGGTGATTACGAAGTTATCCAGGAAGAGGCTGCCTCTACAGATGCCTGATGAGAGGATCAAAAAAAAATTTTACTAGTGTTGCATATAGACAATGACAACGTGTACATATTTCTTAATTGAATTTATTTGTGTTTTCAAAATATATAATAGTCTTGCAATTGACGATTCAATTACTAGTTGGTTGGTGGTTTGTTCTCCAATGGCTTATCAATAAATTTAGTATCTTTGATCTCAGCCAAAGTTGGGTGTTGAATCACAGTGGTGTACCAACGGACAATGGCTGGGTGATTAGCTATCCAGTCTTTACCCCAGACGTATTGGAACCCTCTCTTCATCAGCGAAGCTGCAAAGAGATCAGCAAGAGAGAGATCATCAGAGGCCAAGTATTCATGGTCTTGAAGACGTTTCTCAAACACATCTGCAATTTTGTCACTTGTAGCCAATGCCTTTGTGACTTGTTGCTCAAAATATGGGGACTTACCACGCAATGGTTTAAAGTAAGCTGCGAGTTGGGGAAGAAGCTCGGAGTTCACCAAAGACATCCATCTGATTATCTGGTGGAAAGTAGCATCATTGTCTCCCAAAAGAGTCTTATCACCAGACAAAGAGACCAAATGCAGCAAGACAGCAATAACTTCAGTTAATTGGTAATCGTTCTCACCAACAAATGCTGGACACTTGTGAAGTGGGAAAGTATTAAAGTAATAATCGTCCTTTGGTGGGATGGAAATATCGAGTTTGTAGAACTTGACAAGACCAATAGCCAAGATGTTACGTGTGTGGCCCTCACCGTACAGTTTTCCAAGAGACATTGCAGTTATTTTAGTTGTCGTTTAATAATGATGGAAAGTACACTATCATTACAGGGAAGAGTGGGGGGTCTCCCTTTAAAAGGATCGACCAGTGTGAGTCAACGAAAAAACACCAATATGATAGTTGACCACATGTGGAATCCATAAATAGAATACTCAACGGTACAGTTACAAAGACGCATGACCATGTTATATGAGTAAGTCACTCTTGATAGTCTTCTTGGTGGCTGAATAAACCTGTAGGATATATAACCAAGGCATATTGCTACCGGCACCCCACTAGTGCTTTCCCCCTTAAGATAAAGACCGTCTAGATATCAATATCAGCCATCGTATTAAAGGAGGTGCATATATTCTTCCAGTTTCTATGTAAAGCAGTTATCTTTTTATTCATCTACAGGTCAAACTACTTCTGTGTGTTTTGTTTTCGATTCGAGATGGTTACAAATGTGTAACGCTGCTTGGTACATCACAGAATGATTCATCGCGCGCCATTGTTTACTTCTTCCATCAACACATAGTATCGAACAAAGTAAGCCGCCACAGTAAAAAAGTTGTCAAATGTCAAACTTGAAAACACAATTATCTCAGTTGATCGGTAAATGACACCTTAATAATTTGTTTTCAATGAAATCTACAAGGGCGCTAACTTTTGATAGATTCAGCAGTGTCGGTAACAGAAAGACTCCAACACAATCTCTCAGCAAATGACATTGCAGCTTTAGTCAGCTCTATGAACTCCATACTACCAATTGCTGAGCGTTATGAGAGGCTTTTACGGACGGTTGATATTACTGGGTTGGACGATATGAGTTTACAACTTGAAGTATCAGCCGTGAACTTGTGGAACTCAGTATCATTGGCTCTCAAAAGTGAGCTATCACAAACGAGAAAGGTTCTTTGTTCTGTTAAGTTCTTTACATGCTTGCTCTGTTGCATTCATGAATCCTTAGTACCATCATTGAAGGAAAAATTTCGTACGGTGAACTGTTTGTACAGAGCTTTAAGAACCGCAATTGATGAAGATGATCTCACTATGGCGGGGAAAATCCAAGAACATGGAGATAGATTATTTAAGTCCTTAGAATCCTTATCAACGGGATTTGACCAGGACGTCCTTCGAGAATTCCAAAAAGTGAAGACAGAGTTGTTTATTACTAAAATGCAACTATCAATCGTTGAAGGTGATACAGAAATGGCAAAGTTCTATGAAGAGCGGGCTGAATTACTGAGTCTTATGATAGATAGCAACGAGAACTCAAAGTTTTTGGAAACTCTAAGAATCATTTATAACTGTTCTGTGATATTGTTCGATAAGGAACTATTTGAGGAGGCGATCCATTTCTTGAAGAGGTCTCTACCTCTAATAACACATATCGATTCCTCGATACATGAATCTGACTTAGTCAAGAGATCTTATTACTCAATTCTATGCAGATGTTGTTTTAAAGTAAGCTCACCGGAAGCTCTTGATCTTGCTGCTGATACAATTCAACTAATGGAAGATCTTTCATCTCCGCAAACGGTGGAGCCTTTCGACCTAGCCATTGAGTTGTCTAAGATCAGAGGAATGACCTCAGATATTGAATCAATCATTGTCAGGATGATCATGGCTGTTCCAATAACCAGTAACTTCAAATCAATATTGGGTGTCATTAATGATTACGCTAACGTGGACACATCAAGTGCAATCAAGTGCTACGAATATGCGTTCACAAACAAGCTTAATCCTGATGAAGACCATGATGGTTTGGAAATGCTCGTTGTTGCTATGGTCAATGCTTATGTCAAGGACAAAAAGACCTCCCCAGATATACGGCATAGGGGTCTCTCACGGTTCTTGGATTCGGCAGATCGTATCATGTCAAGACCGGTATCGAAAAAATGCTCATCTTCATCCATCACATTACTTTGGACGGCTGGCAAAGGGTCTATGAAGGCTGAAGAATACTTGGATGCTATTCAGTGGTTTGAAATTGCACTACACCGTGTACTACAAATTAATGAAGTGGATAAGGCAAAATTTCAACGATCCTTACAGGCCTGTTATCTTCAAATTGAGAACTATGATCAGATTGACGTTATATATGGACAGATGTCTCCTCATGGCCAAGACTCTTTAATCACGCAGTATAACATGTTCAAGGCATACACGGCCCGTAATGATCAGAAGAAGATGATGGATTCATTGAACAGGATTGTTGCTTTTGATGATAAAAACTTGATTCCTTTGCTTTCTCTCTGTGCAATTAATTGTCAGACAAACACACGAGTGGCAGTTGAAACTATGATCCATCTTTTTAAAAAGTTGGATCAAGGATTAGACTCAGATATCTCTGTTGCGAGTACACTCAAGTGCGTAATCGAACTTATCTTGAAAGAGTCGGAATCACCCTTTAAAGATGAATACAAAGAGATACTGCTAACTTTACTTCAAGAAGCTCAGGCGTTTGCAGAAAAGAACCCCCAAAGGTTAACAGTTGATGAATTGATGTGGTTCAGTGCTCAATCCTTTAACATGGCGAGGGAGTATCTATTGACTAATGACTATTTCTATGGTGACTTATTTGCTTGTTGCTCTTCCAGGTTTATTGATCTCATAAAAGATGACATCAGCTGGACTCAAGCTCTAAATATGAAGATTTGGTCTTTCCGGGCCGGATTACTCTCTATCATGTGTCAGAGCAAAATCACAAATGTTGATTCTGGTGTTGTCTGGAGCAATATTCGTACTAGGTCTTTGAATTTGAGACTCATGATTGATGAGTTGATGATATCTGTGCAACAGAATTCAGAACACCTCCACTTGAAGCCAGAGTTGGAAAAATGTTTGTTGGATTGTATGATCTTTCAATTCCGTGCGGAGTTAGAAAGTGGGACTGAGGGCTCTGTCGAGGCCATTTTGAAGGAATCCCAAGGCTTTAAAACAATCGACTTTGATTCTACTTTGGTCAACATCACATTGGAGGGAAAGCCTTCAACTCGCTTGAAATGCCATGTTCTCTCATCTATTATTGAACGCAACCTTTCAGACTCTGAGATCCCAGCTACAACCATTTCACGTTGGGTGCGTCTTTTACTCAAGCATGGAGATACGGAAAAATCTATTCAGAAAATCCTCACCCAGATAATTTCCCTTATTGGCTGTCAAGAAAATAATAACAGGTTCCCCGCACATGAGATTGAATGGATAGCAACACAATGTTGGAATCGAGGTGTCACTATGTTTTTTGATGATGATAAATCACAGGGCACAATTTGGTGCTCTCAGGCTATGAAGCTATCAAGATTTGTGAACGAAAGATTAGAGCTGACTTTAACTAAAATGTGGGAAGAAATTATTTCAGGGTGAACATGTTTTATTGTCTAATGAGCTATAAATATACAGCATTGTGTGAGTACTTCAAAAGGGGGGGGGCAAAGATACAACAATTAATCAATTCTATTATCTCCAAAAGTAATGAGATTAAGATGGATCCAAGTGTAATTATCAAGCACATGAAGACTGGTGAAGTTGTTGATCAAACATCACCTCTTCCCTCCCAATAATCCTTTATTTTCTGATCCCATCCTTCTTGGACACTCAGCTCTTGAATCAGAGCTACAATCTTAGCGTGTTCACTTTCATGTGTAAACACTTTGCCAGCTATGAACAGGCACCAAGGGGAGTACCATGGAACTCTTGAACTGTTTTTGGAAATCATTCCACATAGTCGTTTTGCGTAGTGAGAAACCGGGTGAGAGCGTACTTTGACATCCATTGGTTTATGTGACAGCAGCAGCACTATTGCTGTGTTGAGAAGAACGTGGGTATGAATCTGACGTGGTGATGAGAGAAGAATTTGTGGGAAAGGGGATGATTCTTGTTCCAGGACAGTAGAAAGTGTAGCCAGTTGTGAGGTTGCCTTGTTGAAGGCCATCAAGAAATCTTGTTGGTGGATGGAAAGAAGTGGTAAGAGTGAATATGGTAAAGAGCTCTTTTGTTGCTGCTGCTCTTGTATGATGAACTGGGAGCATGTGAGGTTCAGGATGGTTATATGGAAGTTAATTTCCGGTTTTGATGATGACAGGTGATGAACAATGGGTTTGTGTTGGGAGTGATGATAAAGGAAAAGTGTTAAGAAGAGTACAGTTGATTCACGAATAACAGATACCTCATCAGTGAACTGCTGCGATGGTCTTCTCGATGTGATGAGATGTGTTAATGCATGCTTAAACAAGAATAATGGTGGCATAGTAAAAGAGTCCGATTTTAATGCACTCAATGCAAAGACAGAATATAGCAATGCCGGTTCACGTTTCATTAAAAGTGGTATCTCCTCTGAGAAGAACAACTCGTCACCAACATCCATCATTGGTGCAACATCTCTGATATAAGTGTCCATGAGCTTGATTTGATCCTCTTCTCTCATTAAAAGTGGTGAATTTATAGGTGTAACTTGTGTGCCTCCAGTTGTTAAATAAGTTTGTAAAATTTTTGACATATCATGCAATTCCACTAACTGATCTGGAGTTAACCCTTTTGTTTTAGATTCAACGCTATCGGATCTCATCATGGGTAAAGATGTTGAAAGTTGATAGTTTCTTGGTGAATAACGAGAGGAAGTATCATCTTTACCACTCGTTGAAGGGAAAACCGAATGATTTTCTGATAATTGATTATGCTGTTGTTGTGCTAATGAATAAGAAAAAAGATCCGTTGAAAGTTTGCGGTTATGTGCCACTGCAATAGGACCAGTCGAGGTAAATGCACTATTTACTGTTGCTGTAAATGGTTGTGGTGTGTAATTGAGTCCCAGTTGTGTTGTACCTGGGAGAATACTACTTGAGTATGAATGTTGAGGGATATAGGATGACAAGTTGGAGGAAGATGATGATTGTGTGGTTGTTGGTGGAGCAGTAGTATATTGAATACTATTACGTCTAGATGATCTTTTAAGCTTTGGTACTGGCCATTCACAAATTTCATTCTTAGAGATGCAACCATGACATATAGGTTTATGCTCATCACATTTTTTGTGCTTTCTGCGACAATTTAAGCATCCAGTTCTTACCCTTTTTCTTGTACTTGATTGATCCGTCGAAGATGCACTATTGGATATCGTTGGCGAAGTTTGTGTAGGACTTTTGGAATCTGTTGAGGACGGCATTAGGTTGTGGTTGTGATGGAGATAAGCTGTCTGTTGTTGGTCTGTAAGAGTTGAGGAGCTCATAGCAAAAGAAGACAACGACAACGAAAAAAAAACACAGATTACAGGGGGCGGAACAAATTGGTAAATTACAAAGGAGAAGGTGTAAAAGGCTTTTGCATAATGAGTGATCTTTGTGGAAAGGGAACTCCGTTGTGTTTTTAACCCATTGCATGGCCGGCTGCTTCCGGGTACGGTTCGAATTTTCAGTGAGGCAAGGACATGCACCCCGGACTCGACTTGGAGGGCGATGAGACTAAGCGCGGGGGGAGGACTGAGACTACGGCACTCGGTCTTTGCAGCGGGTAAATCTTCAATCAAGGGGGGATGGGTGGGGAGACTATAGTTTTGGGTGGGCAACGATAGATTTCTTTATTCTAGTACGGAATACTCTATTGAACATATCCATATATCTCTTACGACAAATTTGAATGAAAAATAATTTGTGGAATGTTAATAGTTGTGGGGGCTGTTTTGTCTGTCTTGTGTGCTGTTTTTTTTTTTTTTTTTTTTTTTCCTGCTTTTCCAATCGCGGAGCTCTCGGGTCAATGATCGTTGACTATGACTTGTGGGCTTTCAAGGGTTTGTACATGCGTCATGAATTTTTCCGCGGAGCCGATAGTCTCAGCGAGAGTCTCTTCTTGCTTTCTCTTTATACAGTGAAATGGACCATTGCTATTATTTAAACCAAATGGCGAACCTTATGGAAAGAAATAGAGAGGTCTACAACTGACAAATATACAGCGATAATTGACAAGTTGGCTTTGTGGGGTTTCCACTATAGCTCTTTGTATTGCGCGTGCACAGAGGGTAGAGTCTAGAAATAGCCTATGCCACCAGATCTACATACCACCGCGGCAAAAAAAAAAGAAATATTCAACAACTAAGCCCGTATTCCATTTAGCCCCCACCCCCTTGTAACCCAGCCAGCTCTCGGCTCTTGGATTGTTACTAATTAAAGGACTGAGGTTGTTTTTTTTTTTAAAAATTATTTTTTTTTTATTTTTTTTTATTTTTTTTTTATTTTTTATTTTTTTTTTAACTGCGTATCCGCTTCAATCACCGAAGATCCGCCCTGTCCAGTCCCTAATTCGCTTCCGATTCGTTGGAGTCGCGTGAAGGGGAGGGGGGCGCTAGAGCCTAGAAATCGGAAACCGAGGCGCGAGGGTCTGAGTCAAGGGACTGAAGACTTGGCTTGCGATCGATGGGCGATCAGTCCGGGGTAAGTACGGGGGGGGAGGAGAGACTGCAAGATTACATTTTCCCCGGGAAAGAGGAACCAAACATTGTTAAAAGGGGGAAATTTCCATACTTTGATTCATATCATTCTGTATATTTGATTAAAGCAGTGGTTTGTTCTCCTTATTGATAGCCCGAGACTTAACTTGTGGGTGGGGCGAGGGATGGAGAGCGGAGTAGTGTTGCTTACTGATAAACATCAATAGTTTCACACAAACACAACTTCAAAGTAAAATCTCTCACATACGGCACTTTCTATATATCTCTCAGTGTAGTAAATGGAAAACCCCACTCCTGGGAGGCTGAACATGGCAATCAAGTTTCGGGTGGCTGGAGATCCCAGTAGAATCCCAAAAAAAGAGAGTCGGAATACAACCATCCTCAGGTCCGAGAGAGAAAACTGAAAACCCGGAGACGTCCCATCTTAATCAATTCTCAGTACCATTCGATATTCTCGGGAAAGGTCCTCATTTCTCTCAAGGCTATAATAGACCTGGATTACTGTTTTTTCAGGGGGGGGAGTTTGTAGTTCTTTAAACTTTCTGCTTCTTCTTCATCGGTCTTTCCTCTTCGTCCTCATCATCTTTCGTAACAGTAAAACCCTGGTCTTTCAATCTCATACACCAAGCACCTTGTTCCAATAATGTAGTATCCTCTTGAAGCTCTGGACCAACAAGATCATACCACCAACCCACAAACTCCATGTATTCACCAATTGTGTATTTCAACTTGGGAACATCACCTTTAAGTTTTCCGAAAACGTACTCTGCACACTCGTCACTGAAAAATGGGGGAGAAGTAGTCGTTACACCACTGAGTAATGAAAGTATTAATGATGCAGTAGCAGGACCAACACCTCTTAAGACACATAAGTGTTGAATTGCAATTTTGACACATTTTTTGTAACTATCCTTGTCTTTATTCTCTTGGTCAACGTACTCTAACATTTTGGCAAATCCTAACTTTGAGGCATCAATAACAGACTCTTCAGAGTTTTGTGCAATCAATTTAGGTAAAGTTGGACGAAATTTACCCTTTTGTAACTTCCAATCCATTAACTTCTTAAGTTCATCCAATGATATATGCAACCCTTGATCCTTCTCTTTACGGGACTTCAACTCAACAATGAAATCGTTCCTCCAAAGGTCCAATGACTCCAACTTATCATTGCGTGATACCTGTCTTGTGAATGACTTGTAACACTCAGAACGTGCTTCCAAGAGTGTGGAGATCAACTCTGACGCGTCCTTCTTACTCATAACTGTCGTGCCTGGACCTGATTCTACACGCTTCAACGACTTTGGTGGCATCTGTGTTTTTTTTTCCACTTCTTTCTTCTCAACCCAAACAAATTGAAAACTCTGTTTAGCTTTTGTTTCTCCTCTCAATTCCTCTTAATTTAATAGTAAATTCCATAACTATGTGTTTTTCAATCACCGACGGAGATCCGTTCGAGACAGAAAAAACGGTTATGTAGCCATGCCCTTTTTTTGCCTCGAGCGAGCTTTTCCGCCCGTTAAAAAGATGAATCATCTTCGTCTCCTTTTGCTGTCAAATGCTTCATTAAAATAACTGAAATCAATAAGAAATTATGGCTATTGAACTCCTTTCAGATAAGTCAAAGGGACTTTTAGCCCTTTCAAACAACTTGAAACTTGCCATCGCATCCGAGGCTTTCAATCAGAAGCTCAATACAGAGTCTGGTGAGTTTTATCTGTCATTTTAAGCTCATCGCATGATCAACTAACATTTTATTTTTGAAAACAGACAAGCCATCTTTGGTTCTCAAGTCTAACGGTGTTGAGATCGTTGATGCAAATGCTATTGTTAAGTTCTTGGCTTCTGACTTTACTCAGACCGTTGACATTGCCTTTGAAGAGGATGCCCTCTACCCCGTGCTCAAGGCTAATTCCACCGATGCCACCGTTCTTTCCACTGCGCCATCATCCACACTCTCAGGACTCACCGCAAGTAACATCATCATCTTTGCCTCCTCATATGCGATCTCTAACAAGGCTTACCCTGAGTTTGCTGCCTTGGAGTCAGTCAAGTCCGCCATCGCAATCGCTACTAAGATCACCTCCATTGAACGTGCAGTGCCAGTGAACAACAACGTCACTAATGTGGTCACAGACTTTGCCGTGGAAAAGCAGTCTTCTGAGATCTTGCCAGACCCTTCAAAGCGTAACATTCTTATCACATCTGCCTTGCCATATGTTAACAACGTTCCACATTTGGGTAACATTGTCGGTTCGGTCTTATCTGCTGATATCTTTGCCCGTTACGCAAAGGCCAGAAACTATAACACCTTATTCGTATGTGGTACTGATGAGTACGGTACCGCTACTGAAACTAAGGCTCTGGAGGAAGGTGTCACACCAAGAGAGTTGTGTGACAAGTACAACAAGATCCATGCTGAGGTGTACGAGTGGTTCCAGATTGGCTTTGATTACTTTGGTAGAACTACCACCGAGCAACAGACCAAGATCGCTCAAGATATCTTCCTCAAGTTGCAAGATAACGGATTCTTGGAAGAGCACACCATGGATCAGTTGTACTGTCCAGAACACAATGGTTACCTTGCTGATAGATTTGTTGAAGGTACATGTCCAAAGTGTCAATACGAGGATGCTAGAGGTGATCAATGTGACAAGTGTGGTTCCCTTTTAAACCCATTGGAGTTGATCAACCCAAGATGTAAGATCGATAACGCAACTCCTGTTCAGAAATCCTCTGAACATGTTTTCCTCTCCTTGGACAAGCTTGAGCCAGAATTGATTGAATGGTACAAGGCTGCATCTGAGAAGGGTGACTGGTCTAAGAACTCTAAGAACATTACAAACTCTTGGTTGAAGGAGGGTCTCCACCCAAGATGTATTACTAGAGACTTGAAGTGGGGTACTCCTGTCCCATCCGAGAAGTTCAAAGAGAAGGTGTTGTACGTTTGGTTCGATGCCTGTATCGGTTACGTCTCCATTACCGCAAACTACACTAAGAACTGGGAACAATGGTGGAAGGATCCAGAGAACGTCAACTTGTATCAGTTCATGGGTAAGGACAACGTTCCATTCCACACTGTCATTTTCCCATCCACTCAGATTGGTACAAGAGAGCCATGGACTCAGTTGCACCACTTGAACACTACAGAGTACCTCCAGTATGAAGGTGGTAAGTTCTCCAAGTCCCGTGGTGTTGGTGTCTTTGGTAACAACGCACAGGAGTCTGGAATTCCACCATCTGTCTGGAGATACTACTTGGCTTCTGTTCGTCCAGAGACTTCTGACTCTCAATTTTCTTGGGATGACTTCCAGTCAAGAAACAACAACGAGTTGCTCGCAAACTTGGGTAACTTTGTTAACAGAATTGTTAAATTTGTTAATGCTAAGTACAATGGTGTTATCCCATCTTTCAACCCAGAGCTTGTGAATAACTACCCTGAACTCACAAAGGACCTCAACTCTATTCTTTCTCAATATGTACAGGAGATGGAGGCCGTCCACGAACGTAAGGGTCTTGAGGTCGCTATGAACTTGTCTGCTCGTGGTAACCAGTTCCTTCAGGAGAACAAGCTTGATAACTCACTCTATAACAACTCGCCAGACCTTGCCGATGCTGTTGTTGCCGTCGGTTTGAACATTGTCTACTACGTTGGTTCCTTGATCTACCCATACATGCCAGAGACAACGAATCAGATCAATGAGATTCTCAGAGCTCCTCAGTTGGCTATCAGAGATGAATTTAGCATCGCTTTGAAGGCTGGACACTGTATCGGTAAGGCTCAGTACTTGTTCAAGAGAATTGAGGATGACAAGGTCGCCTCTTTGAGAGCCAAGTACGGTGGTCAACAGCAGAAGTGATTGCATGATTCCGGTCATTTCTTTTCATTTCCCGTTTAGTCTGCTTTAAACTGCGTGCTAGGTACTACACTTCGATTATACATCACATAATTAGTAATCGTGAATATTAAATTCAAACGTAGTTTACAAAATAATATCTCGGGATTTATTGGGTTTAATCAAGTTAATAATACACATAGTTGAGACTGATAACATCAAAGCGTCATTATCAGTCCATTAAGATCACACCAGACCATTCAACGGATGAGGAGAGTTGAGCATCTATAATCAGGCAAGTGCTGTGATCTCTACTCCCCTTTTTCCAATTGCATGGATCTTGCACAGAGTTGAAAATTGGTAATACAAAAGGGTAACAGGAGATCGTCAGTTGATAAAAAAAATAAAGGTGAAAGTCAAAAATGGAAATAAAAAAGGGGATGGAACTGAAGAGAAACTAAAAAAAAAAATAGGGTGTGTTTAGGTATTGATGGGGAGAGAGAAAGTAGTATATGGTTCCGGTAAGAGATTTTGATCATACTATTTGGCCTTAGATTGCAGCAATGTACAAGGCAACGAGGACACCAACGAAGCCATTAACGAATGGCAATTTTCCCAAGATCAAACTCAAAGTAAGTTGGTTGTGGAAGGAATGAGCTTTAATCTTTTGACACAAAGTTGCAGAGTTCAAAAGTCCCTTCTCGTCAGCCCAGACCTCACTGTTGTTTTTGATGTCATCGAAAGAGACATTTCCTGACAAGAGGAAGTAAGCCAACAACAACTTGATCAAATTGAAAACCAATGGATCAAACTTGGTCTTTTTATGCTTCTTACCAATAAAGTTGAAGTAGTAAGAACCAACAACTGGGATGATAAGGGCAACAAGTGCCCAAGTCAAGATAACTAAGATGTTCTTCAATTCGAAGAAAACCGCAAGATCTGGAACGGAAACGTTAAGATCGATGTACTTGGAGTACTTGGACAAAATTTGTTGGTCCAAGTAGGAGACCTTTTTCAATTGAATCCATGACACCTGCTGGTTTACCAAGATAGCAAATTCAGAGAAAGTGGTAATTGAATTCACAGTCTCTGCTGTACTCAAGGCCTTCTTGGTGGAGTTGCTCTTAGAAACGATCCAGTCAGATCCATCGTAGCACCAGTCCTGAACCTTCTCGGTCTGGTCACCGAACCATTCCTTGACAGACCCAACAAAGTTGAAGGACTCACCTGCCTCTTCTGCTTCATCCTCCTCCAAGATTTCAGCACCCTTCTCTGCAGACAAAACCTCGACATCAGAGTTGTCGGACTCCTCCTCATCGTCGGAGATATCTTCTACTGTCTCATTGGTCTTCAATGGGGAAGAAAAAGAGGCTCTGAAACGCTGACCCAGTGACAAAAGTCTGGAAGGGGAGGAAGTGATCTTCTCAGATAGCGTTGGGATTGGCTTAGATGGTGAAGATGCAATGTCACCTTGTTGAGTAGACTTGACTGGAGAGTTTCTCTGTCTGAACTGAACGTACTTCTTGAAATCAGAATCTTCCTCCAACTCTGGATGGTTGTCAAAGTGCTCAACAATTCTGTCCTCCAAGATGAGCTTGGTACCATCATCCCTATTTTAACCACGTTAGTATTATAATCCTCCAAAATCGATGGTAATCGGCGGCTCTGGTCAATATCAAAACAACAACAACGCGACCCATCCCCCTCTCAACCCCCCGGGGAAAGCATTAACCGTACCATAATGAAAAAGACCTGCAAAACTCACTTCAAATTCAACTGTTGTGCCATTTCGACCAATTTGGCCTTCGTCAAGTTCTTTAAACTCATCGTTTGCTATGTGCGTGGATGACTTTTGGTAATGTAGGTGCTCTCCACAACAATGTGGTGGGAAAACCGGTGTGTTTATGTGCGGATTCCCGTTGTCTTTGTGTTGTTGTTTCGCGCTTCCTTGATCAGCGTTGCTGGGGCAACATCACGTCTGATGGGAAGTAGTAACCCCGGAAACGGAAAATTGTAAACAAACATTGCATATCGCGCTTATTACCTATTTGGTTGTTTGTTTACACTACAATAAAGAGTTACGCGTTTTTCTTATGCAAATGTTCATTTGAGAGTCATTTATAAGTGGTTTACACTTCATCATTTGAGTCTCTAAGGAAACGACTCTGATACATCGCCACCAAAGTCATCACCACAATACTCCACCATGGTAACCATGAGATCTTACCTTCTTCACCCCATGTCATCAAGTAACCCCATATAAATGGACCAATGCATCTAGCAAGTGCATTCACTGAGATCGTAGCACCATTGATCATGGCTCTGTGCCTTGGTGGAGAGCAATTATGCACAATTAACAAGATTTGTGGGTTAGCCATAGCAGCTGCCAAAGTCTTTAGACATGTAACTGAGTAGATAGCAAGATGTGATAGTAGTGAGTAATCTGCGAGGAAAACGATATACGGAAGGAAGAAGTAGATCACGGGGAACACCGCAATGAAACGACGATATGTTACCAGTGAGTCGTAGTTACGATCAACATATGGGAACACAACGACGATTAAGAACACTCCAAGAATACCAGTAGATGATAACAAAGTACCTGTGTCTTCAGCGGTATATCCAAGTCCACCACTTATCTTTAATGGGAACTTTGAGGACAAACTACCATTCTCATCACGTGCAACACCGTATGCAAGGAACACTGGTACAAACTCTTCGAAAACCGTACCGTGAAGTGCCATAATGAAACTGCAAACAACAGCGTAAAAGATAGAAGGTGTTAATAAGGCCTTGTAGCTTGCATTCTCATCATCACCTTCCTCATGCATTGAATAAGCCCTGATAATGGCTCTACTCTGGCGACGAGAGAGCACTGGTCCAATGGATTGAACCGAATCATCCGAACTGTTGGAGTCACGGCGTTGACGTGGAACTCTTAGGGGTTGTGGATTTCTGAAAATGGATTGTCCATCTTCATTTTCACTGTTGGGTTCAGACTCTGAGTCAAGCAGTGGTGACTCCTCATCAATTACAGAACTGGAAGACTTCATAATTGATGAGCCTACTGGTGCAGATGATTTTGACTGCCATGGTCTTTGCTTTGGTGTTACTCCAAAGACATACTTCAACACGAGATCACCTACTTCCACAAAGTAGTCTCTGCGGTATTTGTGTTTAAAGTGTGTCTCCTCCATCAAGAACATCATCACCAACATACTTCCAAATACAAATAGCGCCACTGTGATATTTGGTAGTGCATATGGGAATTTCTGGGCGAGAGGTCTTAAGAGATCAAATCTGCTGTCATTACCGGAGAGGTACCCTCCAATAATAGGACCCACGATGGAACCAAATTGCCAAACCATAGGCATAACAGAAAATGCAATAGCTTGGTGCTTACGCTCAGTTGCAACTTCACCGAGCATTGTACGGATCACCGCTACATTTCCATTTAATGATCCAAGTATACCACGCGCAACAAATGCCATCCAATAACTCTTAGAGAAACCAAGTAAAAGAGATGATACAATGGATCCTGTGAGACCGATCATGATTGTAGGCTTACGACCATGCTTATCTGCGAACCTACCCCACTGGAACCCCATGATCATCTGACAGAATGCAAAGATAGAAGAAAGGTAACCCGAATACATGGAGACTTCAGCCTCTGATTTTGCAATACCAAAGTCACGAACCATAAAGTAACAGTATGGGAATAACGACGTGAAAGTTATGGGTTCAGCGAAACGAACCAGTGCGATGACCAAGATTTGTGCCCAAGGGAATGAACGCATCTGGTCCCTGAAGGACTCTTGTGTCTTCGCCATTGTTTACTAGTTGTTGAGCCCTTATCACAAAACCTGTGATAATTAAAAGTGGTATTTGATGTTCCTTTTTACACTCCTGTGATTATTTAAAAGAAAGGATCTCCACAATTCAATAAACTTTTCAAGTTCTTACATTTTGATTGTGAAGATACTGCGTCATTGAACCTTCGGGCGATCTTCCCGATCTGGAAACTCTCCGGCAGAGCCACACCCGATGCCTTCTGTAGACGGGGAACGGGTCATTCATTCATACCCATAGTTTTTAGTTGATTAAACTTCACCATAATAAAATACAATACACAGATAAACTTGCTACAATTTAATATGCGGTTATAAGAAACCCTGATAAGTCGTATGGGTTATGAGCGCGCTAAATCCGGGGCTCCAGCGATCGCCCGCCGGCCTTTAAAGATACTCAATGGGGGGGGACTCCACACAAGCCTACACAGCTCATCGATACAATAAATACACAACAAATAACGCTTCAAAGTATTTGAAATAATGAGTCGACCACATCTTGTAATAATATCGGGGGGAACTGCAACGAACTCGCTGGTTTCTCTGTTTCAGT
This sequence comes from Petasospora bimundalis, assembly GCA_030569745.1. NCBI lineage: Eukaryota > Fungi > Ascomycota > Saccharomycetes > Phaffomycetales > Wickerhamomycetaceae > Petasospora > Petasospora bimundalis. The sequence continues at coordinate 42,548 of JAJMLR010000029.1, forward strand.
CACTCTCCCATCACACAGCTTACATCCTTCCCATCTCTGACAATGGTGGGTCCACTTCTGAGATCCTCCGTGTACTTGGAGGTCCAGCAATTGGAGATATTCGTTCCAGAATAACGAGACTCATCACTCATGTGGGATTTAAGAACCTATTAAGTTACAGATTAAGTGAAGATGCTGATGAGGCCAAATTAGAATGGACACAAATCGTTGAGGGAGTTCACCCTGTATGGGATGGCATTGAAATTCATTGTAAAGAAATGGTTAGAGCTTTTTTGATTCATGTACACATGGAATTATTGAAAAAGTCACGTAATGCATCTACTAATTTCCACTTTGAATTGGCAAGTATCGGCAACATGCTCCTTACCGGTGCTCGTCTCTTTGTTGGTTCTCTTGATAGTGCGATTGAGCTTATCCTCCGAATGACTAGAATCGATCCAAATGTTCAGATAGTTCCATGTCTCAACACAAATTACACATATCACATCTCGGCGGCTTTACAAAATGGAGATATAATTACGGGCCAATCACAGATATCACATCCACACGAATCCCCAGAGCAAGTTCTTAGTTCTACAACCTCGGTGAACCTATATGACCCCAACACAGTAACACAGGGAACAATGTCCAAGTTCTACTCTTTGAATGGAAATTACACTCTACATGAAGACATACCTTATCAGCATCCAGACCTTCTTGTATCTCAGCTCAAGTTCTCCAAGACAGTGAACTCCCCGCTTAAATCACCTATCGAACGCATCTTCTATATCAATCCATACGGAGAAGAGATACATCCAAAGGCTAACTCACGTACTCTTGAATGCCTCAAAGGTGCAAAAATGATTGTTTATTCTATTGGTTCCCTTATGACAAGTATAATTCCTGTAATTATCCTTCAGGGTATTGGAAAGGCAATTGCAGAGAACTCAAAGGCAAACAAGGTTATGCTTCTCAATGGAAATCACGACCGTGAAACTTTTGGTATGAGTGCATTAGACTTTATTAAAACAATTCATACCGCTGCAAAGTACAGTTTTGGCAATTCTAATGGTAAAGAATTGAAATATTGTGATGTCTTTACACATTTGGTATATATGGAGGAGAGTGAGATAGTTGTTGACGTAAGTAGCATTGAAAGTTTGGGTATCCGCTGTGTTAAAATAGCAACGGATGATGCTACGTCGGATCTAACTTCAAAGATCAATCTATATGATTTAGAAGATTTACACCAAGCACTCCTTGACATCTGGAGATAGAGTCCCAAAAGTAAAAGAATCAACGTCATATATATTCATGCTCTGTACTTACTAGGAATTTTTTTCAAGTTTATTTGCTTCTCAAACTGTTCAAGTGTCAATTTGAGCAAACCAGGAACGTTTTGTTCGTGCTCAATTTCGTGTTCATGGTGTAAAAGTTCATGTTCAACATCTTCCTTATGCACTACTTTGACATCGGGATCATTATCTCTGTGATACTTGTTCCAGTGGTGCACTTCATATTCGTGCTCGAAATCGCCATGATGACCAACACCAACTTTAAGATCTGGGAACTGTCCACCATTTGCTGCAAATTTCAAAAACTCCTCTTTAGTAACCTTGCTGTCATCATTGGCATCCATTAAAGTTAATACTGACTTTACAATCTCCTTTTTAGTCTCCTCGCTAATAACCTCGGAGTCGTCATGACCACCCATTCCGTCACCTTTACCCACAACCTCATCTCTAAAGAGTCCATATGTATTCAGGATATCATTAGCGTCCATGTATCCCTTATCCTTCATGTCATGCAATCTGAAGAAGAATTCTGCGTCGTACTCATCAAGTCCATGCTCTTGCTTCATGTGCCATTGCTCCCATGTTGTCCCCTCCGGAACGGCTTGATGAAGATCTGTATCAGAATCGTGGGACCCATGAGCAAAGGCCAGTGTAAGAATGGATAGTATCGTCAATGAGTTCAACTGCATGATAGTCAACAAATCGTTCAAAAGCAATTGTATAGATGTACGATGTCACGTCAAATCAAGTACAATCAGCTCGAAACACTGCCATGTACATACGGTGATCTGAATGTCCCGGAGCATTTTTTGTTATGGCCACTACCTCGGTAGTTGTTCTATGCTCTTCAATAGCTATTTTACAAATATATCTGATGTTCTATTGGTATCATTTCCCATTGTTGCTATCTTCATGATTTTTTCCCATAATTTAAATATTCAGAGGCCAAATTGAATAACAGTTTATCATCAAATTGGTTTCTGCTTAGCCATTATGGCTGGTGTCTAGGTGTACTTGCCTCGAAAGTCCGCGGGGCACGCCATGCTTTATCGCACTCATTCCATTACTTCGCTACAATCATTAAGAGCTGTCATTGAGAATCAGCTTGTACTATCAAATCTCAGTCATGAATGAGAATCACCCGCTTCTATCACAGATTCCTTTGACATCGACACTGTTTCCACCCCGTCCTGTAACCTTATCTTACACGTATACACCCCTCCCTCCGTCATTACCTCCTACACAGCTGACAGAGGAAAACATAACAGCTTGGGCGAAGGAGTGTGAACATGTCAAGGAGTGCTTGAAACAATATGGAACAAAGGAGGTTGATGATTATGAGAATTGGGAGAAGAGTATGCTTAGAGTAGCCCCAGGTTACATGGATATGGGGCTACTAACTCCACAGAGGAAGGCTACAGATTCTCAGCCAGTAGAGTCAACTAGCGTGGAAAATCAATTCTCTGGACTAAATATCAAGTAACAGGAATGTTATTGTTCTATACGCCAATCTTTAATGTCTAATGTCATTTGCTTTTCTATGAGACTGAAGTAGCATCTATTGAATAAACTCTTTTATGATATAATCAACCAATCATACTTCTCTTTCTTCCCCTCATTCTAACGTCCTGATATCTTTTGATCACTTCATTAAGCTTATTCTTATCCTTTCCATATGCACTAGTGTAACCTTGCATCAACCATTCGTTGTATTTATCGGCAAAGGATGGGTGAGTACTCAAAATGGCCCTTTCGAGTACATATAAATCAACAGCCTTATCTTCTACCAAAGTACTTTGGGATCCAAGACCGAAGTCAATGAGAACAGGGACCCACTTATCATTTTCCTTTTGTAACATCACATTCGATGATGTTAAATCTCCATGAACAACACCACTAAGGTGGAGTTTACCTATCATAGTACCAACGGCTTTCAAAACTTCTTGTACTTCATCCACTAAAGGAGTTTCATTCTTTTCTCCCATCCAAAGGTAATTCTTCATACTACTGGTACCAATCTCCATCTCTTCACCAATGTATTCCATCCAGAGAACACCATTTCTTGGGTCACAACACAGTAAACTTGGGGTATTTACACCATCTAATGAATATAACCGTTGTAACAATCTAGCCTCAGCTAGGGTTCTATGTTTGGTCAATTGGGCATCCAACTGTGGATGTCTGTAGGTCTTTGGCGGACGATATTTGATAACATATTTCGATGTGTTGGAAACATTTGGAGGATGAGATTGAGGGAGATATGGGTGCACAGAGGTTGTGAAAATGAGTGATTCAGCTCCCTGTGAAACCAGCTCCAACGGGATGTTTTGGAGATGCGATTTTGCCTGTGAAAGAACTATATCTGACATCTTCTTCTTTGATAATCCAATGTGTTTTAGGTTAGTCACTACCAAACCTCTACTTACCTAAATATCTTTACTCATTTGCCTTGAGAAGGAACATCGATACAAAAAATCACAAATTACTGAGTATGAGCCCTGGCTGAAAATCAAGCCGCGAAAAGATCTAGTTCGCGTAATGGTGGCAGTTCGCGAAAACGTCTCTCATAATATTTCTCGGTTGGGCCAACAATCAAAGGGTTTTCCAACAATTAGCTAGGGGCTTTCCCCCTTTACCCCCCTATCTTGTATGCCCCCTATCTAGCGGCAGGTGCTGCATCTGTGCACCCAACCAGGTTTTTGAAACCATGCAACATGAAATTTAGTGAAAGGACGAGATTTTTTGATACTCAGAACATAGACATCCCACAATCATCACCACTAATAGGCAACACACCACCATAAAGGACCCTAACACACTTAAAAACTGTTGGGTTTTCGCGGCACCCAACCGAAACGCAGACAGGCGCTGAACCCACAGGTCCGCCAGACCGTTTGGAAACCGGGCATTTCATCTGCTCGAATAACCTCTGGTGCCCCCTGAAAGGAGTTCCATCAATCAACAGCCCAACCTTCCCGCAAATTGTTCAACAAAAGTGAGAAAAAAGGTGCCAAAACTAGAGGACCCTGTAACGAATTAGACTAAATCGTATAAACAGAAATGCTAGTGTAGCTTCGACTGCATACAAATTGCTAAACCCACTGCGTTCGGTGTTAATCTGTCAACGGAATGCGATGCTCTTTAGGCTCATCGACTCCCAATACAGATTACACGACCGGGATCGCCCCATTCTCCTCACGCCCACTCCCCTACCCTCGGTAAGAGCCTGGCTTCACAGCATCTTAACATACAGCAAAATGCTACAAAACCGGAAATTGGCTCGGGCATTTTTCGTACTGTACATAATTTGACACTGCTTGAACGCGTACAAACAGATTTTCTAGGGGGCTCTCCGGGGTCTTCGAAAAAAAAATTTATAAGTCATCGCGCCAACACAGATCTCTATTGTCTACGTAGAACATAGCCATTGCCCAAAGAATTGATATTACAAATATACAGACTATCACTCTCAATTAAACAGTATCGTTGTGTCAATCAATCAACAAAAACGGCCATAATTAATTAGAAAGCAACCTATTAACTGAAGGGAATGCCACCCGACGGATGCACCTAGATGTACGACGTACAACAACATACATGCGCAGCGGGTGCCGTCGAGACAAAAACTTTTTTTGTAAGGCTACGAAGTAATTAGGTAATGGGAACCCTTTAAATAGTCTGAAGGCTCCCCAATTGAACTTCTTTGCACAGCATTGAAAGAATCTTCAGTATTCCTCTCAAATCAAATCTCAGAAAGATGTCTGCTCTTGCTGCTATTGCCTCAGACTTGAGCTCTGACACAATTGCGTCTTTGCTCAAGACAATGAATGCCACCACAATTGTCGAGACTTTGACTGAGCTCTCCTCTGCTGGTGTTAACATCACTTCCTTTGACACCCCATCTATCATTGCTCAGTTGAACACTACCCAGGTCACTGGTCTTTTGGAGTCCAACTCCACCACAGTCTCTGCTCTCTTGCAGTCTTTGCAACCATCACAGCTTGTCACACTCATCACTGACTTCCAGAACTCTACTTCTACTATGTTCGTGACAGCTGAGGCCACCAACAACACCGCTTTGGCTACTGAGGCCACAACCCTTGTTACTTTGTTGCTCGAGAGATTGCAGACCACCTTCACTGACTCTCAGTTGCTCGGTCTTTTCACCATCCTTGGTAATGGTGCCGCTTACGGTACTGGTTCTAAGGTCCTCTTGAAGAAAGCCACAGCCCTCATCTCTGGTTTCTTTGGTGGTATCTCTGGTATTTCTGTTTCTATTCCTACTCGTTTGCTCGAGTTGGTTGAGGATTACCAGCCAACTCTCTTTGGTGACTACCCAGACTCCTCTGACGTTGCCCCATCCGCTATCTTCACCGCTATCTTTGCCATTTTCACCATTGTCTACACCTTGTTGTTCTTGAAGAACTGGTCCGTTGGTCACAAATTCTTTGTCACTCTCGGTTTGGCTTTCTACTCTTTGCTCCGTACCATTGGTTTCATCTTGAGAATTGTTTGGGCTAAGAACCTCACTAAGTTGGATGTTGGTTTGGCTTCAACCATCTTCCTTGTTATCTGTACCGTCTTCTTGCCATCATTGAACTTGATCCTTGCTCAGAGATACTTCACATGGAAGCACCCAGTTTATGGTTCTTCTAAGTTGTTCATGGGTCTTATGTACATCATTTACGCCTTTGTCATTGGTGTTGTCTCTATGACCATTGTTGCCGCTGCCGTTCAAGTTGACTACTTGCTTTCTGAGAGCCACTTCAACATGACAAAGAGAGTCATTGAGGCTTCCGCTGTCTTGATTTTGTTCTACTCTTTGCTTTCTGTTGTCCTTGTCTTCGGTGCTTCTTTCATTCCATCTACTAGCAAGGACAAGCAGGTCTTGACTTACCAGCCAACTTGGGTCAAGTCCTTCGCCTGGAACTACTTTGTCCCAGCTGGTTCTGCTAAGCAGGAGAATGCCTCTGTTTCTGATGAGCAGAAGCACGCTGTTAGAATCATTCAGTCTACTGACTACCATTACGACACCGTCAACGGTCAGCAGGAACACGAGTCCAAGCTCCACCACAACGGTTCTATCCTCATCATCTCTCTTACTACTTTCCTTTTGTTCACCTCTGACATGTTCAGATGTGTCTCCACTTTCATCCACCAATACCACAAGGACCAGTCTTGGATCTTTGACAACACTGTCATGTACGTCATGTTTGGTGCCCTTGAGACCGTTGTCAACGTCCTCTACATTGTCGGTAGAATTGACTTGAGATTCTACAAGCCAGACGGTTTCAAGAACACCCCACCAATGGCTCCAGTTACCTCTACTACTGACTCCACTACTACTCAGGAGGATGTTGAGAAGGCTTCTGCTGCTTCCTCTACTAACGAGGACTCTGAGAACAAGGAGGTTGAGACTGCTGCTGCCGTTGAGACCGCTGTTGAAGAGTCTGCCGCAACTGAAGAGGAAAAGAACTGAATCACGATACCTCCTAATGCCTCATAATTCTCAATATGTTTATTATGCTCTCATGAGCACCGCTTAATACTAATGTCTAATTTTTTCGAAACTTTTCTATTTGTAAAGCATCCCACACCGAATACCAACAAGTAACCCTAAGGAACTCGCAGCCCTACAGCAAGCGCAAATATCTGCCATTTTCTTACGGGCGTACTCTCCAAGCGCTATTTGAAAACTTTTTTTCCAACTCTGGACGATTTCTCCTTGTCAAAGAACTTCAATTCCAAATAGCAAATCCATTCTCTATATGAGTATGGATTTTGGAAGCTAAACAGTATGTCACCCTTTTTTTTACAATCCCTAACAACATAATGTTTATCCCATATTTTTGAAGTACATATCCTCTTCTCTTTGACTTCTCTGATGAAAGAAACATACACAGACCTGTACTGATGTGCATTCCTACGGGGGTGTTCAAATTAAGATAAAAATGCCTTTGCTGAGTTTTTGTCATGAGAATTGGATTCTTCAAACTTTGAATAAACTGAAGTTGCAATTATATCCAAGAGTTTGTTAACTAACATATCACCAAAGTTTTTATTAATGTTTAGCTATTCAATTCAATAAATCTATAAACTCGACACTCATTCTTAAAAGTAGAACATTTCACAGTTAAAATCTGCAATAGCCTTTGGACATGAAATACCGAAACAGAATAAAGTAATTGCCTTGAGTTTTTGGACGATCAAAAGTTCTACTACCTTCTCCACGTCCCCAATTCGTCGTTAACTTCTCCATAGACGAATAATAAGACTATAGTACTAAGCATTTACAATCTACATTAGGATTTTATAACGTGAAAAGAGTTAGAATTGCATGAAACCTATTTAAACAAAATTATTATACCTTTTTGTTGTTGTAGATTTACTTCTTGGCAGTCAATCTACGCAAGTAGAAAGCCAATTCCTCACCCTCCAAGATGTAACCATCACATCTACCGGACTGGCCTGGTCTGGAAGAGATACAAGCGTACAATCTACCAGCACCGAACTGAGCGTTAACAGCGTGCTCAATCTTGGCAGAAGAAGATCTGGAAGCCAACTTTCTCTCGACCTTTCTGGACTTCTTGACGTCCTCCTCACCCTCGGTCTTCTGAACCTTCTTACCGAGGTTCTGACCGTAGTGGGTCTCGTACCACTGTCTGAATGGAGTAGCATCGATCTGGACGATAGCAGACTTAGTCAAAGTGTTAGTTCTGACCAACTCGTTGTTGGAAGGGTGGTAAGAAACACCAGTGATTCTGGTCTTTCTAGTGACACCCTCGGAACCCCAGGAGAAGTTACCAGTCTCAATTCTCAAAGCTCTGAACTTCTGGTTACCACCTCTGGTTCTGACGGAGTGGATTCTCTTGGTACCAATCTTGGTGTTAGCACCCTGACGACCGAGTTCGAATTTTCTTTTTTTTCTGAACTGGGCTCTCTTGGCACCGGTAGCGGAACGCTTGTGACGAGAATCTCTAGAAATACCCATGATGACTTATTCTATTGTTGCTGTTAGTACTCTGTCTTTTATAAGACTTTGGATAGTTGTTGCAGGGTTGGACTCAAGGTTACTGAGAGAAGAGAAAGTTTGAGTTTGAAAATTTTGTGAGTGCGATGTGGTTAACAAAATTCGAATGCAAAAACTGAAATTGTGAAATAGGATTATAATATTGAGTGATTGAAAGGTATTGAATCAATGTATGAGATAAATGATTCCCTAGTAACGTTCTAAAGTGTGATGATGTTATTCAAAGTTTTCCTTTGGTAGCGAGTAGATCGTGTGATGTGAAACAGTGCTTTAAGATTGTAATGAAAAGGATGCTGTGTGTCTATGTGTTCTCTCTTTGTAATAACCTCTTGTCCTCCTTGCTATGTGTGTCGTTGGACTTACTCTAAAGTGGCTTGATCCTTTTAACAGGTTCTGTGTGTGAAGGTTGTATGAGTGGAGCTTTTCAATTTTTCATTTGTTGCGAGTCGCGGGCGTTGGCGACAACCGAAAACTCTGTGCGGGACTGCCCGTACCAGACGCGAACTCACTGCCTTTTGGCTGGTAAGAAACAGCGCGTTCGCGAAAGACTGCCATAAATCAGCGGGTAAATAACATATTAAATATGGTGGTGTACGGATTTGTGACCGCTAATTTTCACAGCCGCTGAAGGCGTCGCGCACCCTATCTGGAACACCCAGACATCCAATATGGAAAGCGGGAAAATAGTAACCCTATGTGTCGTCACGTGCTATAATTATCAAAAGACAGGGGTCGTTTCTTTTTCGATGAGGCCTTCGCGATGATGTCAATTTTTATATGAGAGGTTTCTCCAGTAAAGACTAGCTTTTAAGCTTATATGACTTGTTTAGTTATATGACACCCCATTTAGTCTTCAACCAGGATGTCTTACTACGATCAGATTGAGATTGAGGATATGACTTTCGACCCACAAACACAACTTTTCACATATCCGTGTCCCTGTGGTGATCGTTTCCAGATATTCATTGATGACTTACAGGACGGTGAAGAGGTTGCCGTGTGTCCCTCTTGTTCGTTGATGATTCAGGTAATATTCGAGCCAGAAGACTTGGAGGAGTATTACGCTGAGATGGACGGTGAGAAGAATATGAGTGAGCCGATCGCTGTTTGAGGATGTTAATGAATATGATGATTTTAAAATGCAAACGACCGTTACGAACAATCAAAAAGCAGGTGGATGTCATATAATCTACGTCTTCAGAACTGCAACTAATATGACCCAGAAATATAACAGTCCGTGCCCTATATTATGTTGATCATATGATATATTATACCAACTGAATACTGGAGGACCTGAGGGGTTTTTCTTTATCACTCACTTATAGAGGATGTGTCCCGGGCATCGGCCCTTTTTCCTACGGGGGGCCATTCGAGAATGTATCAGTCTCTTTTTTTTTTTTTGACTTTCTTTTCAAAAAGGTTTATTATTGAATAATTCCTTCGATGGATATCTTGTTGAATGTAGTGAATCATAAAAATCTCTTTACTGCCTATCCTGCGAAGATGTGCACCAATGGAGAGGCGATAACAATGGCCGCTTAGAGCTGTGTCCGCGATCTCCGGATTCGATCCGCGCAATTGCGCTCTCCCCGAAATGATAAACAAAGCCGCTTCATTAGTCGATGACCTTGCCGTCTTTTTCAACTATCGTTGCATCTTTGTATTGGTACTGCAAAATAGAAGTATACAATGTCAGGTGTGTCAGACTATAAAGTAAAGAGTCTCATTGAGGCTAAGCAGGCCCCATCACTGCCATCCATCACAACCGAGAAATTCCACATGAAGCATGTGGCTCGTCCACTACGTAACATTAGACATGTCCCAACTAAGCAGTTACTCTTTTACTCTAAAAACAAGGAGCCAGTTTTCAGTTATGATATCAAATTTCAGGTTCCTTTGAAGAATGTGACCTCATGGCAGGCTTTAACTGGTGACGAAGAAGCACCAGCCAGAACAGATGCAAAGAAGATTATCGTTCAAGTCAAGGCTGCAGCTTTGAACCCAATGGATTTACAAATTATCAACTCATACAGTTCCAATATGAATTACGAGAAAGGTATTGGCCGTGAATACGCTGGTGTTATTACTGATGTCGGTGAGAAGTATAATGGTCCTTTCCACGTGGGTGATGAAGTGTGTGGTTTATTCTGGCATCCAAACTCATACGGTACACTCTCATCAAGTATCCTGATTGATCCTGCCGTTGATCCTCTGGTAAAGAAGCCATCCAACATCTCTTGGGAGGAAGCTGGTAGTTGGTTGATCACATTTGGTACCGCATGGCAAATGCTTCAGAAAGCCAAGATCACCGACCAGAAGAGAGTTCTGATCAATGGTGGTTCTTCGAGTGTGGGACTGATGGCCATTCAGATTTTGAAGCAATACTATAAAGTTGAGAATATTGTCGCTGTGTGTTCTGGTCGCGCATCTGAACTGGTGAAGAAGCATGGAGCTACTGTTGCCGTTGATTACACATTAGCTAATGATCTTCCAAAAACACTCAAAGTTCTCACAACTACCGGAGTCTACAATGAGACCGATAGCACGGGCGCTACAACAGAAGCTCGTATCCCAGCTAAAAAATTCGATGTGATAATTGACTGTGTTGGTGGATATGACATCTTGTACCACTGTGCTGACTACCTTGAATCCAGAGGTAAAGGTGGTAAGTACTTCTCCATTGTCGGAGACAAAAAGTTCAATCATAAGAAGGACATTTTCAATGACTGGAATAACCCTGCCGTTGGCGCCCGTTCAATGTTTGGTGGACTATGGAGTATGAACTACACCAGATTCTACTTCTATCCTTTCAATGACGTTTCGTCTGTCGGTGATTGGATGTCTATTGGTGCCGACTTGTTAGGCAGCGGTGAGATTGTCAACGTCATTGATACTGTCTTTGACTGGAAACAATATCAAGATGCTAAGGAAAAGTTGGAGAAAGGACATTCACATGGTAAGATTGTTCTCCAAGTCGAATCCTTTTAAGAAATATGTTATCTACAATTACAGTTCAGTGTATAAAGTTCAAATACCCCATTCATTAAGTGTGTTTTTTGTTTTTCTTTGTGTCATTAGCATTCGTCTTTTCTTCAAGAATGGTTTCTAAATTCTTCAATAAATTGTCAATAGAGTAGGTCAACTATCATTTGACCATACTGACAAACCCAACGAGCACTGCAACGGCCAATGCGTAATATGCCCAATATGTAAAGTTCGACTGAGTATCGGTTCCATTAGCGGCGGTCTTTTGTGCTGCAAGGAATCTGATACGGTCTTCAGGATCCATTTTACTAAGATCAACCGCACCGGAAAGAACAGCGGCTTCTTTCAACTTCTTAGCTTGAGCCTCTTCAAGACGTTTTCTTTCCTGTTCTTTTACTTTCTTAGTAATCTCAGCGCTCTTTTTGATGTTCTCCTGTACTAGATCTGGGAACTCCCTGATGAAAGTTGTATTGCTCTTAGCATTCCACTCTAAGCTTGCACGAGCAAAACGCATCTTAGCATCTTGTGTTGTCTGTATTGAGCCTGTAGTTGGTTCATCTCCAGTCATAAAACTGAGTAAGCCGTTCAAGATAGTGGCCACCGACCATGCTGGCTGCCATGTATCGGGATGATAGTCAGACATGGATAAGCACAAACGTGTGTTTGTTGCAAAACGGCCATTCGGTGTGAGCATACGAATTTCAGGGGGCTTGAAAGGGTAATCTCTAGGAAAGATCAAAAGTCCATGGTACTGACCCTCAGCGTATGGTGTGTTTGGAGGACCAGTGATGACGTAGTGCCATTCAAGGATGTTACGCTCCGAAGGGTGGGCAATAATGAATGGAGGTGGGTTCTCCACCATAGCCTTATACTCCTTTGTGAGGCGCTTATTGGCAGCTTTGGTGGCCATAGTTTGCTTCGGTTTTCGTCGTAGTCGATATGATTTGAAATGAGGGAAGTGTTATCATGGAGAAGTTTCTGTGATCAGTTGCGGAAAATCCAGTCTCGCTTTTAAGAGTTCTGAGACCCCTGGAATTCCAGTCTGCGCGATCGCCGAAAGTCTCACCCCAGACTCAATTTGGCAGTCTAACGGGACTGGAATGGATAAATCTTTATTGAGGGGCCTTAATTATACTGGAGTTGAAAGTACTAAAGTCTAGGTGGTTTAATTAAAATGCATAAATAATAGCTAATTACTGTTTCATGTAGTTGCTGTTCAGTCAATGACAATCACATCATCACCTCCTGATATTTCTCCTTCATCACTTGAAAAGGGGTCATAGTCGTCGTAAAACTCATCAACAACAATGGGTTGATCAGCATATGTACCTTCCTCTGCATCCGAGTCCAGAATAACAACCTCCTGGGTTTTAACATTTCTCTCCTTTTCAACAACGTCATTGCTGTGCTTTCTTTTCAACTGTTCATGTTCAGGGGTAGCCTGAGCAGTAACTGGTTTACCATCCGTTGGTCTAACAGCACCAGTATTGGGGTCAGGTGTAGTTGCAGGGGTCTTGGAGTTAGTTGAGTACTTCAGTATACTGGATTTACCCACTTGAGACTTTGTAACACCATCAATATAGTCTGAGAATACTTTTTTGAATGCGGTATTACTAGTAGCGTTCCATTTTCGACTGTCACGGGCGAACGCCCTCTTTTGTTGATCTGAAGAGGATATACTTCCTGTAGTGTTGTCGTTCGAAGTCATAAAACTCATCAATCCGGTCAAAATCGTATCCACTGTCCATGCTGGGTTCCATGACTCTGGGTGATAATCCGAGATGGACAAACAAAGGCGGGTATTGGGACGGAAGCGGCCACTTGGTGTTATCATTTTGATAGCTGGTGGTTTGAAAGGATAATCTCTTGGGAAAAGGAGAGTTCCATGGTACTGCCCACCAGCGTAAGGAGTCTCTGGTGGACCGGTGATGATGTAGTGCCATTCAAGAATATTGGAGTCACAAGGACGGGCTACAATGAACGGTGTGGGCTCTTCCATCATCGTTTTGTACTCCTTGTTGAGTCGCTTCGTTGCACCTATTGTAGCCATTTTTCTGTGTTGCTTTCTGATACTACTATAGTTCTTTGTTAGTGGATAGTCAGTTGCTCTTGATCCCTTGCTTAAGTTTGAGGAATGACCATACAATTGGGGAACCGTCTTAATTTTTTTGTAGGGGGATGTCCTATATGAGATGATAAATGGAGAGGAATTGAAGATGACGGTGAAGAGTGGTTTGGAAGCACAATGAGCTGTTACTCTTCTTGTCAATCGTTATCATTCGTTCTGCCTCATCAATAAATGTGATCGTTCTCGTCTTTGTGCGCGCGCACGACTGGTACCATTTTCTGTAAGTACGGAAAGCCAATTCCGATAAGACAGATCAAGAGCAGAAAGGAGAAGAGGCCATTCAATTAGAAAAATTGGTATAAAAAAGAAGAAAGAGTGTGCTACGAGTAAAGTAAAGATAACAAATGTTAATATAATTAATATATGTATGCGAAAGAATATGCTGATGAAACGTGTGCAGAAGAAAGTGGAAAAGAAAAGGGAAATGTAATCGTCATCACGATCCATTGAGAAGAGAAGTAAAGAAAAGCTCATTAAAATCATAATCGTAAGAAATAGAGGAGGAACACCCCTTATTTATGTGATTTTTTTTAACAAGAGATAAGGTCAACAACCTCCAAGTGGATGGCAGTACACTGAGAACCAATAGACTCATCGTACAAGTTGTAGAAAGTACCAGAAAGACACTGGTAGAAGACATCGTTGTCACCAATGGCCAAGTTACCATCCTCAGTGACAGACCAACCAGCAGCGTAGATAGCACCGGCCTGTGGTGGTGGACCATCGAACTGGAACTGTCTGTTAGCAACAATAGAACCGATTCTACCAGAAGCATCTGTCAAGACACCATCGTTCAAAGTCATGGCCAAAGAAGAGCTGGTCAAACAAGAAACGGTGTCAGAAGAGTCGGAGGAGTCAGAAGACTCGGCAGCAGCAGTGGAAGATGTGGATGAGGCGGACTCAGTAGCCTCGGAGGAAGCAGTAGCAGTAGAGGTGGAAGCCTGAATCTGACCATCAGTGATCTGGGAAACGACCTGAGCGGTAGAAGTAGAAGAAGTCTCAGTTGTGGTAGTAGCCTGGATCTGACCATCACCAATTTGAGAAACAACCTGAGCGGTAGAAACAGCGGCGGAAGTAGCGGTGGAGGTAGTAGCCTGGATCTGACCATCACCAATCTGGGAGACGACCTGAGCGGTAGAAACGGCAGCCTTGGTAGAAGTAGAAGTGGTAGCAGTAGAGGTAGTAGCCTGGATCTGACCATCACCAATCTGAGAGACGACCTGAGCGGTGGAAACAGCAGCCTTGGTAGAAGTAGAAGTGGTAGCAGTAGAGGTAGTAGCCTGGATCTGACCATCACCAATCTGGGAAACTACCTGAGCGGTAGAAGTAGCAGCCTTGGTAGAAGAAGTGGAGGTGGAAGCCTGAATCTGACCGTCACCAATCTGGGAAACAACATCTCTCTTAGCAATTACTGTAGAGGAAGATGAAGAAGCAGAAGCAGTGGCAGTAGAGGCATAGGAACCGGTTGTGATTGGCATGACGGCAATACCGAATGTCTGTGTGTAGTCAGTGGCAGCACCAGATGGGGCTGGAGTGTCTGGAGTCAATGTGGTCCATGGCTCAGATGGAATGTAAGCGGCCATGGAGGTAGCAACCATAGAAGCGGAAGCGAGCAAAGTTGTCTTTCTGTACTGCATTGTATTGATGATGTGTGTGTTTTGTTTGAAAGAGAAATCTGTAAGTGAAGGATCTGTATTAGAGTCTTTGACTTTGGATGATGGAAAAGAAAACCGAACAGATGATTGTCAATTGATGGGAATTCTCATGCCTTTATATACATAATGCTTTGGACTATTTTTTCGCTTCGGGAGTTGGATCAGATCTCCAGATGTAATTTCTAAAAATAGCTGCTAAAAATAACCTCTCGGAGATCCTGTCAATGCAGACAATTAGCACTCCAAAAATAGTATAATTCGCGTAAAATGTTGCCCCTATCATAAAAGTTAGTCCTCAAGCATTCCAAATCGGGAAATTTGTAAACACACGTCATTACCGCAGTAGGAAGGTGGCTGGTTGGATAAGAATATTGGGATACTAAATTAGCAAGCCACATATTGGATCAGAATTTTGTACCCAATCGAGAAATATGCAGGACCAAAGACGGCAGAATCGCTTCTCGCGTAAATGGAATCGCTGGCTAAAGTACTACTTCTTTATTGTGAACCTGTCCCAGACAATAGACTCCCCTGGAGGGCTGGCAATTGAAGAGAGGGGTAGTTCCTTTGTTCTCAGTGTGTTCCTGCTTTTTGTTGATTCCTAACAAATTAAGTGCATTTGCGTCATATGAACTTTGGGGAGGCTCATGCGCAAAGCCATTTTCTCGTTCCAGGTATCGCACGGGGGTCATGTTACCTCAAGTCCGAAATTAGGGCCCTAGTAGGCCGAATAGCTTTTTTGTAGAGGCGCAGCAAGTTCAAAGGGCCTTGAATAATCAAGCAGTGAATTCCTCGGTAGGAATATTGCTTTGTATACAATACGCTTGTCCTAGTAAAAGTAGAGCCTCCAACTTTACTGTTTGGAATAATATTATTTTTTGAACACACTATTAATACCACGATGTTGAACGTGCAAAGTCGCAATATCTGGGAAAGAAGCAATAGTAGTAATACTGGTGACAAACTTCCAACCCAATGAGCCATGGTTATTCAATAGGGATGTTAACATATAGTCTCACTACATAATTCTCATATGTCATGTTTTGTGGATTGCGATCTCATCTTGATTGCGCTAAGATCTAAAAGTAATCTGGTGTCATTGGGCTTTTGCCCTAAATCCGCGGGCACTAGTAAAGGAAATTTTGTCCAGACAAGGCAATTAACCAAAAGAAAACACTGAGTTTCCTATAAGTATCAGAGTAATAGAACTTACTGTATGAGGCTAAGTTTTATGTGTAATTCTTCTATATCTTTTTCATCCAAGAAATACCTGGTCCTCCCCCCCCCCACCAAACTGCAGCTGGTCGGATTCTGAGATCCCCCCCCCGGTTTTCTATTGACACGATATCGAATGGCAGACTTCTAGTTCATCGGTTGACAGAAAAAAAAAGGGCCAACCACACGCTTCTCCATATTTAGCAGATTTGGTTCGGTTTGGCAGCGTAAAACTCACTAAGCTCAACGGGCTCTGCTCCCCCCACCTCTCATATAAACACACACAGATGTCTGTAACGGCAAATTCCATCAAGCTTCTTGCGGGTAACTCTCACCCAGAGCTCGCAGAGAAGATTTCCAAAAGGTGAGTAAAAAGACTTTTGGGAAACATCAACGATTAACCTAGACCATATTACTAACTGTCTCGGTAGACTCGGTGTCCCATTGAGTAAGATTGGTGTTTATCAGTACTCTAATCAAGAGACCTCCGTCACCATCGGTGAGTCTGTCAGAGATGAGGACGTCTACATCATCCAGACTGGTTGTGGTGAAGATGAGATCAATGACTTCCTTATGGAGCTGCTCATTATGATCAACGCTTGTAAGACTGCTTCCGCTAGAAGAATCACTGCAGTGATACCGAACTTCCCATATGCAAGACAGGATAAGAAAGATAAGTCTCGTGCTCCAATCACTGCAAAGTTGATTGCCAATTTGTTACAAACTGCAGGTTGTCAACACGTTATCACAATGGACTTACACGCATCCCAAATCCAAGGTTTCTTTAGAATCCCAGTGGATAACTTGTATGCTGAACCATCTACTCTCAGATACATCAGAGAGCAGATTGGATTGGAAAATGCTATTTTAGTTTCTCCTGATGCTGGTGGTGCTAAGAGAGTGGCCTCTATTGCCGATAAGCTTGATTTGAACTTTGCTCTTATCCACAAAGAGAGACAGAAAGCTAACGAGATTTCTAGAATGGTGCTTGTTGGTGATGTTTCAGGGAAGACATGTGTCTTGATTGATGACATGGCTGACACATGTGGTACTTTAGTGAAGGCATCTAACACATTACTAGAGAATGGTGCCAAAGAGGTCATTTCCCTTGTTACACATGGAATTTTCTCTGGTGCAGCTGAAGAGAGATTGCAAGATTCAAAGCTCACCAAAATTGTGTGTACCAATACTGTTCCTGTGACTATTAAGAATGACAGATTGGATCAAATTGATATCAGTCCAACTTTGGCTGAGGCCATTCGTCGTCTTCACAACGGTGAGAGTATCTCATATTTGTTCAGCAACGCTCCAGCTGTATAATTCTTCAAAGCTTTTTTCCCAAATATTTGTACATTAATTATTTTATATCTTTTCTACACATCATCTTTCAACTTTCCTTAATGATTATTTAAATACCTATATAAAAAAAAAAACTTCAGATGATCCCAAAATATACTAAACTGTATACTATAAAGGAGGCACCGGGCCACACCTTAAACTCAGTTATCATATTTTCCATAGTTTGGAACCCAGAACTGACGAAGCACCTTATGTTTAGCACCTAGTTCAGTGATCTTGCTAACCTCCTCATCTTCCAATTCAAATTCGAAGATTGTGTTTGATTCAGTGATTCTTTCCTGTTTAGATGATGTGGTAATAGGGAGAACACCTCTTTGGTAAACCCATCTCAAAAGAATCAAACCGGTATTTTTGCCGTACTTCTTGGACAATTCACTGATTAAGTCAAAGAAAGGACCTGTCTCTCCATTTGTCTTCGAGAGTGGACCCAAAGGACCATATGCCTCGATCAAAATGTTATTCTTTTGACAATAATCGTAGATACCAGGAGTCTGATTTTGTAAGAATGCAGAGAATTCAATTTGGTTAACCACTGGTTTGATCTGGGCAACTGAAGAAACTTTTTCAAGATCCTCAGCACTCCAATTGGAAACACCAATGTTCTTTGCCTTACCTTCCTTAAAGAGCACCTCCATGTAATCCCAAGCCTTGACAATGTCATAACCGGCACTTTCCTCGGTGATAAAAGGATGATGGATCAAGTACAAGTCAACATAATCAATACCCAATATCTTCAAAGACTCTTCCAATGCCGCTTTAGGATTTGAAGTGAGGTTAGAGAACTTATCAGTAATCCAAATCTCACTTCTTGGCTTTGTTGTCTTCTTCAATGCTTCTGCCAATTCACGGTATGTACCGTAGTACTCGGCAGTATCAATGTGGACAACCCCTGGTAGGGATAAGGCATGGGAAATTTGATCAACAAGTTTAGTGTTGAAGAATTCCTCATCCTTGTTATACCATTGAGTGCCTGTGCCAATGATGGAGATCGCGGGGATCTTGTTACCGTTACTAAGAGTGAAGTATTGCATTGTTCTTATCCAAAATTATTGGTTTCAGTGAATTGAACTTGAGTTTCAATTGAGCTTTTTTATACTATTTTGATAATTGGTATGAGTCAGTTTTAGTGAATGAGTCAGTTTTAGTGATTATTAATATGTCCCATTGCTACATAATTTTTTGAGGAGTCCCCGAACCACGGCGTCCGAAAAGGGTAATCATCTCCGACTCTTACCTATTAAGTACAAGGAATAAATAAAATAAATATGTATAAATAGTTTCATAAGTTCATGTGTGTTGTTATTCCCATTCAAAGTTTCAAGTCTGTCTTATCCCAACCTGTACCTTTAGCATTCTTCAAGCCATAAGCTGATGGTTGTTCATCGTTTGGAACTCCATCAATCTTATATGCAAATGGATTACGATCAGTCTTAAAATCCAAATTTGCCAATGTATGATTAACTTCTCTATGTTTGGATTCATCTGCCCTAATTCTCAAAATGAGATCTCTAAATGAACTTTTATCATCCAAATCTTCCCAATATTGCCATGCAATCTCTGGGATTTTAACTTGATCAAATTTTGGTAATCTTTTAGCATCAATATCTTTTAAAAGATGTGTATAAGTAGAAACAGCTTCTTCTTCCAAATAACCAACAAATCTATGACAATATTTTGGTCTTATCAAATATACCATAAAGAATAAATTACAAAAAACACCTTGACCAACATAAATGATTAATCTTGTAAACCAAGATGGATTTCCCAATTTCATAAAAGTTAATAAATGCATTCTTTCATTATATGCTTCATCAAGTAAAGTTTCAATCCAAGCTTTATCCCTTTTTAACAATCTTAAAGATTTTAAATGACGTAAGAAAGCAGCAACCATACCTGGAACACCAGCAATACTTTCTAAAAAGATACAACGAGTTAACCATTTTGCCTCTGTCATAAAATATCTTGTACCTTTCCAATCATTTAATTCACCATTAACATCTTTTGGTTTTTTATAACCAGTTACAAAATCAAAGCAAGAACGACAGAACTTAGTACCACTATCAGCGACTTTATCACCAAATGTAACTGGTGGACGATGTTCGAAATGGACAGCTTCACATTCCAATTGATCCATTGGTGGATGTGGGAATAAAGGATGAGTTATATCTTTACTTCCAACATTGGATGGATTAACCACGAGTTTTGTAGAAATGTCAAAGACAGAATGATGTTTGGGATCAGGAGTTGTTGAAGCTAATCTTATTAAACTTGGAATAGTTGCCCTTTGAACAAGAGAAGAATGTCTTGTTATCCTGATTACTTGGTTGTGTAACATGTTTGAATTTACAAGTATACAAATATATATATTTCATTTCAAAATTTAAAAGGGAATTGGGATTAACACCGCGTACTTATATATATAGCTGCTTCGGGATTCATGACGGGCTTTGGTTATAACTCATGTTCAAACAAAATTTCAGAACAAGCCTTAAAATTACTACATGATCCAATAACATTTGAACCCGGTTCTTACCGTAAGATGACCATTTTATACAAGAAAATAAAAAGAAAAAAGGAACAGTAAGTAATATTCGTTTATGTGTCATCTCTTGATTGGAATGACCTCGACGATCCCGAGATTGTCCTTGGCCAGCACTGACACAAAAGTGTTCCACAAAGAGTCCACTCCCGAAAGAGGAAGCTTCATCGGGTAATTACCGATGTTTTAATTGGTCCAAAAGGGTGAAGGGGAATTGATATCTCTTTATACAGTTTTCCACCCCCCCCCCACCCCCATCCATCTGCCATTGCTGTCGTGCCACGGATATTGAAGTCGAATGGCTCGGATTGTCTCGGTTGTCGCGGAGTTATATCGATCTTTTGATTCTGATGGTTATTTCTTTATATTTAGTATAAGTTATATTGAATATATACTTCTTATACTGAATATATGGTATACTTCTATGTATTGAATATAAATAGATATGGTATATGGGAATAATATATTGAGATCGGGGATTGAAAGACTTATACAGCTGATCGAGCAATTTATAGTACTGTTAATAAAAATTCCATAATGCATTAAAAATATAGTAAATTACTTTGTAAGATATGTATATTTACCTAATATTAACTGTCTAATACCTTAAAACCTTTGATTTATGCAACTTAATTTCTTTGAAATTAATTTTAATTTAATTTAATAGGAATATTTCTAAAAAGGAGAGTAGTATATACCATTTTAAACTTTTCATTTGTACTATAATCATGGGCTTAAATTTTTTTTCTTGGAAATCCTTGAAATTAATAGTATTGGCATATACAGCAACATAATATTATGCGAAACGTATATTTTATAACCAATTAAGTCCAATATTCACAAAGTTATGAGACTTCTAATTACTGCATACATGGCCCCAATACTACTCTTTAACAATGCAGGTGTTTGGGTGTATGTCTGGGTGTTTTCAGACAGATTCGAGTACTTAAATTACGTAAGTTTGTGTGTTTTCTTGAAGGGGTTTCTAAGCGGAAAAGGGGGAAGTGAGAACTTTTAATTAATGACATTGATAATCTCTCAGTTTGGATTTATAGTTTATTCACAATATTGCAGTTATATATTATAATATATTATTTATATTGCTTATGTAACCATTCAAGTACGTTAAGGGGTATGACATTGTTTAACGTATTGACATACAATACACTATATATATTAACATATATATAATATAACATATACATATATATATAATATAACATAACATATAATACAATATAATAGAATATAATATAATAGAATATAATAGAATATAATAGAATACAATAGAATACAATAGAATATAATAGTCGTGTGCCAACCGTGGAAACCACCAAGGTACTTTTTTTTTTTTTTTTTTTTTTTTTCTATTGTAACCGGCAGGGTGGGTTTTTGAGTTTAAAGCTTTTTATTAACAGCGGTTAACATAAAACATAAAACATAAACATAAACATAAACATAAAACACAGCATAAAACACAGTTTTCTTAAAGAGAAATAATTGTTCATTGAAAACATAAAAACATATAAAAACACATCAAAAATCATTCAAAAAGAGAGATTTTGTGAATCTTTAAAATTAGCATAACCTCTCCAGTTATTATACTCTAATTTCTCTTTGTACTTAATTGGTTACACTTTGGTTATAAAAGGAGGTTTCTTTCCCCCCCTTCATCTTCATCAACTTTTAGCATTATCATAGCATCATACATATATACATATACAATGTCAACGGAGTCGGTTGCAAGGCTTTTAATAAGAGATTCTGATGAATGTTCTACAACAAATGATTACGATGGAAGAGACAATTTGAGAATTCTTTCAATCTTTATGATTCTAATATCTTCCGCTATTGGATCCTTTTTCCCACTTCTCTCTTCAAAATATTCATTTATTAGATTACCAAATTGGTGTTGGTTCATTGCAAAATTCTTTGGTTCAGGTGTAATTGTCGCTACAGGTTTTATTCATTTACTGCAACCTGCTAATGAAGCACTTACAGATTCTTGTCTTACAGGTCCAATTACTGATTATCCTTGGGCTTTTGGTATTTGTCTTATGTCCCTTTTTTTACTCTTACTTACAGAAATTGTATCACACCACTTTGTTGAAAGAGCAGTTGCAAATTCTTCTATTCATTCACATTCCCATTTTGGTAACTCTAAAGAAGATGAATTCGAATCAAATGATGATGAATTAAAACAAACAAATCTTCCAGATTTAGAAACTAAATCTTTAGCTATTGGTCAAAATCATTATTCACATGATATAGAACATCAAGATCCAGAAACTATACAAACTCCAATGAACCAAAAGGATAAAGAACAATATCTAAATCAAATCCTTTCAGTATTCATCCTTGAATTTGGTATTGTGTTCCATTCAGTCTTTGTTGGTCTTTCCCTTGCAGTTGCAGGTGATGAATTTAATACTTTATTCATCGTCTTAATCTTCCATCAAATGTTTGAAGGTCTTGGTTTGGGTACTAGAATTGCAGAAACTCCATGGGATAACAGTAGAAAATTCACTCCATGGTTACTTTCATTGGGATTCTCGTTATCTACACCAATTGCAATTGCCATTGGTATAGGTGTCAGACACTCTTTTGTTCCAGGTTCTAGAAAGGCTTTGATCGCTAATGGTGTCTTTGATTCTATCTCATCTGGTATCTTGATCTACACAGGTATTGTCGAATTAATAGCTCACGAATTCTTATATTCCAACCAATTCAGAGGCGAAGGTGGTTTGAAGAAGTTATTATTGGCTTATGTCGTAATGTGCTTTGGTGCTGGTCTTATGGCTCTCTTGGGTAAATGGGCTTAAATTATATACAATTGGAAATTAAGGATCTTTTTTAGTTTTTTCCCGCTTTCAACTTTGTAGATTACTTTCTCTTCTATACATATCTAATAGAGCTACAACTTAATAATAAACGATTAATACGCCCTTTTTATTCTTCTTGAACATATGCTAATACCCCCCCCCCTTACAAAACACAACAGATCAATGAAGAGTTTGGAAAACTCTCTTCTTAGCAGTCTTCTCAACGTGCTGCTGTTGTTCATACTCATCAATGAATTCAGTGTTATGATGTAAGTTCCATTGTGTTCTAAGATACTTGAGACCTTGAATGTTGAAACCAACTTCAGAGGTGTTGCTCTTCAACTCCTGTCTCAAATGATCCTTAACATTTGTGATTTGGTTCTTTATCTTCTCATCTCTCAAACTGTTCAACTCATGCAAATTTGATCTTATTAAGAAGAACAAAACACGACAAATGACCGCCAAGTTCTGTTTTAAAACAACTTTAGACTTGGTCCATTTTTCAATAACTCTAAAGAACATCAAAACAAATGAGAATGGAAGGACAAGAAGACCATCCTCTAATTGAGATGGCTTCACTTTGACAAGTGTGTCCAAAATGTACTCGGAACCTGTCTTGTTCAAAGCTTGAAGTATAGGATTTCTTGCTGGTTTCATTGGTTGTTCACCAATCTTGCTTCTCAACCACTTGTTATATTTACTTTGGTATTCTTCTTGGTCATCAATATCCTTACAGCCAATCTCCAAAGCTTCCAACAACTTCTCACCCGCCTTCAATGTCTCCAAAGTTTGCTTATGAACACCAGTAACTTCATCCTTCTCTTCATCATCTTCATCGTCATCATCATCTCCGTTCTTTTTCTGGTTTTCATCACCTTCTAAAGAAGCTAATAATCCTGTTTCGTGCATCTCATCC
Organism: Petasospora bimundalis; assembly: GCA_030569745.1. NCBI lineage: Eukaryota > Fungi > Ascomycota > Saccharomycetes > Phaffomycetales > Wickerhamomycetaceae > Petasospora > Petasospora bimundalis. The sequence continues at coordinate 66,471 of JAJMLR010000029.1, forward strand.
ATCTCTTTTTCCTTTTCTTCTTCCAAGAAAACCTGATCATCGGTTTCTCTCCATAATCTAATACTATGATCATGAGAAGTGGAAACGGCAAAGGATGCATCACCTGCAATAGCAACACTCCATACTTCAGAATGATGAGCTGATAACTTTTGAATGCATTCAAACTTGTCACCGTCCCAGTATTTCAAAAGGCCATCTTTACCTGCACTGAAGAAATGATGAGTCTCTGGAACAAATCTAACAGCCATAATTGAATCCTGATGACCAAAGATAGACTTGTGACAATCACCAAAGTCCAAACCCCAAATTTTAATGTTCTTATCAGCTGAGGAAGTGATCAACATCTTAGAATCGAAAGAAATGTCAATGGACAAAACAGGTAATTTGTGACCGTACAAACTTAAGAAGAATTTCAGTGTGTCAAAGAAGAAAACTTTCACAGTGTTATCCAACAACGAGACAGCCAAGTATTTTGAATCAGGTGAGATTTTGATTGCCAAAACGTCCTCGTTTAACTCCAATGTCTTCTCGTGGAAAATTCTCATCTGAGCGACCATTCTATCACTACCAGGGACACTTTCTTGTTCAACTCTGAAGCTCCAGAACTTCACCATCTTATCAGCAGATCCTGTTACAAGAGACTTTCCATCTGGTGTAATATCCAAGGACCAGATGGCACCTTCATGAGCTTCAACGGTTTCAAGTAATGTAGATGTAGCTAAATCGTACAACTCAATCTCACCAGCTCTCGTACCAACAACGAGTAAGGTACCACCTGGCAAGAACTTGACACAAAGCGCATAACCACACTCAAATGTTCTTAAACAGTTTGTGGTTGAAGTGTTCCAGACTTTTAAAAGACCATTTGAGGCAGTAGCCAAGAGTTTGTTGTTATCACTGATGTCGGTGGATCTGATATCAGTTCTGTGTCCTTGTAATTCAACAGTGTATGATTTTGTAGCAGCCTGAACTTCCTTTTGAGTGTATGGGATAGTGTAGTACTCCAATGTGTTATTGGATGACGATATCAGAAGTTCAAGTTTTTGACTGTTGGTCAATGCCCAAGTTGCGTTCTTGATCTTGAAAGAGGATCTGAGCACTGTCCAAGCGTGTAATAGTAGATTGACGGTAGATTCTTTCAATGCGTTCGAAATTTCATCCTCATCATATCCTTTTTCTTTAAGTCTCTTTTCTCTCTTCTTGGTGGCCTTGGCAATTTCATCATCAGATCTAATTCTGAACACTTCAAGGGTCTTATCAGAGTTCTGGATATAGAAGAACTTGTTGCTTCCGACTGTCTTGAATGAGATCTCAGTACCTCTAGACTTACTCTGCTTCTCAAATGATCCGAGTTCCGAGAGTTTTTTATTCACCTGCTCTTCTTCAAAGTTCACTTTCCAGACTTTAACATGGTTTTCTGCACCGGTTGTGATGACAATGTCTCCAGAGACAGCAAGTCCCCAAGACTCACCAGTATGGGCAACGTGTGTCTCAACACACTGCTGGGACTTCAAATCCCAGATTTTGATGAGACCATCCTTGGATGTAGAAATAAGCCATTCTTCGGAGAACCAAAGTCCTGTGATTTGGTCTTTATGACTTCTGAGCTTGAAGAGACCAGTTTCACTGACAAGATCCCAGAAAATGATGTTAGAATCTCTGGATCCCGATATGAGTCGTGTTCCTTCACTATCGAAGTTTAATATTGTGACTGCAGACTTATGACCTTGGAAGTTGATGACCACTGTACCAGAGAGAAGATCCCATACCTTGATGGATCCATCCTCATAACCAGCTGCAATAATATTTGTGTCAGCGTGGTACTCAAGGGCAGTAACCTCACTTGGCTTTGTAAGTTTAGCATCAGATGCACCTGGGGGTAATCCATCCCGTAGGCGTTTGACGACTTCACCGGTCTTGATATCCCAGATGAGAATCTCTTCAAGACCAGACGTAATGGCTTGGCCTGCGCCTGTCTTGGATGTTGGTGGGAGCCAAATGACGTTGGAGCGTGAGGAGATCACACCAAAGCAATGCTCCTGCTCATAACGCTGATATGACTTGACCATCTTTTGTTTTTGTTATTATGATTCAATTAAATGGGGAAAGTACAGAGAAACTGCTTTTGCGTCAATGGTTTTTTGGTACGTACTTCATAAAAAAAAATTTTGGCGATGAGATGCTTACGTAATAATTCGCGCGCTTTTGGTGCGCTGCTGACTAAGCTATCTTTTCATACCCCCCTGATCCTCGAGCCTGGGGGAACCTTTTACTTTTATAAAGAGTGATAATTGAGTTGAGATTGAAGTAAAGTAGTAATTTTGATCTTTCGAATTGGAAAAAAGGAAATATTATATTAAGAAACCATGGATTCAGACCATGGGTATGAGAAATATACAGTAAACACCTGATCTGAGCCATAAATGACATACTCAATGTAGATAAGGTGTTGACTCTTAAAAGGTCTTGTTAGAAGGGATGATCATAAAGTGTCCACCAGAACCTTTTTTAAGATCCCCCTCAACCCAGCCACCAGTAAAGAAGCCTTTCTTGATTGCGTCAGTAACAACCTTGGACTTGGTCATATAGAATTGATCGTGGCCCTGAATATAGACAATGGTGTTATGCCAAGGGGTTGGTATATGAAGTTTATCATGGAATTTTGGTTCATTTAAAGAATCAAATGAGGTGATCACTTTGCAGTGTTGCGGAGAGATCAACAAGATTCCAAATTTAGGTCCAGCATTGTTGTGAGCGTGAATAGAGAGACGCATATGGAATGGAAGCATCAACTCAACCAAGTTGGAATAAGCATCGTTTCTCTTGATCATCTCAAAAGCAACAGCTGATACGGTCTTCTTGAACTTCTTATTTGACAATGTTTTACAGTGAGCATTCAGCTTTAGATCCTCCTTCATGAATTTCCAGAACCCTCTATAAAGCTCAAGTCTGGCATGACCTTCAATTGAAAGATGCTCCCTCAGTTCACCAGCATCAGTGTCACAACCAGCCATCATCATTTTGCGAGATATTTCGGAATCATGACAAATATTTGTACCAGTATAATGATCCAACGTAATTTCATCGACAAGTCCAGGACTATACGTACCATCCTCGTTAAAGAGCATGTCTTTCAAAGAGATGAAACCAATCAAATCTTCGTTTTCCGCCTTTTCAGACTTTGAAATATTCTTATAAAGGTATCTCAATTGTTCAGTATACGTATCAACAGAATCGTCATTTACTCCAATACAATCAGAAAAGACGTGTCCATCACTAACGATGAACACTTTCATCCCTGGCGGATATAGCTCCTTCACCATTCTGCAAAAGTTTATCAGTCTTCTTAGGGCCAACTCTTCACCTCTATCTGGTAACTGAACATGGACTTTCTCAGTATTAGAGGACTTACAAGGGAAAGCTGGTAAAACTGCCTCAATTTTCAAGTTTCTCTTTGTGAAAAAACTCATCTTTTCCAAAAAGTGTTCCCTTCCTCCCTTTTCCCACATATCACCGTTATCCTTGATGTTTCTCAAGTAAGAAGCAAAGAAATCAGTGATTTTAATAGCATTTGCCAAATCAGAATCATAAACATCAGGAAAAAGGGAAAAATGGACTCTTGAGTCTCTCAGAATGAGTTTGCAGAAGAATTCATGGAACTCAACAAGATGAGGGTGGTCGGTATGATAACCTGCAACCACAATACCTCTAACTTGGTTTTCACCTTCCTTTGTATACTCCATAATGATAACGTCGTTACAAGAAGACCAACGAGAAGGAACAAATGATTCTGGAAGACTTTCAACTGGAACTGTCACTTTTTGAAAACCAGATGATGGAAGATATCCCCCAGCTTTGACAATATTCTTGCAAAGTGTTCCCCAATGATCGTTAATATCGAATCCACCCTTCGATTTTGACGACAAGAGGTTAAACATCGAATTTCTTGTATATATAGCAAGAAACTTGCTATATGTAGAGTTATCAGTAAGCTCTGGAGAAGTGCTAACTGTCATCGTGGAATAATTTGGTGTATGGTTTTCCAGTGTAAGTCATTGGAGAGACCGGTTGGAAACGTAGCCGGATAGTGGAATCAATAAATACGCAAAATTTCACCAAACACCGAAAGCTCAGTAGAGAGAAATAGAGATGAGAAGATAGTAGCATGGCTTTAATATTAGCATTTGAAACTGCAGGATACTATCCCGCTAATCCTCTAATGGTGTCATTTTGTGTTGCCGTTCGTAAAATAATCACACAAAATACCATGGGATATATGTCAATCAACCTGCTCCAGAACTACAACCATAGCAATATATCATATATGAGTGAGCGGGGAAGTAGAGGACATGCACAGAGTTTAAGCTTTGTAATTAGTATTCTCCTGATGAGCGTGTAGATCATTGATCGTTAAACGACTGGAACTAAGTCGATGAGGGCAAGACTGTACCCTCTTTCCCAACGACCTTCCTAACTAATAAAGGTCTATTAGGACACTCTACTCCAAAAAGTTTCAAGTTCCAATATAAAAAAAGGGGAAGTTTTCCTCAGAACGAGCAAACGAACAGGAAAAGAGCCCATGAATTACAGCTAATTTTTTTCATACGGAGAGATCTGCGAGGGTCTGTTCATCAGGCCCCGAAGGACCTCTTCTATGCATATAAAGCGGATCTGTCTGAGCCAAATGACAACCAAAGATAACGGAGTTAAGTTATAATTTCCAATATTGCATGCATTTAAGAGCCTGATATTCGATTGCAGTGAAGACGAAACTCCACTACAGAAAGCAACTGGGGGAACTAACTGGTTGCAGAGTGCGATTTACGAGACAAAGTGGTTTTCCCAAACAAATGAGAGGATCATTTTTAGTGAGTAAGTAATATTAATTTTGTGGGTTGGCTCAAATCAGGAGACTTTACAAGTGCATATTGAGAAATTACTGGGAAACAAGATAATTCTTAACAAAAAGATAGGATCAGCGTACCCAGGGGGTTTGTAAATGACCAATAAAGATCAACGCTGAGAATCAATCGACAAAAAAAAAAAAAATCACACTCTTTCAGGGCCGGTTAAGGTCACAAGCAATGAATGATATATTCTCGGTTAAATAAAGGAGTGTTATGGGCAACGTCTTTGTCAATTGCTAATTAAGAAAACAAGTTAGTATTGACGGTCAAACTATATAGTGAATGCAAATCATTATGCGATCAAATGTGCGATAGAACTACGCTGATTTTAAATTAGATTGAAAATATGAAACAAAATAGATAGTACATTACAATTTATATAAGAATCAATAAAACAAGAGAGTCTCCCCTTTTACAGTCAGGGGTTTGTAGTAAATGAGAGAGGAGGTGAAATAGTTCTGTTTTTTTTTTCTTTTTTCTTTCTTTCTCACTGGTACCAATGATGAGAAAAGCAACCATATAAGGGGGATATGTCAAATAGGTCCCTAAGATTCCGATAAATGATTCACTTACTCTGATCAACAGATTTAGAGATACCAATACCGTGGATTCTCTGTGTATGAGCATTATTTGGTGCCCATTTTCTAACGTTTCTAATTTCATCAGATGAGTAACCAGGAATACGAATGTTCCAATTCTTTTCCAAGTGTAATTGAACATCTTTGACATCAAGGGTATCAGCTTTTCTATGCTTTGCAAGACGGCATGCAAAGCTTGTTACATTTGTAACAAATTCATCAGCTAAATCAAGTAACAGTTCTTCAACATCACCATCAATCATGGTTTCACCATCACCTTCATCAGAACCAACAGTCTTCACCAATTCACTCAACTTACGCTTAGATAATACCCTATCACTATGCATTTCATATGGTGGAAGCTTAAGTAATGCAGGTGTTGACAAAGCAGGTGCTGCTAAACCTTGACCGCCTGTTAAACTTGGTCTTTGAGTGGCTTGAGCAGGTTGTAATGGTTTTGGAGTCACAGTAGCACTAATTGGCAATGATGGTACAGAACTTTTGAAAACATTTCCAGCTGGCATACTCATAGCGCCCATGTTATTACCATTTGGTTTAGCAGCAGCATTAACATTTGTAACAGGAGTATTTGGAGAAGCAGAAGCACCAGTTTGAGTTCTATTCAACAGATTATTACCCTGAGGTTGACCGGTTTGTTGTGGAGTAGCACTACGTTGAACAGGCATTTGTTGTTGGATCTGTTGTTGAAGCACTGCTTTCTTCTGTTGCTGAAGTAATTGTTGTTGTTGAGTCAACGCTGGAGCAGTTTGATTCATTTGTGGTGCAGTCATGTTTGGTGTTTGAGAAGTAATAGGTAATTGTTGTTGTGTTTGATGAATCTGTGCATTATATTGGCCTTGTTGTTGTTGTGTTTGGAATTGAATGTTTGCAGACTGTTGAGTGTTTGTACCATTCATGTTTTGAGCAAGCTGTTGTTGTTGAATTTGTGCTTGTGTTGACATGTTGTTTGATACATGGTTTTGAACAAGCTGAGGCGTTGAAGTGTTGGACATTGCTCTGGTTTGACCCACCATTGTCTGTGAAGCGTTCTGAACTGGTTGTGGTCGCTGTTGTTGTTGCTTCTGCTGTTGCTGTTGTTGCTGTTGCTGTTGTTGTTGTGGAGCAGCTTGTCGTTGTTGCTGTTGCTTCTGTTGCAATTGCTGTGTAATCTGTACTGCAACGTTCTTATAAGTATTGAATCTATCTTTGAACATAATTTCTTGTTCGGATAACTTTTGCAATTGTTCAGGAGTTAAACTACCAGAGTTTCTTGCAGTTTCAATCTCTTTCAACTTTGTAGTGAAATTGGCCAAAATAGCTTTAATCTGAGTCAACTGCTGATATGGAGTTCTACCAGCTTGTGGCTGTTGAGGATTTGGTGAGGCAGTTGTACCAGCTGGTGTTGAAGCACTCTGAGCCATTGGACTAGGTGTTGACACTGTAGTGGTATTAGTCATTCTTTGACCAATCTGTTGTTGAGCAACCTGGGGAATACCATTCTGTTGAACCGGTCTCTGTTGATTGATCTGAGGAGACTGTTGTGTTAATGGTGGTGATTGTTGTTGTATCTGTGGTGATTGACCCTGTGCAATGTTATTCATTTGCACTTGTGGAGAGGGAATAGTACGGTTCTGTGGTGGCTGCTGCTGCTGCTGCTGCTGCTGCTGTTGTTGTTGTTGCTGCTGCTGCATACCAGCTTGTTGTCTATTCTGTTGCTGCTGTTGATATTGAATCAGAATTGTCTTTATACGTTGAGCTTTCTTCAAGTGTTCTTGACCAGCTGGTGATTCAGTACCTAATCTTCTCGCCTCCTGAATCTCAAAATTACACTGTTTAGCCAGTTGTTGGATCTGTGCTGGCTGTATGACCAGCCCGGTACGACCGTTCATTTGATTATTCATTCTCTTTTGTCCCCTTATTACTGAAGTTTTGAATTATATGTCATTTGTTGGTAAGTCACATAGTTTGTTGTTGTGAACGTTGACCGCGTTTTTTTCCGGAGGCCGGGTAACCTCTGAGTCCTTATGTCAGGTAATCACCACAATGTCTACAATAAAGATTTATATAACACTAATATTTACTATACAAATAGATGATGATCAATTACCGGTTTTCATATGGAAATATTCAACGAATTCATCTATGAGACTTGGCCAAGCTGCAGTGTCATCATACTCTTCAAGTTTTGGATCTTTATTCCATTCTTGTAAGAAAACAAATAACATATTCCAAGTATCTTTACTTATGGATTGTTTCCATTCATTCTCCACAAAATCTATCCAAAAGTCGATCTTATCACCATATAACTCTTGAAGTAATAATCTCCAATAATCACATGATGTTTCTAATGGTAATAATTTTGTACCATCTTCTAATAAAAAGGTAAATGTGAAACGATAAACTTTTTTAATAAATTCAATATCATTTGAAAGTTGAAATTCCATTTGTTTAACGTATTTTTTCATATCATTTAATGATTTAGCATGAACAGAAGACCATTTCAATATAAATGATCTCTTATTAAATACACCCATCGATGGAGATTCTAAGAATTCCGCTAATGCTAATGTTACTTTGTTCTCCGGATCATAGCCGAGATCTTCAATGTACCTTATGGTGCCATCAATACCAATCTGATCATTATTCTCCTTATATATATCAAAGATCTTTATTAACGATCCATTATCCTGGCCTCGACTACCATGCGTTAGAAAGTCATTGATAGCCAATTCAAGATCCCAATTCGACGCCTTAAGGAACTGACTGGCGATATTGCTCGTTGTCTGTGTAAAATCAATAAACTGATCGCGTAATTGGTTCTGCAATCTTACGTTTCTTGACATTTTTTGCCCGCTCTCAACCTCCCTTCATAGTGGGCTTTTAAGTGGAAAGCTTTGTCTCCCTTTCGCGAACTTTTGATGATTCTCTGTGCTGATGTAAGCAGCGCTGACACCCTTACATCAGCAATGTTTACATTTCAACTTTCACCATTAAAGTGGTAATTATAGTACAACAGAAGGACAATGAGGGGATTCGATGAGGTGTTTTCGTTGCCTGAGCTTCACGGGAGCGAAACAGACATCGCCATCAACTGGTTACTCAATCACCAAGTTAAAGAACCGACCCAACGGATCAAATCAGCTATAAAGAGATGCATCGAAGATGGACAAATTGATAAGTTATTAGCACATTACACCAATCAAATAAGGTCAGAAGTACTGTCGTTACAAGTGGATGACTATAGACAACTGCAAAGGATAAGAGACTACTTCATCTTCCCAATTGAATATCTCTCATTAACAGAAGTTGAATACATACAACTTGAAAGAAGTATCAATTCTGTCATACGCTCAAAAGTTGTTAGTTTATACCCTTTATCAACCGAAGAGGAATTGTTCTTGATATCTATTGGTATTGACACTACAGAAGTGTCTAGATTGAGCTATCATACCGCTATAATCAATAAGATCAACACGTTCTCTGGTATATGGGATCACTCGGTCCTTGAAGATGATATGGATGAGTTAACAAGGTCTGAACTATGTAAACTAAGATCAAAGGAGATATTTGATATAGTAATTGAGTATCCAATGACAATCCCTGCTTTGAAAGACTTGAAACAATGTATGGAACCTTCACAAAGATCAACAATCATCTCTTCATTTATAAAATCATGCACAGAGAGATTACTTCATGCTGGTGCTAACACAAATGATATAATCTTATGTTATACATCTACTATCAAGTCATTCCTGATTATAGATCCAAGGGGTGTTTTATTGGATAATGCTTCAAGACCCATAAGAAGATACTTGAGAGAACGTGAAGATACAATACCAACTATTGTTAATGGCTTATTAGATAATAGTAAACAAGATTTATCCAAGTTATCAGATGAATTGAGTATGGAATCTTATAAGACTATCAATAATTTAACGTTGGATTGGATACCTGATCCAATCGATGCCCTTCCAGATTTCAGAAAACAGGATATCATAGAGTCCTTGATATCAATATTTGATAATAAAGACCAGTTCATATCGGAGCTTGTTGATTCATTCGCTAAGAGACTACTTGTGTTAAAAGATTACGATATATCAGATTCTCTGCTGAAGCTACAGCAATTGAAGACAAAGTTTGAAGAAAATGAGTTAAATAACCTTGATGTTATGTTAAGGGATATATCAGAAAGTGAACAGATTAATGGTTTCATACACTCAAATGCTGATTTATCCATCAAGTTCGTCATCTTATCATATTTATACTGGCCAGAGTTCGAGGAACCTGAGTTCAGAATACCACAGGAAATTAAAGATCAAATGGAATCTTATGCCAAGGAATACACTAATATCAAAAATGGAAGGGTTATAAACTGTCTTTCCAGTGGTGTTGTTGAGCTTGAACTTGAGTTCAATGACACTTCACTAAAATTCACAGTTAGCCCAGATAAAGCAGTTGTTATAAATTGTTTCAATGATAAATCTTCACTAACGGTTGATGAGATCTCTACCCTGTTACAAATGGATCCATCCATCACTCAAAGTGCACTTCAGTTTTGGAAGGACAAAGGTATATTGAACGAGTATGGTGACTCTTATAAAGTTATAGAGGATCAAAAACCCATGCCGTCTGATGTAACTGAAATACTTACAACTTTCAAACCATATTGGCCGTTTATTATGGAAATGTTAACAAATTTGGGTCCAATGGATCTAACGAAGATACATACATTCCTCTTAGCTGTGGTTCCTAAAAAATTAAGATACACAGAGTTATCAAAGGATCAACTTGCAAACTTCCTAAATTTGGCTGTACAGAGAGGTAATTTATCATACGATGGTAAGTTTTCTCTTAAATAACTACTATACTCCTGCTATAATACCTACAGCTATAACTATCATATTAACATAAATCATAAATCATAATAAATAGCTATATTCATCCGGTAGCCTTACCAAGAACATGTCCATACTGAGTTTCGACCTCATGTACAAGCTTTTGTAACCCAACAATAACATATTGATGAGTAAGACCTGGGAAACTTTGTCTATGAAGACCAAACCATTCTAAAGGTGGTGTTGCATCACCTAAATCTCTCAATTGTGGAGCGTCAATAACCGGAGGTTCTAAAGCTGAATAAACAAACTTATTACTCATTTCAACCTCTTTAATCTTATCTTCAATGTGTTCATCACCAAACAATGGCAATGAATCAGATGATGGATCCTTTGGTAATCGAGTAGCAAGGGCCCTAGCATGAATTGTCCACATTTGTCTAATGAAATTGATAGAACCAAGATTCCAACGAATATCGACTTTACCGGCAAACAAACTTTTATATCGATACTCAATAACTGAAGAGTTTGGAGATGAAATTGCCTCCATGGAACATTCCCATGATGGGAAAAAGAAAATGCCACCACCTCTTGCATTCATAGAGTGCAAGACGAACTCCTCAATTGTTATATTAGATAGCGACTCTTCTGGAAGCTGTGTACGATAAGATGACAATGCAAGACTGATGTCCATCAAACGAAGATCCAAATTTGAAGTCAGCTTTTGATTAACAAAACTTTGAGAGAATGATACAGTCAGGCCACCAAGATCAACAACCAACACTTGAGTATCAAGTAACGAACCAGGATAGACATGTAACAAAAATTTTCCAAGATTAACTTCTAGCTCCATTCTCAAGGTAGCAATCATATCAATGATATCAAGTGCCTTCTTTGGATTCTCAGTTACAATGGTTTTCTTCAAATCCTGAGTATATGATAGCTTGGTATCTTGACGAATACGGGCCAAGGTGTTGTAAATGTCCATAATGTTTGCAGCAGCAAAAGTAGTAATGTAAACCTCAGATGAAGCACAGTTGACACTAGCGACAAGTTTGTCTTGAAGGACTTTATTGGAATCAACCTGATTGAAGACCGTAATATATGTCTGCTGAATCCTACCCAGTAAAAAGACATTGTAGTCGAATGACGCCTTGGTATCAATAGACTCGAAACCAGCGGACAGGAGAACCAGTGGCATTTGATAAACATCACCCACCATAGACCATTGGATAACAGAATGAACACGCGTGTCCTTGACAATGAGATGACCACTGAATCTACCTTTAGATCTAAGGGCAAGGGAATCAAACCCGATCAATAAGTCTTGTTCTCTTTGTGATTTCTTTCTTGAAGCGGCCCATAGCTGATTCAACTCCAATGATAATACTCCCAATGACTGTCCGAGGTCAACCTCACAAGAGACATCAACAACCAAAAAGTCAACTGTCCAAGCAATAGGACTAGTAGAAGATGCCTGCTGATACTTCAAAACAATGTTTTCATCATGTGGTTCAACAGCAGTAAAATTGGATCTGAAGCTATTTGCAGAACTCTCAACGACATTACTTTTTGGGAACCAAAGATCTCTAAAGAGATCAAGGTCTTGCATCTGCTTTAAGTTGATGTATGACTCAATGTTGGAAACTTTTCCGGCAACATACATTTTGTTAGAACCAGCATCAGATTCAGCGAGTAATAAGGTTAGAAGGAGATGGTCAATTCCCACTGAGCCACTGACCTCACGAGAGTAACTGTGTTGTAATGATGCACCAAGACGTCTCAGATCAACAACACCAGAAAGTCCTTGGGATTCATTTGTATCATTTGTACTGAGACGTATTCCAATACCATCGATACCGACGACTGCTTGGACTTTTGCAGATGGCTCACAACTCAAGCTTAGTTCTTGCTTGTCAATGTGCAATGCAAAATTGACGTGGAACTTCGAGAGAAGGGCCATAGGGTCAACTGATGACATGGATGTGTTTGGGGCATCTTCTTTGCTAGATACCTCATCAGAACTGTTGAAAAGCTCACCCAGCTCCTTGAGACCGTACCAAAGATCATACAGCACAGGTACACATGTCGAATGAAGAGTGTTCGTGGAACTGAAAGTAAACACTTCAACATTCACACGATGATCCTTGATGCCGGATGTTTTCATGTACTCCGTGATAATGCGGACAGCAGGTGCCTTTAGTTCGAACGAAGGTGAAAGAATGTTATCAGCAGAATGAAAGTCTTCCCAGCGGTAAAGCTTCACCACACCACCAGCAAAGTTCATGAGACACCTGATAGATGTAAGATCGGAGGGTAATTTGTACTCTGTAGCTGCAGCTTTCGCTGGATATACTCGTAAGTTTCGCTTTAAACGATCAATAGTGGACACAGACTTCAATGTCTTTTCAACTGAAGCAACGGATGAGGACACAAACTTGACATCAAGTTCTTCACCAGTGACACGAACCTGAACATCCTTCTTGGCTCCAATATTTTTGATCGAGTAAGTGATCTGAACATTTGGTAGGAATGCTCTATTAGGACTCTCAACTTCATTGCCAAAGCTGTAGAAGGTGTCATTGTCAATTCCATTTGCCATGGATAGATATGCGGAAATGAGCGAAAACTTTCCGATGTTTTCTTCCGCAATGAAGAACATCTTGTGACAACCGCCAATAATACCAGGGAACTTCTCTGATGGGGTATCAAAAATAAAGCCAACACAGAATCCATATGACAGCATGTGTACGGACGAGAAGTAGGTAAGCGAATCAGACTCAGTAGATGGAAGCGAAGGAGATTCTTTCGAAAGGCACCAGTTTAAGTCAAGATCAGCGAAGCAGTTCGAAAGATGGGATATATCCGCAGATAGTTGCATGAGTCTCACCACAGTAGATGGATGGAGAAGAACCCTAAAGTACTCAGACTCTATTTGTAGAGACTGGTCTGTAGATGATTCGTTGGTGGAAACCTTGACACCAACATTGAGTTCAATAATGGTTGAGGCAAACCGGGGAACACTTTCGGATTTTATGAATACTTTCATATTCTGAATTGAGACATCACCATACGGTTTACTAGACTTCTTGGTGATGTCAAACCCAGATAGCTTGATCTCATCGAGTTGAACAGTATACACATCTGAGTCAACCTCGATACCAATAGCAAACATATCCCCCGCAAAAGTAACCTTGTTGATATCAAAGCTCTGATGAGTCCCTGAAGAGTTAGGGGAGCCAGGAGAAGCAGGCGAGTCTCTTCCCTGTGAAAGACTAATTGTGTGTGCACGATGTACAAGTGAGCGAAGAGACCCGTTGACAGAATCAAGAGCAGACCGTATAGCCTTGACCCGAGTAAGAAGGTCAGGGACAAAGAAAAGTGTCTTATGGTAGCTCAAGTTGACATCAAATAAGCCAGTCTCGAACGAAAACTTCGCAAAAGTTCCAAACTCTGAGTGAACACTGTTCAAAACTTCCAGCAATTTTTTTGATGACCTTATATAAATCTGCTGACTCAGTTTAGTAGTCTTCAGGCTAGCAAAAACGAGAGGTCCCGATGTAATTATCTCAAGTTGCGCATCCTCAACAAGACCACAGACCATCAGCGGATCAACGACAGATACCTTCCAGTCAATCTGCTTATGTTTGATGATAAAATTGATCGACGGAAGAGACAGAGAACTAGTATTTTTAGATACAGCAGCCGGAGATGAAGTCCGATCCAGGAACACCGATTCAAGCAAAGGAACAACGTGATTGATGTCCTCTGCAATATCATCCAAGAGTTGAAGGTACACTTCAGTCTCATAGTCCATACGAACCGATGTGTTCTCCGAGATAACCTCAACAGCCTTGGCGCCATTTGAAGGACCTCCAGTACTGGAAATAGATGCACAGAACTGGGAAACTGAATAAGACAGCACAGAATGCTTTGAAGATGAAACATCTAACTCGAAATATCGGGCGCCATAGGTGAGTGCGAGGTCCGGCTCTGCATCTCCAAGCAACACCAACGCAGAACATGTCACATCAGAACTTGCGAGACTCAAAGATGAGTTACCTAAGGAGAGCTTTAGGTCTAGATCCTCAACAAGTGCAGCTATGTGAAGGGTATGCGGTGCTGCTTTAGGTGAGTCCACCTTATTCTGAGGATTTGAAGGAATCTTGATGTTCACCAGAGGATGAAGAGAGAGTAGAAGGGGACCCACTTGACCTTTGACACTTGATATCTTCAGACTTACACCGCTCGAAGCTCCCATTTGTATACCACTAGTTCCACTTGATGCAGCTTTGTCATTACCACTGACCTCAATAAAGCTCAGTGATACATAATTATTATTCTCTGGAGAAATTACAGTAAATGCGGACTCCACAACACTCACCTCAACTAGAGATAAGAAATTAGGTACAGGACTCTTGATGAGGGAGAAAACATAGCGAAATACGAAGCTGTGCTCAATATCAGTGAATTCCCAACTTCTCCATTGAGAAAACACAGATAGGACATCATCCATTGCAGAATTGGGAGCGGTGAAGTTATCAGAAGCGAATCGCTCCTCTTGGATCTGAAGCCAATCCTCCGGCAAGTTCTGAAGAATATGGCGCAGACGGGCTATCACCTTCCAACTGTCATTAGCTCTGATATGCTGACGGGACATTCTGATGATATACGCCGGACGAGTGATAACAGCAGGATCATGTTCCACTTTGAACTGGCTACTCGCAAGTGCGACCTGATACAGGAACTCCACCCTAGCTAATTGGTGCCTTTTCAACGAAGACTGAAGATGTGTGCTGAACTCTTCAGCTATCCCTATAATCCTTGGGATGTACATTGACAACCACTTAGCGGACTCGGAGAGAAGGGAGAAATTGACAGCTCGCACAGAAACAGAGCTAACAGAGCTTTTTGACTTGTCACACCACACCTCAAGATCTTCTAAGGTCACCCCAAGAGGGGTGGTAGCACTTTTAGCTTCTCTCAAAGAAGCAGTAACTGAGAGCACATGAAGCGCCAGTATATTACTCGCAACACCATTTTCATCCTCCTTGAAGCATGCAGCAAATGAAGGGTTTTCCACAACACAATTTATATGATCATGGTCGGACTCCTTGAAGGGTGAAGTAGCATACCAAGGGACCTCAGTTAATAAGATGGACAAATGGGGGGAGACGAATCTTAGATTGACACACGAAGGCTCCCTATTGAACATCATGTAAAGTTTCTTCAAAACTGTGAGCTGCAAGTCATCAAGCGTAGACTTAAGGGTTCCCCTAAGCAAGCGGTCCATAAATCCAAGAAGGACTGGCAATGACTCCGAGCAAATACAAGCTGCTATATTACCGAAATTCAAAACAAAATTGTCCGTCTCAAAAGATGGATCGGCTTCATTAATCGGACTGAAGTCAGCTTGGTCATAGTCAAGAACAGGCTTCGTGTTAATACCAGATATGGTATCTCTAAGGCTTTTGGGTGATTCCCTGTGATCTTGAGGTCTTGTAGCATCAGAGTCAAAGTCTTGAAAAAAGTCACTTGCCTCAAAGCCACTGCTAGGAGGTCCTTTTGTGTTTTCGGTTTCTGCAGTGTCAACCAGACCCATGTCATCAAATATGGCATCAATAGACTCATTTCTCAACGGAGGTGGTAGGTCAGGAAGTGATAAACTGGCAGCAATTGAACCATATAGCTCGTTGTACTGACTTTTCAGCTCATCGTCAACAAAGAAAGCAAGTCGATGGAAAGGTCCATCATGCTGAACGATGTGGTCGTTTTGCTTCTGGCGCACAACATTATAATCCTTGGCTTGACAGAAGTTTGAAACCTTCAAGGAGGTACCAAAATCAAAGAGAATTTCACCATTAGAGGTTTTTTCCACGATTGTACGGATTTCGCCAATATCAATGGTCACCTTTTTTATGTATCGAGGGTTTGTAAAATCAATGAATCCGAAACATACATCCGACAATTCAACTTTGAGGATATGTGAGACTCCCTCATCTCGGAGAGTAAAAGACAACAATGGAAGCTGAATAGTAACATTTGTGGTATCGAACAATTCAGGCTCCTCAAGGAGCAAATGGTTTTCCAAATTTTTATAACCAAACCCAAGTTTCTCCAGTGACTTGACAAATCCCATAAGCGCAGCGGATGAACCATCAAAAACAAGACCACCCGGGGTAATATCCCATTTGCAGAAGCATGTAGGCTCTACCGGGGGTAATCCAAACATTCTGTGACCATGGATAGAGAGACCGTCCAATAACAAGTCATGATGTGCGGGTGGAGTAAATGACTTGAGGTCAAGAACCTCATCGTTATTAGAAGAACTCGAGAAATAACCCTTAGCTGGCGACACATCAACCTGCATATCCATGTAGTAATTGGTAAATCGGATGTCCACATCAAGAGACTTGAAGTGAAGCGAAATATTAGACTCGCAGTCATAAATATTTGATGGGAGAATAATCGAGCTCTCCTCCACACAGAAAGAGAAATGAACATCGGTCTCATTTTCTAAGCGCTTCAAGGCCTTATGATGATCCTCGGCTGCAGGATCCTGGGAATCCATGACCGATTCATCGGTAGGGTTCTGTTGCCTGGTGTATTCTTCTAGTGTCTTAAACTTGGTGAAGTCACCAAAATAATTTTCCTTAATGCTCATGATGTACTTCACCACAAATCCGTAGCACTCTAACCCAACGTGCTTTCCACGACAAGCGATGATGATAGTATCAACAAGATCAAGACCAATCTCAGAGTAGTATGTATAAGACCCCGTGACTGTGAAGTCGCCAGAACGGCCAATTTCAGTGTTGGCCAGGAAGTTGTTAAGAGTGTGCCAAGGTGGTGTGTCGATAACGAGAGAGAAACCAGGTGTGAAAATCGTATAGTCGATAGTTGTTTCAGTGCGAACAACAGCATCCATAGGAACATGCAATTTGATGGTCATATCATCACCTTGAAGAGATATATATATATTATCATTGAAGTCCAATGGATTATTGACGATGTTCGCATCGTTAATATTAAAATACATCTTGTAGCCAGAGCACTTCCAGAAGATGTCGTATGCAAACGGTCTAAACCGTTCATATGGGGTAGAAGGGCCAGAGCCAAAATCTGTGAACATGTCTGAGATAAGTGTAACGTGTTCACGAAGGAGGAATATATCAATTTCACGCGATTCATTCAAGAACGACCAAGCAACGTGCCCATCCCAAGACAGTGGATAGCCCAGGTCGGCTGATACAACATGCTCTTTACAACGAAGGAGTATATCGTGATTGACACTAGTTCTGAGCTCTAGATTCTGTAGAGAGGCATCTAGTCTGTTGGAATAGCCAGAATTAGAGGCAACTTGTGATGCTGTTACAGAGACTGAAGAGTCCCTACCAACCTTCAGTTCTAACCAGCCGTACGGGCGGACAGTGTCAGGGAAGTCCTTCGTCCTTTCATTGAACTCTTCATTCTTAGTGTGTTCCCTCATTGGAACACGGACAATTAAATCGTCGACAACGCTGATAGTGCAGTCAACTTTAGTATATATTCTTTGGCTCCCGGGAGTGAGCTTTGGTTGGGCGATTGCGTCCCTGCAAATAGTAGGGAAAAATAGTTGATGAAGGGTACTTCTTTGACGTTCTGCCCAAGGTCCGTAATGGACGGTTGAGCCAGAGAGTTTCACATCAAAACCGAATTTTGGGGCAGAACCACTATTGCCAACATCAACACCATCTAGTGGATTAGTATGCGCAGCGACATCTGGTACAATACCAGGACAGTCATAAAAGTACTCAATTCTGCAATTTTCTGAAGAGAGCAAAGTAGCATATTTGGCGTACTCTTGTTCTGTATGTGATTCTTCTGATATTGACCCTGTGTCATGGTCAAGATACTGCGATAGACCCTTCCAGTGCGAGTGGGCCATGCTAAGGCTTGATCTGCGATGACGGAGGCTCCACAATTTCAATATAGGCTTAACTGGAAGCCAGCGACGGCCGACAAACCTCTTTTTCTGCGTCTTCTTCTTCTTTTCCGATTGCGTTGGCTGTTGTACATTCTGGGATTTCCTTTCGGCTTCTTCGAAGATGATATTTGGTCTCAATGAGAGATTGAGCTTCTCAAAGTCGAATTGGAAAGACTGACGACCATAATCCAAAATATTATCAGCCTTTTGGAATTCTACTACACCATCAGCGGAGTCATAAGATGCGATAATAACAGCACGAGTGTTTTTGTTGCCTGCAACAACTGCACCTTTGTTAATTTTGACATGTAGCGGAAGCCAACTCAGAAATGGTTTGTATGAGTTATTTGCTTTTTCATTGATTGCAGTTCCGGTTCTGGAAGAAGAGTCAGAATTCGACTTTGACAAGTCAGATGCACGCTTTTCAGGGTCCTGTGCCCCTGGGGTAGAAAGCTGCTCCATGATGTTGTCATAGGAGACAGTGCGATTGTACATGAATATTTCAAGACCGCTGAGATGCAGTAGCCAACGGGAGGGGAGTTTCGAATTTTCTTCAACATCAGCTTCTGGATTACCATCAAGAAGCTCCTTTTCATTTTTTCGTACTGCAAACAGCCAATATCTCCAAGTTAACGTACCTTGTACAATCGTAATAGTTTGATCTTTATCCACGTAGGTGAGGTTTCGAAAGAACAGTCTTCCTCCCAGCGGTGAAAACTTGATGCTCTGTAAGTCAACTTTGATGCTCCTCGTTCTCCAAACAATTATATCAAGCATGTATGTGATGATGTAGGCGATAACTCTGTTAAAGTAGAACAGCAGCCCAATGGTTAGAAAGTAAGTAAGGAGCCAGTCAGAGAAGAAGACCCAACTGAAGTCCTGCGAACTTGAAATGGAAACGGACGCAAATCCTGAAGTCGAGTCCATATTGAGTGGAGTTAACAGCTCAAACTAAGTCACGTATTATTCCTAGCTCCTTCGAGTTGCCTTACTGTCGTTTGAAGATGTTGTGTATAACTTTAGGGATTGAATATTACGGTACGCGCGGCGTACCTGGTACCCACACGCTCTCGGTCAGGGCACACTATCAGTCTTTGAAGCATTTGATTTAGTGGCTGATGCTACTCTTACACACACAATACACCGTAAATCCATGTCATTAAAATCCTAAAAACAACAAACATTCCCAAAAATGATCACTCTCTATTCAGAAGATCATGATTTTGCAATGTAATACTTCTCGTCATATTATTAACCTTGTAAATTCCAACCAATTGTTGTGCCAACTCAAACATATTGTTTCTCAAAGAGATGACAATGAATTGAGCGTTCTTAGTTCTCTCCTTGATGTAGTTCGCAACAATAGAGACGTTTCGGAAATCCAAAGCAGCATCAATCTCATCCATAACGTACAATGGAGTTGGCTTGTAGCGGTGTAGGGCAAACACCAATGCCAATGACGACAATGTCTTCTCACCACCGGATAAGTTCGAGATGTTCTTCCAGGACTTCTTTGGGGGCATCACACTAAAGAGAATACCCTCAGAGAATGGATCTAAACTGTCAACAAGTTCCAACTCTGCGTTACCACCCATAGTAATCATCTGATACATCTCTTTTAACGTCGCAGAGATGATGTTGAATCCTTCCATAAATTCGTCCAGTCTTTTCTTCTTAAGCTCTTCAGCGACCTTCTTGATCTCATCTCTCCTTTCAACTGCCTCATTCAAATCAAGTTTTCTTGACCGGTACTCAGCAGCCCTCCGTCCATACTCTTCCAAAACATCAATATCAACTTTAGCTTTCGATACAAAGTCATCAAGGTCTTCAAGGGTGCGCTGAATCTCGTTCAAATCCATGGAGCGAATTTCATCAGGGGAGAGTTCGGATAAAGAAGGATTGAGGTACTTGCTTGACTCCTCTTCTGATTCAATAAACGTTAAGAGATGAGATACGTCTCTGAATTCCAACCCTTGTAGGGCTTCAGTGAACTGCTCAAGGTGTTTCTTCTCTTGCTTGACTATACCCTGGTGTCTTTCAATCTGGTTTTCGATTTCGACCTGACCTGATTTCAGCTTGTTGATCAGCTCAAGTTTCTCATCCAGTTGTTCCTTTAGACTTTCAGAATTTGTGATACAGTCATCTCTGCTATCCATGAGCTTCTTCAAATCCCCCTCCAAAGTTTCAAACGTACGGATCTTCTCCTCATATGCTTCCTGAACCTTTGTGAGCTCTTGCGAATACTCCTCTATCTCTGTTTCCTTCTCAGATTGGGACTTGGTGTATCTTTTCAGTTCGTTGGCAAGCTTCTTGAGGGTAACTTTGTTGTTATTGATCTTTTGGGATGCAATTTCAATTTGTTGGTTAATACTATCAACCTTGGAATTCTGCATACGAAGCTTTACACCACCGACGTTCATAATCTTCTCCTGAAGTTCATTAATTTTATCTTGGATCTCCTTTGACTGCTCTCTCAACTGATTGAATTCATCGGTCAACAGTTGTACCTTTTTTTCGTATGTCTCAATATCCGTAGTGTCAGCATTCAAAGAGTTGTTGGTCTTCTTAAGCTCATGTAGTTGCTTCTGGGAGTTCTTCAATTCATTGCCGAGTGACTCTATTTGGAAGGTCAACTTTGAAGATTCGGTATCAATTTCGGGTTGTCTGTCTTTCAATTGTTTCAAGCCACTAGTCATCTCGTAGTAGGTGTTCTGAGCAATCTCGTATTTCTTCTCTTTCTCTGCTAGCTGATGTTCTAATTGTAAGACTTCTCTTTCGGAAACCGTATTGGCCTGAGATGTTGACTTCATACCACCTTTACTGACCGTATTACCACCACCTGACAACGTACCCGACTTGTCAATCAACTTACCATCAAGTGTAACAACTCTGAATCTTTTGGCACCGTAAGCGACTGCGTTGGCTTCTCTCATATCGGTAGCGACAAGTGTATCCTGGAGCACAGAGTAGAAAGCAGGCGCAAATTTTGGTTCTTGGGGCTGAACAAGGTCAAATAATCTTGGAACATTTCTTGGGGTGGATATTTTATCCAAGTTAAACTTTCTTAGCTTGTTCAATAAAATGAAGCGGGCATAACCAAGGTTGTTCTTTCTCAAGTACTCAATACACTGTTGACCGACCTCAACAGTCTCAACCACCATATCGTCTAACTGACCACATGCTGTAGAAATAGCAACGTCATACCTGTCATCAATGAATCCCAAATCTCCTAATCTTCCGTGGAAGCCTTGAATACGACCGGACTCCTGGAGTCTCATTAGACCTGCCAAAACCCTGTTCTTATTCTCAACTGTAGAAAGTGATCCACGCGCTTCCAAGGTCTTCTGACGGTGGCCTGAAAGAGCGGATTCCATTTCTTTGAGCTTCATGGAAGCGTGATCACATTCGTTGTTACCAATTTCGATCTGACTGGCGTTATGAGCTTTTTCCTTCTTGAGTATGGTCAATTGCTTTTCAGCATCCTTTCCGTCTTGAACAATCTGTTCAATTCTCTTTTGTTGCAATTGAATATCCTTGTCAACCTGCGATCGTTGTTCCTTTAGCATTTGGACTTGAGATTCGGCAATTGCAATTTCTGATTTCTTTTGTTCAAGACGTTCTGTCCAAGGTTGGAGTTTCGCATCGTAGATCTCAATCTCTGCATTGAAGGTTTTTGTCTTATCAGTTAATTCTGAACGTATTTCATCCAGAATGGCTTTCTCTTCAATCAGAGACTGCTTGAGCTGCTGTAATTCCGCAGTGAAAGTTTCGTTCTCTTCCGTTAGCGTATTATGCTTATTCTCAGCCTCTTTGAGAGCAGATACTGCAGTGCTAAGTAATTTCTCAGCCTTCTTTTTCTTTGATTCCAAACTCTTCTTCTTCTCCTCGACCGCAACCTTTTCACGATCACCCTTTTTCTGCATATCATCCAGTTTCTTTATCTCTTTCGTTATCTGCTCTATTGAAGAAAGAAGATTATTGTACTCAGTCTCAATATCATTAACTTCTTTCTGGAACTCGGCGGATTCGTTCTTCTCTGTTTGAAGTTTATCTTCCAAGTCTTTGAGCACGTTCTGGTTCATTGCAATATTTTCACCACATTTGAACAGCTTGCATTGGTAAAATTGGGATTGCTTCTCGACAAGCTCCTTCTCCTTCTGGATGAAATTTAAGGCTTCCTCTTTCTTGGATTCCAAAGAATCCTTCTCTTTCTCAACCAAACTAAATCTGTTCTCCTTCTCTTGACACACATCATTCAGTTCTTCAATTTGTTTGTATGAGTCCTCGATTGTTGACTTATAATTTGAGGTACCGATGATATCTTCCAAATATTCCAAGAGACCATCATCGTTTTCCTTTTCTGCCTTTGGTTTCATTTGAGCAATACTCTCAACTTCTCCTTGCAAGATCAAGAATCTCTTGTGATCCAAATCGATACCCTTTTCCTTCAACATTGTGGTAACTTCGGTATAGTTACTTCCTTTGCCGTTAATAAAGTAATTTGAGCCATTGTTTCTGTAGGCCCTTCTGGAAACGACTAACTCACTACCTTCTGAAACAGTGGTTGTTCCATCCAGGTTGTCAGTCACATGAACAAAATGGATGTCAACAGAACACGAATCAAGGTTGGGAGCGGCCTCAGAGTTATGGATTAACTCTGATAGCTTTCCTTGACGCATCTTGTTTGCACGGAAACCGAACACAAAAAGCATGGCATCAATAACGTTGGACTTACCTGAACCGTTTGGACCAACAACTGCAGAGAAAGATGTGTGGAAAGGACCAATGATCTGCTGGCCTGCGTAAGATTTAAAATTCGTACAAACAAGACGGTCAATCACCAATCTGTGGACTGGCTCATCCGATTTGTCTTGCGTGTAATAGTTCATAGAAGCGATCTTGGAGGACTTCATTGGTGAAAGCTGGATAATGTCCGGTCCATTGAAGGAGGGTTTTGTTTTGGGAGAAGAAGGCACCGGTTGTATAGATGGTGGGTCAAGTTTGACTGGATTGAGCTTCAAATCAACGTTCTGGTCTATTGGGGCAAGTGACGAACGACGCTCCTTACGTGGTGGAGATGGGCGTGGTGAGGATGGGCTGCTCTTGATGGGAGACGCGATGTTCTCTTTGTCTCTGGAGACATCCACTGCCTCGGTATCGCTCAGTTCCTCGTCAGATACCTGTACACGGCCAACATTACGCCTCTTGGGCATTGGTGAGCTCATTATTAGTTAGCTTTGGTTTAGTTGATAGCTGATGGACCTGGCGGCTAACGCGTGGAGAAGCCCATCAACAACATCTGAAATCAAAACAAACAAACATTCAAAATCGCGAACTAGTTGCCAATTCCGAGGAAACGTTACCCGACCGTTCAGGCGCGATCTCAAGCAAGGTCAATTCCGAGGTTAAGCACTGTCTCGAGAAGGGCCTTGCATTAGTTTGATATCTCTTTGTGGAGTAATCAAGCCATCAGTGGTAAAAACAGTCTGTTCGAAGATGTCATCAACATTGATCTTGGATAATGGATCCTATGAAATAAAAATAGGCATGTCAGATTCTTCCATTGACTCTGTCAAGACTGTTCAAAACTCGATCTCGAGGACAAAGGACAAGAGACTTTTGATTGCAAACCAATTGAAAACAGCAAATGACATCTCTGGAATTATATTCAAACGCCCAATTGAAAAAGGACACCTTACTAGTTGGGAAACTGAAAAACTCATCTGGGATTATTGTTTCAATTGCCAAGATGTGGGATTAGATCTCGATACAACAACAACTGATCTCATCATGACAGAGACGCCATTCATGCTACCTAACCTTTCCCAGAACTCGGACCAGATAATATTCGAAGAATTTGGATTCCAATCACTTTATAAGGCTCCCACAGGTGCCTTTGTACCTTGGAATTTTGAGAAGAATGAACAAATGTACGAACCAAAAGTGGAGAATGACATCAGTACAGTAAGAAACTATGCCGACTATCAGCTGGTAATTGACTCTGGATTTAATGCAACTTGGGTGATACCGATGGTGAAAGGTATGGTATACTGGAGGGGAGTGAGGAAGTTGGAGATTGGTGGTCGTTTCTTATCAGGGGTGATGAGAGAGAAAGTCTCATTCAGGCATTACAACGTCACAGATGAGACCGTGTTAGTCAATAACATCAAAGAAGCATCATGTTTTGTGACTATGGATTACAACAAAAGTTTACGAGATATGAAACAGCATTCAAAGGACAATGTTGTTGAGTACGTGTTACCTGATTTTAACACCACTACACATGGATATGTTTTAACGCCTGAACTAAGAGCTAAGTACAAGCCTCAAGAACAGCAGGTACTAAAACTGTACGATGAGAGATTCAGTGTTCCTGAAACATTTTTCCACCCTGAGATTGTTGATGTCATGAACAGACCGGGAATTATTGAGACTATCGTTGATTGTGTCTATTCCCTACCAGATGTTATTCGTCCTTTACTCGTGTCTAACATTGTTGTAATAGGCGGTAACTTCAATTTGAAGAATTTTGAGCAGCGACTGTTGAATGAGCTGAAAATTGTCTTACCTGTTGAATGGGAAGTGAGAATTGGCAAACCCTCCGATCCCTCAACTTATGGTTGGGAGTGTGCACAGAGATTTAGTGAAAGTGACTTATACAAAGGTGCTAGGGTAACGAGACAAGATTATGATGAGCACGGTGCTCAGTGGGTACAGAAAAGATTCGGGTTCCAATTATGATATATAAAACTACATAGTTGAAATTCCATTAATCATGCATAAAGTTCATAGACAGAGAGCCATTTAAAAAAAAATGGCCATGTACTCTAATTAAAAAGTAATAAAATGATTCACAAACCGAATAGACCGACAGTACCAGTCACCGTCAACAGAGTAACGACAAAGAACGAAATCCAAACGAAAGCCACTTGCCATGTTTTTCTATATTCCTCTTCCACAGCCATCAGAAATCCAATGGACACAACAGACAAAGTCATACTAGCGAAGAAAGTAATCACTAAGATGAGAATCACAAATGGATTGACTGAGACATCTCCAATCTGTAACAAAGCAGCTGTTACACCAAGAGAAAGAGCCACAAGGACAAGTGCCACCATTGAAGATGACACAGCCAAGAAGACACGGAAGAGGTCATGTGATCTCTTTTGATCCTCCTCATCCAATGACTCAACATCGGATTCGACTCTTGACGAGATGGATGATGGTGTCATTGTGGATCCATATGGTGGATAAGAATGATGTTCATGCTCTGAAAGTAATCTATCATTGTGTGGGTGGTCTTCGGCAAATAGGAATGGAACTTTTTCTTGCAAATAAAGAGAAACTGAATTTGCAATCTTGAAGAAGTACTCCATACTTCCGCTTGAGAAGAACTGATCATCACCAGAATCGACATCCACAAAGAAAGCAGCGTTATCCTCACCTTCAGAACCATTATCAAACTCATTCCAGTATCTGAATTGGGAAGACTCAGCAGAGACACTTCCTCCGTTTATCTTATCAGCTGATGTATCAGAATGAGCTGATAAAGACACAGTACTATCCGTTCTGTTACCTTTCATGCTCGATTTAGCACGACGTGGAGCCCTTGGTGGGTTCTTGTGAATATCAACTGGAGAGTCACCAAAGTATTGAGCCCATGATGGTTCGAAACTTAGAGAGTTGGAAGTAAATAAGTGATATGTCAATGGGTTAAATGTGTTTTCCACCTTGTGTACCAAATGGGAATCCATAAGCTTGATAAGTTCAGGTGGGATCTGTAATGATGTTGATGATGCCGAATATCTGATTTCCAACACAGCATAGGGGAAAGTAGATGAGGATTCTTCATTTGCCTCGGTCCATGAGTTTGTTGTTAAATCAGTTGATGAGTATTTGATATTTGAAGATAATGTGATCCATGATTGTGGTTTGGTCTTTGAGACTACCTTTGAGTTATTACTAGTGAAACGTGCTCTGTAACAACTAGCTTTAACCAATGGTTTGATATGTTTTGAGAATATCCACTCAATGGAAATCTTCTCTAAAGAGTCCAAATTCTGAATGAATTCAGTATGACGATCGACAAAAGTTTGATAATCTTCATCTGCGTTACAACTCTTGAGTAAGTCATCGATGAATGAAGAATCATTAAGTAAAGCATTAGAAGCCTTTCTCAATCCACCAATAGCGGAGATCAACAAAGTTCTATTCTTTGTTGATAAATCAGTGAGTAACATACCAGGATCAGCATCTGTCTTAATAGATTGAAGATGTTTTGGATCATCCAAATAGATGACAGTCATATCACCATTTTTAGACAATTGATCATTATTATTGAGATATATTGAATTTGTCTTGAATATGTCCTTTGCTCTATCATCAAAACTTTCAAGAACTTCATCGTTTTTCTTCTTTTGATCCTCTTGTTTCTTATTCAAATCCTCTACAGATGAACGTCTTTCAATTAACTGTCTAAATGACATTGCAGATCTTTGTCTTTGTAATTGAAGGGTTCTTCTTTCATGTCTAACGGATTCATCAACGTAGTAATAGTTTGACAATAGGAATAACTTCAGTTCAGTCAAATTATCATAATGAACCAAGAAATGTTCCTTTTTGGATCCATTTTTGATATTTTCAAAATCAAAGATTTCATTCATGTTTAAATCCTCCACTGGATCAGCATATGAAGCTCTTCTATTCTTATTAGGAGTATTTGAAGCTGAGCCATTTGAGAATCTAACGTGTTGTGGTGATTGTTTAGCTCTGATCAAGTCATAAATAAGTGCCAATTCCAAGTAGAACCCGGTGAGATCGATGTAGATCAATGAATCTGGGTTCTTGATCATATACTTGTTGATCTCCAAGTTAAGATTACCACCATCTCTTGAATATTTTGTGTATTTCTTCAAGAGTTTCCTAAGACCAGTTTTCTGTAAGACAATAAATCTTGAAAGTTTTTGTAAATCGGATGAAAGTTTATTCAAATTTCCAAGCAAATCATCATAAATCTTTGCATTTGAAACTTCATGATTCTCTTCTGAATCTTCATTAATTGCAGTTAAATTAATAGATTCCAACTGTTCAACTGTATTCTCAACATAAACTATACGACGTTTGATTTCACCAACTTTTGATTGTAAGAACAAGTTAACCATATCAATCTGTTCAATGAATGCAGTATGTAAATCCTCAATAAATGCCTCATTGTTTGATGATTGTACTTCTGTAGTGATTCTTATGCGATGTTTCAAATCATTATAGTCAATGTTATAGCTTCTCCACTCGGGCACAGATTTCGATTTTAGTTGTGTACCAAACTTCATCTGTCACAGAGTACTAATGTACCAAAAGGTTGTGTTTGTAATTTATGGCTTTCTGTTTTTTTGTTTTTTTTTTGGTTCCTTGTTGTGGTTGCAAGTTGTATGAGAGTTTCTTTGCTTTGATCGTTGATAAGCGAAAAAAAGCAGCCGTTTCAACAATTTGGACTTTTTTCTATTTTTCGTAAAGCTCTCGGAACGCGATGAAGCAGAATGTTATAAGTTAACTCAAAACCAAATCGGGGAATAAAAAAAAACAAGTTGGATCAGAAAAGAGGTTTCATTTATGTGGGAGATCAACTTAATTTATATGCCCCATTTTGCAAAGGGTAAATCAATACCCCCACCCACTGTTCAATTTGGGAAACTGCATTCGCCTCGCAAGTTTAAGGGCTGCGTCGTTACGGACCGCACGCCCATACAGTTGCATAATGCATGAAAGTTGATGTTCAAGCTTAAGCCTAATTTTCTATGAGAGATCTCTTTATGCTCATAGTTTTTTCTTAGCCTTTGTATGCGCGTCTTAAAAAGATGGGGAGGTCCGTAGTCATCGTCAATATTTCCTATTTGGGATGAAGCCGTACCATCTAATTTACATAATTATCCAAATCCATTAATAAAATATAATGGATATACACATATGCAAATAATATATATTATATATATATGATATATATGATATATAGATAGATATATAATATCATAAAAGGATCTATTGTATTAATCAAGTTCTATCTCAACTATACGAAGACCCACGTGCCCCACTATCCCTCGCAAACTCGCGCAGACACACGCATACACAACAGAACCGGAAGGCAGGCACACGACCTCATTTTGACAAATCAGATCTGAATTTGCAATTGATCGTGTGACCACTTAAGAAAAACATTAAATGTGTGTGTCTCATCAACAGAAATGACCATCCCCACTCTTTCTTTGTGTTTTCCTTAATTGAAAGCAATTCCTCAACACTTTCCCGGTACCTGTCAAAAACCCAGCCGCGACTCATTTGTGATAAGATTTCTATGGGGTTGAGAGTCTGGGCCCGCTTTCTGTGTGCACGCAGGATCTCTCCCATAATAAAAAAAAAAAAAAAAAAAAAAAAAAAAAAAGAGAGCCTGCGGCAGTGGCATGGCGCACATCGGCGAGGTGGAAAACGAGAAGCCTTACAAAGTGTTATAACTTCCCTTAGAGATTTACCGGGATTTCAAACACAAAACCGAAAGAACCCTTCATAAGGGGAGGATATTCATATGTGTCATATTCTGATCTGGTGGTCTGTTTTTTTTTTCCAGATCTTTAGGAATCAGATAACATACAGTGAGTGAAGCAGAGACAGATCTCAAGTGGTATTCTTCTAGGCTGGCGCCGTAGATACTAGAATACATTAGACTAAAAATTAACTTAATAAAATGTATATACCCCGGAGTATTCCGTTCTTTGTGGTTCTTATTTACTAATTATCATGCAAGTTGAATCATAAACAGTAGAAGGTTTTTGAATCATGTGGATTCAAGTACAACCATGCAATGAAATATATTGTTAATTTAAAAAAAAAACACTATACATTGATAAATAATACAACTAGTAGAGTCAAACCATTACATCATATTGTTTATAATCTATATGAAAACTGTATAGACTTACAGGAAAACGCGCATGACGGGATACCATTTAGCAATTTTGTTGAACTATACAAGGTATTACGTATATTAGAAACAGACCAAAATATTATAAGCTCAAAATCTGAATACTAGAAATATATGACTCGAAGTATATATTCTCGGAGGATTATTCCTTAAACATTTAGCCCCCCGACCGGCTTTATGCACAGGCGGGTCACACAAACGGCATTACACTCAGATTTACGTATTGCCGATCCAGCGTCTTTTTGGGTAATAACTCTAAGCTTCTTCAAGGAGATGTAAGACATTTTAAGGAAATCACATTAGCAAAATGAAAGGGAATATCTGAGATGAATATACTCAGTTGCTTCATCTTTCATAGCTGTTCCTTAAGAGATTTGGAAAACCCTTGCTCAAAAGTGGTGATTCTGCTAGCCCACGTTTTTCGGATTCTCATCACCGGACTTGGACTAAAAGGAAATATATCTTTATTGCACTTCTCTTTTAAATTGGAAGTTGGGAGCACAGACTAATTAGGCGTTATAATTACAGTTTCAAAGTGATATGCAGAGAAGTTGCCTTGAAGCGGGCCCTTTCAAGAGTTATGGTTTGACCGGAGTGAAGTCCGTTCACGCGTTAAGTTCCAAAGTGGGAAAATCCACAGGGTGTACCCGAAATCCAAAGGCGGTTTTCTACTGCCCTACATCATACTGTTATTATTGAGAATAGTAGTGTATCTCTTTAGTATTGTCTTATTACAAATACTCGGGGAGTGATACAAACCCCCCTGACACATATATGTGGAAAGCCCACGAGGTGGTGTGTGCACCCACGTTATACGCAATAAATTTTTCTCCTCCCCCCCCTCGGCTCGGCTATAGCTTAGGAAAAAATTAGAATACCACGGGGCCCATATATAGATATTTCATCTTATTTACAAACACTTCCCTTGAGTAAACTCTTACAACAGCGGTACCCCCATTTCCCATCCTTGTAATAACTGCCCCAGACACTTGTGTGGTTTCCCAAATAAATGTCTTCGTCGTATTGTGACCTCACGTTTTCTTCCTCTTCTTCTAACTCTTCGTCAGCTATACTATTATCATCACCTCCTCCGCTACCATATGAAGCAAACAATGACTTCTTAAGTCTTTCATTCTTTATCCTTTGTTCAGCTGTCATCTCTTTCATTTTCCGATCGGCTAGTGTTGGATTAGCAACCATATTGTCCTCATTGGAAACACCTCTTTTATTATCATCTTCCCAAGCTAGCTTCTGTGCTTTGGCAATCTCAACAGCATCACCAGTCATATGAAGAACAAATCGGTTATTATCATCGTAATATCCAGTTGAGTCGTCTCTCATGGTACGTGACTTTGGGTCATAAGCAACATTCTCATCTCGAATGTTTTCCAAATACACAGCACGATCTTCTCGTAGCCTCACGATCTTCTCACCTTCAGCCTTAAGAACATCATTCTTAAATGTTTCTTCCCAGAGTCCCAACTCCTTCAGCTCGATCTCCTCATCAGAATCAAACTGACGTTTCTCTTCAGATGCAGTACCATTTTCTTCAGCTTTCTTCTCCCACTTCTTAAGATAATCAGAATACTCTGTAGTGTCGTAACCGTACCAGCGGTCTCTTTTACCGTCATAATCGACATTCTCACTTCTTTTACCCTTAGCAATAGTACTAGCCCCCAAATTTACCGAGCTTGTACCCTTTTTGGACCGTGGATTTTCTAAGCAGTCCCTCTTATCATGGCCGATACCACCACAATTTGTGCACCCACCACGTTTCTTCCTCTTCTTGAACTCAACGCTCACCGGGGCAACACCCTCTGTAACAAACTCATCCTTAATACCAGCACCAACCTTAGGCTCATTATTTGGGGCAATTTCCTTACCAGAACGATGGTGCGACAGATAGTCATCGTCATCACCCTTCTTCTCGGCATACCAAGGCGCATCCTTGATGTATTTCGGAATATGCGCGTTCTCAACCACCATAGCACTGAATAAGAATCCCAGTAAACCAAAGAAAAAAAAAAGCAAACTAACAGAACAGCTATTTCTCGTAAGTGCAAAATAGAAGCCTCCATACAAAGAAAATGTGTCAACTCAAATCATTGTCGAGGAAGGCGCGAAACATGTGGGCCTTACCGGCTCATCTCACCAGCCAAAAAATTTTCGAGAAGTACGCAGTAAAGAATCAAGTAAAGGCAATAGCTTTATTGCATAATACGATAGCATAATAATCTAATTGCATTTTTATTCCACATAATGAGCAACATTCAAACTTCTGCCTTTGTCAAGAAGCTTGCTGCCAATGGTATGTCTCCGCTTCCCCCTCAAATATTCGCCTGATTACCCAACCTACTAACACTTATCTTTTAAGATCGTCCTACAAGAACTGCAGCACTTAAATCTTTGAAGATGTTCCTTTCATCTCCTAGAGACCTCCCACTTCTTGAGTTTGAGAAGCTCTGGAAGGGTCTTTTCTATTCGATGTGGTTTTGTGACCGTCCCCGTCCACAACAGAGACTTGCAAATGATTTGGGTGAGTTGTACTTAATCATTCCAGACAAAAACTATAAGAACTTTTCACTAGCATTCTGGACCGTTATGGCCAAGGAATGGATGGCTATTGATCACCACAGAATTGATAAGTTTCTTCTTCTTGTTAGAAGAGTCTTGTTTAACCAGTTGAAGAAAGTGAGAGAAAGTCAATGGGACGAGAAATTAATTGAAGATTTTATCAGCTCATTAAAAACATGTCCATTGAGTGGTGATGCCAAGGTCCCTAACGGAATTCCATTCCATTTGATTGATATATATGCTGATGAGATGGAGAGAATGATGTTTGAAGAGATTCAGGATCAGGAGGAAGATGAAGAAGATGAGGAGAAGAGAACAGAGATTATTGAAAAAACACCTCTTGCACAACTTATAGAGCCATTTGTTACTCTCAGTAAAGAAGCTCTTTTAAAGACACTCAGGGAGAAAATCAAAGAAGATCTTTTAGATGACGATAGAGTGAAAAACTGGGATGTCCTTGAAAAGGAGGAGTCTGAGGAAGATGACGAGGAGGAGGAAGAAGAAGGTGAAGGTTCCGAGGAGGAGGAATCTGAGGATGAGTGGAACGGTTTCGATTAAGTTAGATCAATATAAAAGTTAATGACATCTCTATCCGTTGTAGGATATACCTTCAAAAGGTTTATAACACCTGGTATTTGTTTATAATTCCTCTCCACTAAAAAATCAATACACATAAAAGCGTTACTATAACTCATTGATGGTACAGGGAGTTACCCGGCCTTTATATCAGTGCGCGGAGAAAACATCCAAACACCACAGGGCCTTTATCGAACACGTCGAACATTTCAAAATCGACAATCCAAAAAGTGCAACCAACAGGAAAGGAAGAGGAACAAATATACACAGTATAATTACAAATAATGGCTGCTGAAGGTTTGGAGAAAATCACCGAGGTTCCACTCGAGTTCATGAAGGACGGTACTGCCTTCATCAAGAAGTGCACAAAACCAGACCAGAAGGGTAAGTATCCATCTCCTTGTTCGCGTCCAGATTGATCACTTATACCTGAAATGATGGGCTTCAACGTTGTCTCGTTACCTTAGATGGCATGGATCGTTTTTATCACAGAGAAAGTGATTTTGTGGGATGAATGTGGACTCATGTCTAATTTCTTGGATCAAAGGTCATATACTAACAAAATACTACTAGAGTACCTTAAGATCATCAGAGCCGTTGGTGTCGGTTTCATCATGATGGGTGTCGTTGGTTACGTCATCAAGCTCGTATGTATCTCTTCCCCTTAGCATTCTTAGTGATATGTTACTAACCCAAAAAATCAGATTCACATCCCAATCCACTACCTCATTGTTTAAAGTGGATCGCCCTAATAATCCCACTTAAAAGACTCCCCCCCCACCCCCAAAAAACTCAAAAAAACTGCCTCGGCCAACGAAATCATACCTTGATGGTATAGACATCATTCGAATTAATGTACAATAATATTTCCATTAATTGAACTTGTAGAAGCACTGACAGCTTTAACTGTATATCGATCCCACTCTCTCGGTGCTGGCTCATCTGAACAATCTGGTGAGGGAGTGGCCAAACCGAAAAACTCGAGAGGCGTAAGCGTACCGGCCTTTCGAAAGCACAATCGCCACGCAGAAGGCGAACAAAGACTTCAAGCTCGAACTAGAAAGACAATAGGCCGTCAAGGTCACACAGATAGAGGATCAGAGGCGCACACCCCATATACCATCATCATGAATTTTTCCTCGCTCTTGAATCAAGTTAAGGGCAAACCGTACTCTCCTGCCCCAACCCAATCAGGCTCTCGTACATCATCAACTGTAACGAGGAAACCCAAAGAAGATAACGTCATAAGAGAAACTCCCATAAATGCAATCCCCAAGAACTACAAAAGACCAGTGGCGGTTGACCCTGCAGTTGCCAGGCTCAAAGAGGCTCGACGTCTCGAGAAAGAGAAACAAGACAGAGCCAAGGCATCAAAAACTCCACGCAAGCCAACTACAGGAACATCTAGAGCAGTTGCATCTTCAAATACGATACGCAGAAAGCAAATGGAGAAAGAACAAAAGCTCAAAGAACTGGAAAAGGCGGTTAATAATCACCGTTCCCAATCACCTGTGAAGAAGTTATCATATGCAGAGTTGATGGCTCAGGCAAAACAGAATAATAAATCTCAAAGTAAATCACCAAAATCACTATCACCAATACCAGTTAACGCCGAACAGAAGAAAAGACCTACTGGTTATCAATCGAAGAGTTCGATCTTGAAAGCTGCAGAGCCTTCAAGACAAAGTTCTTTGTCATCATCATCAATGAAACTTTCACAACAAGCCAGACCCTCTTCTACTTCAACACAACCGAAGCCTCTGGCCAAACCATCAGCTAAACTTCAAGGAAAGCTTCAAGAGAGAAAGAGGGCAAGAGAAGAACGTGCCCGTGCTCAAGGAAGACGTGGATACGATTACTCCGATGATGAGGACGATATCTCCGATGATTTCATAGTTGATGATGAGGAAGAGGAACAATTTGGAGAGGAGGATGAAGGTTACGATAGAGATGAAATATGGAAAATGTTCAACAGAGGCAAATCTAGACAGGACTATGCTCGGTATGATGATGATTTGTCGGATATGGAAGCCACAGGTGCTGATGTCGAAAAGGAGGAAAGACTTGCTGCAAAGAGAGCTAAGCAGGAGGATCTGGAAGAACAGGAAAGAGAGAGAAGACTCAAGGAGGAGAAGAGAAGAAGATTGGGAAAATAATGTTTTATACAAACATTCATCTACAATAGATATATTATTATTCATCAAAATATATATTAGTTAGTCATTATAAGATCATTCATCATAATTAGTCAGAGTAATACTCAAACTCATCTTCTTCCTCATCTGAAATTACGACAACGTTTTCTTCAGCAGGTGTAGACTGACGTTCACGTTCCAGCTGCTCATTGAACTGTCTCTCCAACTCTTCATCTTGTGAGAGCTGTTTGAGATCTGAGTGGATCTCCACCGGCTTGAGGGGAGGGATATAGGCAATATTAGTTCCTTCTGGTTGAACAATATCTGAATCTGAACTGGAATCTAGGCTAATAATTTCCACCTGGGGAGAATCTGGCTTCTCAGGTTTTGTTCTAGCAGGGTTTTGCATCCGAATCGTCACACAGAGCTTAGAATCTGAGATCTCATCTGAATCCAGATCTTCAGGTGTTGTCTCTAACTTTGGTTCGTCCTTATCAGGAATAATAGTCAGTTTCCTGTTCTCGCCTTCTTCCTCAATAAAGACTTCACCATCATCATCATCGTCATACAGGTCCCCCGAGGGATCCCCCAAGTCATTCATGAAGGCTTCATATTCATCCAAATCCGCACCAGATCCTGTATTGTGATCATTGATCAAGAACCCAGCACCTGTGTCAGCAGTTTCTGCTTCTCGTTCGTCCTCTGAACTGTTTGCAGTTTCTGTGACCTTCTGCGGCTCATCAATACAGAATCCAGCACCACTATCAATTGGTGGGGTGTTCCCATTGGCGAAAAATCCGCTACCCGTGTCATTCTCAGTCCCATCGTCCCCAACATTCGTGATTTCCTCTTCAGGGTCCCAGACTCCATCTTCCGCTAGGAAACCACCTGCTCCAAAGCTGGGCACTGGTTCTTCCTCGTCTTCTTCTTCATCCCCTCCGATAGAAATCTCGTCACTCTCGTCAGCATTAGCAATGAAGTCCTCGTAATCCCTTTCCATTCTCTCATACTCTTCATCGGATCCACCTGAATTTTCTTGGTCGATTTTACCATGAGATCTGTCCAATCTCTGTTTGATCTTCAGCTTGGTTAAGAGCAGGTTCCAACCCTTCAATGCTCTTATCTCAAGTGCCATTCTCTCCTTTTCAGCAGCTTCGACTGTTAGTTGGTCTTGGACCACTGCCATTGCTTCTTTGAAATCAGCACCAACAACGACACCAGTGATCTTTGGTGTGGCCTGTCTTCGATCAAATTTAAACCCAATAACAGCAGGGGCATAGTCGATTCCCAGAACTTTTGCAGCATCTTCTGCATGCGGTGTATCAATCAGAACAGCACCCTCTGGGATCATGCTAGGAACAAAGACATCAATATTTCCATATGCATTTTTGTGTATCAAACCGTCAACAGCAGGTGGTGGTATATAAAGTTCCGTCTGAAATTCAGCATACAGTCTTTCCTCTTTATCTTCATCATCGTCATCAAATGCCAAATTTCTGGACATTTGCATACTTGTCTTTTGGCGCACTTTCAAAGGTTTCATAGCTGTCTTTAAGACGCGACCTCTTTGATACCAAGCTCTTGGTGATCGCAGATATTGGACATTTGATCTTTTGTAAACCTTAATGGCTTCATTACGTCCTTTGACACGAAGCATGCCACATGACTCTTTCGGGTGTATGATTTCGTTTGCCTTAAGTTGAGATTCAAGACAGTAGAATGGATGACCTTTGAAATCTTGAATGTTGTCTGGCATACCTTCCTGCTCTGCCCTCTTGGCAAAGTAATCATCTTCATATTGATCTGCCTTGTTTGGAGGTCTCGAGTTAAGAGCATCGATAAATCCACTGTACCAGATATCTTCAGACTCCTCTTTTGTAATTCTCTTTTTGCGTGTCTTCGAATAGTACTTTTCAGCATATCTCTTTGTGATATCTCTAACTCCATTTCTTTTATCGTATGCCACCACATATGTCAATGAATTGTATGGATATGACATTGGTGGCTCCAGTTTGCTCTTATACTTGATATCTTCAATGGTTTTGAACATCATAGGGTCAATGGTCATCCATCTCTTAGATGTGGAATCCCAAGCTTCAGCCCAGAAAACCGGGTATGACATTTCAATCTCAGCTTGAGTGGCCCTCGATTTTGCAGGAGATGTTGTTTTACCTTTCCGTAATTCAATCAGCTTCTCTTGGGTAGTTAACTCTGGCTGTTTTGCTTTGTCGGTATCGGGATTGTGTTGTTTGATCTGCCTGTTTGTGAAATCTGGTGGTTGTAATGAGAATACAAGTCGAGACGGAACATCAGCTGCTCTCAGAAAGGATACAAATCCTTGGGCGCCGATGTCTCTTGTTCCACGACCTCGCTCCATACACCTTTTGAATCTTGAGAAATCCGTGGGAGACCGATCAGTCCCTTGCCAATCGTACCAATCATGTTTATGAATACCCTTGTTTGAAGTGACTTTGTAGTACCCTAGCCATTTTTGCATCATATGCCGTAACCCATCCAGAAAGCTTCTTGTTCTCATCTGTGGCAACTTGATCGATGATGAAGGATGCAGTTCTTCATATATCTTGAGCGTGATGAGTTTCTTTAGATAACCTTGTATTTCTTCATCATTACACCATTGGTTTCGTACATATCCATGAACCATCATACAAGCCAGATAATTCCTATGGAAAGTTTTTCTTGCATCTCTCTCTTCCTTTGATATGACATTAACTTTTTTCTTTGGTTTCTTATCCACTTCCTCTAGTTTATTAACGGCAATTACAACATCTTCGGTTAATTTTGAAGATGCTTTAATTTGAACATTATCAAGGTCCACATCTTCAAATTCAAAATCATCAAAATCTTCTTCGCTATCCCCATCATCGACCTCTTTGGTATTAAAAGTTGTATTAGACGATTCTGGGGTTTTTTGATTCGTATTCATATCGATAGCAATATTCGGAGTCTGTGGAGTGGCTGTCCGAGACGAATAAGTGATGTTCTCTACATCACTTGTAAGATCGATGGTGTCAATCTGTTTTGGTATCCGTCTGTTCAAAGATTTACTGGATGATCCCTCATCCTCTGCAACAAAAGAAAAATTGACAGGTGGCTGATCGTTTCTTGTCGGAACATCCAATGTAGCATCTGTAGACTGACCTTTCTTCTTCCTTCTCTTCAATGGTCTCTCTTGTTCACCCTTTCCTTTACGGACAGCGTCCCTCATCATTCCAAGATATTCCTTGGGGAGACCACTCATCTGGGCTTAGTTTAGGTGAACGATTACCACTATAAAAGTCTGATTAACGTTTGTTTACTTTTGGTTTGCCACTTAGAAATGTAGAGAGATCTGTCATAGCCTAAAGCCCGGGTAGCCAAGGGGGGGGCCATCGCGAAACGGGAAATGGTAAGGGCACGGATGCCATAGCTGTGATTGGAAAACAGATCTTTCAGCTTAAATTTTTTAAAAATACGTGGAAAAGTGTAAGGTTTTAGTTTTGGAAAGGGTTTTCAATGTACAAATCCTATAATATTAAACAACAAAATGCAATAAACAGAGAAAACTAGTATACAAATTAGAAGGGAGAAAGCAGAAAAAAAAAAGAAGAAGACGGTCATAAGACGATGGTTTCATTTAGAAAGAAGGACCTCCCAAGGTGGTACCTTCACCAGAGGTCTCAACGACAAAGGAGTCGGCAGCACGATCCTCAATGACAGACCACAAAGCGTCCTTGACGGAGTTGATGGCAGACTTCTTCTCGGTAATCTCAGATTCCTCGTTGTCCAACTCCATTTGATCCTCGGCTTGGGCGGTGGCATCAATGAGCGACTGGTCAGCGTTTCTTCTAGCAACGTACTTCTTGTTTCTCTCAATCTTTTTGAGTCTCTTTGTTGAGAGAGTGTGTGTGGTCAAGACACCGGTTGGCTTGGATCCGGTGTACAAGGCAACGGCCGTACTCTTCGGCAGGCCAGATGTTGAAAGAGCAGAACCTCTTGGAGGAGCAGTGAGACCGTTTCTGGCTCTTGTGGCTCTCTTCTTAGCGAGAGCGGCCCTCTTTCTGGCCTGGATCATTGTGTCCTTTGGCTTGTTGATGGAGTTTTTGGATGGCATTGTGGTTGGTTGATCTCCCTTTCACAAAAGATGGTTGATAAATGTATGTGAAGCTCATCTCAAAAATTTTCTATGTGCCATACAACTGCAAAAAAAAAAAAAAAAAAAAAAAAAAAAAAAAAAGCTCTCTGCTTATAAGCCAAAAGATAAAATGCTCTGATTAAAATGTTCTAATTCTGATTCTTTAGTTGTAAAATATCGTAAAATTCGTATAAAAAAGTAGTTAGCAAGAGGAAAATGCTCTATTGGGATTCCGATATTGAAAGGAGTCCATTTTTAGAGCAAAATATATCGCTTCGACTATACAAAAACATCAGGGGAAACGCAAGGGGGAGGAACACCGATCCAGAAAGCAAAAGATATAACGATCAAAAAAAAAAAATCAAATGACTGGATTCATAACAACGTGAAAAAAAGAAAGGTAGTAAGAAAAAAAAAGAGTAACCTCAAAGAAGGAGCAGAGCAGGTAACAAGAGAATTAAGTTCTTCGCAGAGTTCGAAACACCAGCGCCAGAGAAGGTAATCACGGATGGAGTCACGGTATCTGTGGAATTAACAGATGACGACTGCTCGACAATTGATGTTACCTGAGTAGTGGCTATGGATGTTGGAAGCTCTTGATTGATAGTGCTAGCCTGGGATGTTAAAAGACTCGTTGTAGAAACTGTAGTCGACTCAACCAATTGTGTGGTAGAAGGGGAAACCACAGAAGTCTGTGATGAGTTGTAAATTGAACTCGAAGAACTGAGTGGGCAATACGTTGTATACTCGGTTACAGTTCCCTGGACGGTCGTAGTAACAACAGCAACGCCTGTTGTAACGGCAGCCTCACTACACATCCCCTCTGAGCAGGAAGTAATAGTGACCACAGTAGTTGAATCCATTTCCACAGTAGTGGATGATGTGGATGATAATGCTTCGGTGTTGACAAGGACATCGGTATTTGTGTCAATTGTGTAAGATAGCTGATAAATCACCACATCTCTTTTCTTATCTGGTCTGGTGATGGCCAAGGTACCGCTGGAGCTAAGTGAAGTAGTAGTATCGTCTCTTGTACCCATGTACACAAATGTCAAGTCATCTGATGAGTTAGAAATGGTAGATGTGTCTAAGTTGAAAGTAGCACCATTGATGTTAGCCTCTGAAGTCAAATCCTCTCCGTTAAGAACAACAGAGATGATTGTAAAGTCCGATCCGTATGCTTCATATGAGAAAGCCGAAAATGGTCCTAAAGAAGCTGGCACATTGACAGTCCATACGAGTTTACCACTCACAAAGGAACCAGAGATGGTTGGCGACACCGGTTCTGCAGTGGAAGAAATAACCTCCGATGTAGATGAAACGTTGTTGTAAGAAGCAAAGGAAGAAATGGTTTCAAGAGTTGATGCAGGTGGGGCGTATGAAGTAGAACCAGAAACATAAGTCGAACTGACTTTGGTAACGGCAGATGTTGATGAAGTAAAGGACTGACTGGAAGAAGTAGAGACGCTTGATAATAATGTTGGTTCTGCAATATCAGTAGTGAAAACGTCGTCATAGTACTTAGCCTTGGATGCATTTGGTACAGAATCAGAGATCAGTTCCACGGTAGTATCGGCAGAGGAACCAGGTAACTTTCCCTGGCCTAGGGAGATTTCACTATTCGTAAAGT
This sequence comes from Petasospora bimundalis, assembly GCA_030569745.1. Lineage (NCBI taxonomy): Eukaryota > Fungi > Ascomycota > Saccharomycetes > Phaffomycetales > Wickerhamomycetaceae > Petasospora > Petasospora bimundalis. The sequence continues at coordinate 106,776 of JAJMLR010000029.1, forward strand.
CCACGACAAAGTAGAAGTAAGTCAAGAGACCACCACCGAGAGCAAAGCTGTCACTGTCAGATGGAATGATGGCAAGGCCACAGGTGTTGTCATCATTCTCTGTCAAGAACTCAGTGGATGGAACACTGATGACTGCACCTTGGAAATTGAAGTAGATATCAAACTCTGCGCTACAGTCAACAATGTATAAGCCAGTAGAATCCGTGTCCAGGTCCGTAGAGCCGAGAGTAACCGCAATGTTTTCAACAAGCTGTTTTGGCATAGATGGCAGACGAGCACGAGTCTGGAGGTATGTGTAGTGCTTGATGCTAGAAACCGTTTCAACAGAAGCAGAACCTGCCATTTGAATACCAACAGCTGTTAATGTGAAGGCAATCTGGTTACTTGTAGATGTCAAAAGCGGAAGTGTGGATAAAGAGTCATAGAAAGCTGTTAGGACACCGCCAAATGTCATAAACCCATCGGTACTTGATGCATCAGAGTCAGAATAAACACCAGGGGCATCTTCTGGAGCATCGGCAAAGCCCATGGCATATGTTTTCGCTAACGAATCATTAGAAACAGACTCAAAGAAATTCTTCAGTCCATCTGTATATGTGTTTGGAATACCGAGGCCAAAAGTGCTTTCAGAAGTGACTGAGTCTGTAATACCGAACAAAACATTCTCATAGGTCTTGGAGGAGCCACCAAACTGGATTGTGTCGGATCCCCAAACACCAGAGTACAATGAGTATGAAGATGAAGATGAAGAGTCAAATGTGTAGGAGTTGATGTCAAAAAGTGGAGACGAGCCCTCATAACTGGATGAAAGAACAATATCACGGCTTTCAGTATCTAGCTGAGTGAGAACGCTCTGAGATGGCGATCCAACTTCAAGATCCACGGCATATGTGAAGTCGGCTGATCTGGAGTAAATGACGTTGGCAATTGCTGCTGTTGTTTCAGCTAAAGAAATAGCAGATATAGTTGCTAGTGTAGTAAATGTACCTAATACTTTCATTGTTTACCAAGTTGTTGTTTGGATTGTTATGTTATGTTTTTGAAGGAATGACTGGGGTGAGTTAGAAACAAAACAATGCCTGGGAATGGCCCTAAAGGTACAGGTCAGAATAGACTCGAGAGGGAGGGGAGAGAGGAGTAAATAAAGGAAAGATGGGGTGGTATTAGTATAGGGGGGTAGGATGAAGTTGTTGATAAAGCTGACTTTGTTTTTTTTTTCCTTCTTATTTACCCTCCGTCGTCGCCGGAATGCCCACATATTCTTGATGCTGTTGGATGATCAACCATGTGGAGTCCTGCGTGAACTGTCCCAGTTTGAACCGATAATCTTCCATTTTCGGTGGAGGAACTGCAGTGCGCTGTGGTAGACGCGTCTGTGATCATCGAGGGTTCCTGACCCTACAGATGGAATTGTTTTAGTCACATTTACTTCCACGTATTCAAAGGAATATTCTTTAAAGAATTTTATTACCAATACATCCCAAAGTTAAATTCTGGTACTAACTCTTGACCCTCGCCGAAGTAGTCACACGCTCATTAGTTCCTGTTTCTTTTCATGTCGTGCTGTGTGACTTTCAAGCGAGAGGTCGTTCCTGGATGCATGCTCCTGCAAGGGGGGAAGGGGGGAGAATCCTCGCGTTCCACACTCAAACAACCCGAGAGCGGAAGCCTTCCACATCGCTTGACAAGGGTGGAGAGGGGTAGGAACAACTCCGATGTTGCTTTTACACAAATACGATCTCCCGTCATTTCTCCCACAAAGCTTACCTGGAAAAGCTAGTTTGGTGAATCAATCAGCGCAAACTTAAAAGAGACTTGTAACATCGGGATCTCTCAGGTATGGGCCTCATCATCCGATGAACCACATCTTACCCGAGAACCGACTGTACCATTTGAGTACTGATAATCCTTGATCGGGCCAGTTTCCTCACACCTAGATGTCATATCGATCCGTCCATATTGGAATGGGATATGAGGGCAACCCCCCCCCCCCGGATGGCGTAGGATTACAGGTAAACGAAGCCAAAATAACAGGTCATAGATAAACTCAGCGCCTAGAAAAGCACCAATTCTTGTTCCAAGGTTTAAATTGTGATGCTCTTCTTGTAAATGATTATGTCTTAAGCCGGAAGTGAATAAATTTGAACAATTAAAGTAGATATAAGCCCTAATCGCTGGCTTGTGTTGCCCCTACCAATCGAGCAACATCTGTTGGCACGAATATTTCCTCCAAACAGGAACTCGTCCCGGTTAGCTCAGTCGGTAGAGCGTTCGGCTTTTATTTCATTCTTGAATTTCAGGAAACCGAAATGTCAGGGGTTCGAGCCCCCTATTGGGAGTTCCTCATTTATTTTTTTTTATATTTTTTTTTGATGCCAGTTTATTTGACTACAGAAAAAATGCCTCTTACTAATTCGCAAGTATACGCTAAATCAGTTTATTGGAGTTATTGACTTATAAAACATGTCGGCATAGAACGCGGGACCCATGTCCACCATCAATCAGAAGAATGGCGCAGCAGCACCATCTCCACGTTGATCTGAACCAGCAGAGTAAATAAGCTTCTCTGATCCTTCCTCCTTTCTGATAATCTGACCTCTGCCAAAGGCCTTTCTTCCACTATCGTGGATAACCTTGATCTCATGTCCCATCTTTCTCAGACCTTCGACCACCTCATCTGGTACACCAGATTCAATGTTCACCAAAGTGACAGATGTAGAAACAGGGCCGTGTGAACCTTTACCACGATCGGTCGTTTGATAATCCGGGTGAGGTGATAGTGACATTCGAGGCGCATCAAGTGCCTCTTGTGGGTCAAACCCAAAGAGCAACATATTAAGATACACTTGAACGTGAGCTTGTGGTTGATTAAAGCCACCTTGAATGCCATATGAGGCATAAAGTTCCTCTCGGTCATCATCTGTAGGAGATGTTATCATACCTGGTATAATAGTATGATATGGTCTTTTCCCACCAGCAATATGATTTTTTGATTCTGGATCCAATGAAAAGTTCAAACCACGGTTTTGGAGGAAGAATCCACAATCTGGTACAATAATTCCGGATCCAAAGTTATGGAAAACAGAATTGATGAAGGAAACAGCATTACCTTCTGAATCAGAAGCAGTGAAGTAGACTGTATCAGATTGGAACAACTCATTTGGCAGCTGTCCAACTTCAAGGTCATCGTTGTTTAAGACGTGACTGGGATCGAAAGCTGTCGAGCGATCATTGAAATAAGCCGAGTGTAATAATCTCTTGAGATCCGCCTTATGATCCATACCGTACTTTTCCAAGATGTGATCGTGATCGAACACATACTCCTCACTGTCCTTAAATGACAGTTTAAGAACCTCAATTATCAAATGAAGGTACTCCACAGAGTTGTGCTTCAACTCAGCTAGCTTAATTGTACCTTTCTCATCCAAAGCCTTTAGTAGTCCCAGAGCTAACAGGGCAATAATCCCAGAACTGTTTGGTGGGATCTCCCAAAGTTTCTTACCAAGTAAATCGTAACATACTGGTTCAACAAAAGTGGAAGTATGATTAGCCAGATCTTCTTTTGTCATTACACCATTACGTTGCTGTATCTCCTTTACGATTGAGTCTGCAATAGATCCTTTGTAGAAAGCGTCTTTACCACCTTCAGCAATAAGTTTTAAAGATTTTGCCAATCTTTTATTTTGCATGAATTGTCCCTTACCAGGTGCCTTAAACCCATCATTTGGGAGAAACGTGGATACCTGCTCTTTCATGAATTGTTCACCATGGTATTTGTTAACATCAATGATCATTTTAGTACTATCTTCATATAATCTTGCACTGATTTCAGAAATTGGATAACCGTCTTCCGCTAGTTGAATAGCAGGTTGTAAGATCTGAGCAAATGACACTTTACCAGACCCCCATTTCTCAACAGCATCATACCAAGCAGCAATTGCACCAGGGACGTTACAAGTCAAAACTGAATTTTGATCCAATCTATTGTTCTTTACATGATCGGCATATTTCTCCTTAATCAAATCAACAGAAATTGCAGAAGCGGAACGACCACACCCATTGAGTCCCAACACTTTCTTCTCCTTATTCGAGTAGAAAAGGAGGAAAGCGTCACCACCAATATCAGTAGAACCAGTCTCTGTGACACATAGGGCAGCAGACATTGCCACAGCAGCATCAATGGCATTTCCCCCCTGCTCTAAGATCTTCAGCCCGGCCGTGTTGGCAAGGGGCTGAGTTGAGGCAACTACACCTTTGGTTGAGTAAACTGTTGATCTTCTGGATGGGAACTGGGAGAAGACGGCCATTTTGTTTGTATTTGAAACCTGTCAGCTTCCTTTTGTGTGTGTGTTTCGATTTGTTTGGGTTGCAAAATCCTCATGTAATCAACCCCGGTGTTATTACCCCTTTGGGGGGGAGCGTGCCCCGCAATCTCGGTTCTCGATTTGCACACACACACAAAAAGTGGCGAAATTTTTGAAAAGGCATTCAAACAATCAGTTGGAATACAAAAGGAAAATAATGCCAGAACCAACGATCATAGGACGTGTTATTGCTGGAACCATTGGGTTGCTCATTGGTGGTACTGTCACGTATCAGATGACCAAGGACTTTGAGATCATCAAGTTCACTCCTCCAGAACTTAACAGTGACGGGACACCCAAGCACAAAAAGTTTCAAGTACATTTCAGAGAGATGCAACCACTGGAGTTGAAACCAGAAGTGAAAGCCAGAAGGGAGGCTAATCTGAAAAAGATCCAAGAAGCTGAACAGATCATACAGGATCCAACAACTTGAAATGTATATTTATTCCATTCCCCCCGCCCCCGACGTCCCGCTTTCCAGCTTTGTGATGATATATACTATACATATGGTGGGGATTATTTATTTATTTTTATCTATTATAGCTACATCACAAAAGTTATTCACAACTTTTAGTACACATTAACCTATTAACAATGTAAATGCGTATAGTCATCCCCTGTAAAAGCAGATAACTATAAAGACTGGGTAGAGAGAGAAACCAGTCTTTGATGACGATAGTCATCTCAATTGATATTAAGATAACAAATAAACCAAAAAGAAAAAAAGCAAAAAAAAAAAAGCTCAGAACTCAAAAAATAAACAACACCAGTGTGTATGCAAAGAAAAGAAAAGGAAAGCGTATAAAAGACATTAAACTAACCCAAATAATTATAAGACTGTTTTTTTTTTTTTTTTACAAGTCCTTGTTTTCCATGAAGAAATAGTTACCAGCAGATTTCTGTTCCTTGTCCATTTGAGAATCCAACTTGTTAATTCTTGGTCTGAAGTTTGTTGGATCTCTTCTGAAAGTGACGTTCAAGTGTTTTAAGAACTTGTTAACACCGGTAAGTAAGGATTCTGGTTGACGAGCAAAGGCCTCCTTAGAAGGTTGACCTTCAAAGAGAATGACTCTATCAGCCAAATAAGTAGACATGATGAAATCGTGCTCAACGATGAAGGCAGTCTTCTTGGCATGTAAGATGAATCTTCTGATAACCTTGGAACAGATAATACGTTGTTCAGAGTCCAAGTAAGCAGATGGCTCATCGATAACGTAAATGTCAGCAGCAACACCGAGGGACATTGTAATAGCAACTCTTTGCAATTCACCACCAGATAAGTTCATAACTTCTTGGTCAATGATATCATCGATCTTCAATGGTTTACAAACATCAGTCTGGAATTGTGGGTTCAAGAATGCAGCTTTAATTCTCTTAAAGAATAATTGACGAACTGTACCCTTGAATTTTGGTGCAATCATTTGTGGCTTCATGGAAATGTTCAACTTTGGAACCTCCAAGTTGTTATCAGCTGGAATAGCACCGGCAAGTAATCTACAGAAGGTAGTCTTACCTGTACCGTTCTCACCCATAAGCACCAAAATCTCTGAATCAGAGAAATCACCAGTTTCAACGTGCAATTTGAAATCACCTTGTGTTCTTTCCATAGCAGGGTATGAGTAGTAACGAGAAGCTTCGAGTTGAATTGCATCTTGAGCTTCAACCATTCTAAATTGTAAAGATTCGGTTCTAAATCTCATATTCTCTGAAGCAATATGACCTTCCAAGAACATGTTAATACCTTCTCTAACTGAAGATGGTAAAGTAACAACACCATATACAGATGGAACACCATAAAGGATACAAACAAAATCTGACAAATAATCCAAGACGGACAAATCGTGTTCAACACAAATGACATATGTCTCAGTAGCAAGTAATGATCTAATGATCAAAGCTGCGTTTAAACGTTGTTTAACATCCAAATAAGAAGAAGGTTCATCAAACATGTAAACGTTAGCGGCTTGAACACATGTAACACCAATAGCGAATCTTTGTAATTCACCACCAGATAATTTTGAAACGTCTCTTTTCAATAATCCTCTCAATTCCAAGAAATCACAAATTTCATTAATAGCATCTGGTCTTTCCAATCTTTCTTTCAAAACGGCACCAACTTTTTTGTCAGCAGCCAATGCTCTTGGAATGTTATCAACGTATTGTGGTTTGATGATAGCTTTAATGTTATCTTCAAGGACTTTTGTCAAATAATTTTGCAATTCAGAACCTCTGAAATGCTTAAGAATTTCTTGCCAATCTGGTGGATCATCATATCTTCCCAAATTTGGTTTTTGTTTACCTGCAAGAATCTTCAAAGCTGTAGATTTACCGATACCATTTGTACCAACAAGACCAAGAACTTGACCAGGTCTTGGAGTTGGTAATCTATGAAGTTTAAAAGAATTTGCAGAATAACGATGAGTAGTTTCCTTTTCCAAATTTGTTGGTAAATTGATAATGTTAATGGCACCAAATGGACACTTCTTCACACAAATACCACAACCGATACACAAGTTTTCGGAAATGAATGCAATTTTATTCGTTGGTGAAACTTCAATACAGAGTTTACCAGTCTTAACAACCGGACATGACTTCTTACACTCCTGACGACATTTTTTCGGTTTACACTTGTCGTCCGAGACGATGGCAATACGTGTGACTTTAGAACTCATAGTTTCCTCTCAATATCTCAGGGAAGAAAAAAGCAATGGTTACAAAAATGAAAATTTGGGGGGGTAAAAATCACAAGTGAAAATCTGACCTCTTCTCCTTCCAAAAAGTTTCCCTTCCGTTTGTTTTGGTTGAAATTTTTCTTTTTTTTTTTTTTTTTATTTTTAATTTTTTTTTGTGTGTGCCCGATGGCGCCCGGAACGGTTTGCGTGTGTTGTGTGTGTGCGGGTGGTATAAAGGGCGTTACAAATCCTCGCGCTTTGATTGGTGCGGGGGGAGGGGAGGAAAAGCAGTTGAATAAAATGTATTTGGTTGTTTAAAAAAGGGAATATCAGAGACAATGGAAACAATATTTATAGTTTGAATGTGGAGGGAAAGGGGGTGGAAATTTAAATAAAAAAAAAAATTTAATTATTCTAAAAAAAAAAAACGTTATGCAGCCCTGGCTATATTTTAGTCACGTGATAATTTCCCGCAAAGAGGGAAAAAGAAAAAAAAAAATTTCGCGCGCGATGAGCTTTTCGAAGCGCGAAAAATTGCGCGCAGCCGCGCACTGAAAAATTTTTTTTTTGTATGAAAACTTTCCGCGATTGCAAGCTGTGGGCAAAATAACCGTCACAAAACCCATCTCAGCCACCCATTCATACCTTTTGAAGGAGTTCTCCACCCATCCTTAAAAACATCCCCCCTCACCCACGTTTAAAATACAAAAAACAACTCTCACTTCGTCAGAGCATTTGTTATCGATCAGTACAATAGAGTCTTAAATTCAAATTTAATCAGTTGTTCTGTCCCCTTTCCACAAATCTCCAACAATTGAATCCTCAAAGTTGTTTTAATATTTTAAATTAATACAAAAAAGCAACAAAAAAAATCAGAAAACTCTTTAAAAAAATCAATTAATAAAAAGATGTCTACCGAGCAAATCGAAAAGACCGCCCAGGATTTGGAAAACCTTACCGTTAAGGAGGAGGTTGCCCCATCCACTGAGTCCCCAGTTCCAGCTGACGACTCTGCCGCCGCCGCTGCCGCTTCCCAGGCTATCGGTGGTGCTTCCCTTTACGTTGGTGAGTTGGAACCATCCGTTAACGAGGCTCTCTTGTTTGAGATCTTCTCTCCAATCGGTCAGGTTTCTTCTGTTCGTGTTTGTCGTAACGCTTTGACTAAGGCTTCCCTTGGTTACGCTTACGTCAACTTCCACAACGTTAAGGATGGTGAGAAGGCCATGGAGGAGTTGAACTACACTCCAATCAAGGGTCAGCCAATCAGAATCATGTGGTCCCAGCGTGACCCATCCTTGAGAAGATCCGGTGCCGGTAACATCTTCATCAAGAACTTGGACCCAGCTATTGACCACAAGGCTCTTCACGACACTTTCTCTGCCTTTGGTAAGATCTTGTCTTCTAAGGTTGCCACCGACTTCGATGGTAACTCTAAGGGATTCGGTTTCGTTCACTACGAGACTGGTGAGTCCGCTCAGGCTGCTATTGAGAACGTTAACGGTATGATGCTTAACGGCCGTGAGGTTTTCGTTGGTCCACACATCCCAAGAGAGGACCGTCAATCTAAGTTGCAGGAGATCATGAACAACTTCACCAACGTTTACGTCAAGAACATTGACCTCGAGGCTTCCGAGCAGGAGGTTGAGGAGTTGTTCAAGGCTCACGGTGCTATCACCTCTTTCAAGTTGGAGAAGGACCAGGACGGTAAGTCTAGAGGTTTCGGTTTCATCAACTTCGAGACTCACGATGCTGCTGTTAAGGCTATCGAGGAGTTGAACGACTTCGAGCTCAACGGTAAGAAGCTCTTTGTTGGTCGTGCTCAGAAGAAGAACGAGCGTTTGGAGCAGTTGAAGAAGCAGTACGAGGCCGCTAGAATGGAGAAGCTCTCCAAGTCTCAGGGTGTCAACTTGTTCATCAAGAACTTGGATGACTCTATTGATGATGAGAAGCTTAAGGAGGAGTTCACTCCATTCGGTACCATCACCTCTTCTAAGGTTATGCTTGATGAGAGTGGAAAGTCTAAGGGTTTCGGTTTCGTTTCCTTCTCTTCCCCAGATGAGGCTTCTAAGGCCATCTCTGAGATGAACCAGCACATGCTTGCTAACAAGCCATTGTACGTTGCCCTTGCTCAGAGAAAGGACGTTAGACGTTCCCAGCTTGAGCAGCAGATTCAGGCTAGAAACCAGTTGAGACTCCAGCAGGCTGCCGCTTCTGGTATGCCAGGTCAGTTCATGCCACCAATGTACTTTGGTGCTCAGCAGCCAGGTTTCCTTCCACCAGGTGCCCGTGGTCCAATGGCTCCAAACCCACAGTTCATGATGCCAAGACCAGGTCAGGGTATGCCACCACAAGGTCAGTGGAGACAAATGCCAAACGGTGCCCAGCCAATGTACGGTGTCCCACCATTCCAGGAGTTCCCAGGCAGAAACGGTCAGCGTGGTGGATTCTACGGTAACCGTGGTGGTAACAGACCAAGAAACCAGCGTGAGGATGGTGCCAACAACTTGGCCCAGCTCGCCCAGGCTTTGCCACAGTACCCAGAGCCACAGCAGAAGAGAATGCTCGGTGAGGAGTTGTACCCAAAGGTCGTTGCCACTGGTAAGGCCCAGGACCCAGAGTCCGCTGGTAAGATCACCGGTATGATGTTGGACTTGTCTGTTGATGAGATCTTGGCTTTGTTGTCCGACGAGGCCTTGTTCAAGCAGCACTTCGACGACGCTTTCGAGGCTTACGAGGAGTTCAAGAAGAACGAGCAGCCAGCTGAGGAAGCCGCTACCGAGGAGACTCCAGCCGAGTCTGCTTAAGTTTAGTTTCTTCTTGCTTTTTTGAAAGGGGATTTTTTATATATCAAAGGAATCCATCAGTTTGTGATTCTTACACATTCTGAATTGGGAAACGATGATACGAATATTGGAGAGGATGTATGTCTTTATGTTTCTTAATGTTTTTTGTGTCATTTATTCTTGGAATATTATGGATTGGGTTATTATATTAAATGTAGTATCGTATGCTATTACCTTCCCCGTACGGAAATGGTATGCGCGGAAGGGTGTATGGAGATTGCGGAAAGCGACTCCCGCTCTGTGTCATCTCTATGAATATTTGGGGAGAAAATCAACTACTTCAGCAATGTTTGAAACTGATTTCTATCTTTTGAGTAATCCAGTAAAGAAAAAAAGTCGTCATTGATTGATATGCACGAACTAAAACTTATTCCATTACATCAAGACCTAAGTCTTTCTGGGGATCAACCAAAGACAAAGGCTGACGGTGATCTTCACAGCTCTTTTGAACAATCTTTAGACCTTGGTACTTCTACAAATCTAAAGAGACCAGCATCGGCACTACGTACATACTCTTTAGGTACTGATGAAGTTGGTTTATCATGGGGAAATCAAATGCTACCGTCCCCTCCCCCTGAACGTGAGGATGAAGATGAGGAACAGATGGTCTTCCCAGAAGGTGGGCTAGAAGCAAATCTGGTTGTATTAGGTGCGTTTTCTTCTCTATCTGTGACATTTGGTATGATGAATACAGTCGGTGTAATACAAGCCTATGTCTCCGAGCATATTCTGGTAAATGCTTCTGCCTCCTCAATCGGTTGGATCTTTAGTGTCTTCTTCTTTTTTGCATTTGGTGGTGGAATATATGCAGGTCCATTGTTCGACTTCAAAGGTGCAAAAATCCCAATGTACTTAGGCTCGGCTCTTATGTTTCTCGGTTTAATGATCAGTGCTAATTGTACTGAGGTGTATCAGTTTGTATTGGCCTTTGGGGTTGTCTACGGTGCCGGAACTAGCTTTTTGATGAACTGCTCCATATCGGCAGTATCACACTACTTCCTGAAGAAAAGAGGTGCTGCATTGGGTGTTTGTTCTATTGCAGGAAGTATTGGTGGCGTTGTATGGCCACTGATGTTGAGATCACTATTTCCTAAGATTGGGTATGCTTGGACTATGAGAGTTGTGGCCTTCATTTCACTTGGGTTGTTACTCGTTGGGTGCATCTTCGTAAAGCACAGGATCACCAAGAAGCTCAATCCGGCATACAAGAAGATGGACGTTATCCGTGAATCATTTGTGCTAAAAGACATATTCACAGACAAAGTTTATTTCTCGTTAATTGTCTCTATTATTCTTTCTGAGTTCTGTCTTATTCTCATTTTGAGTTACATGTCATCTTACACAATGGCGCAAGGCTATTCTGAATCCAGTGCCTTCCTTGTTACCATTGTGTTCAATAGCGTAGGAATAATTGGAAGATACCTTCCAAACTACGCTGCTGATAAGGTTGGAAATATGAATATCATGTGCATCTGTGCAGCATTCTGCAGTATCATGATCCTCGTTATATGGTTGCCATTTGGAAAGTCTTTGAGTTCCATGTTCATCTTTGCTGCGCTTGATGGATTCTTCACAAGTTCTACGCTATCATTAACTCCAGTTTGTTGTGGCCAGATCAGTAAAACTGAAGATTTCGGTAAACGTTATGGAACAATATATTTCCTAGTTGCTTTTACCAACCTTATATCTTTGCCAATTGGTGGAGCTATTGTTGGTAGTGGCTCAGAAGCGGGTTGGAATCACTTGATCATATTTGCGGCTGTTATTGAAGTTTTGGCTACTGTTTTCTGGTTTCTGACGAGGTATTTACTTGCAGGAGTGAAGATTTGTAAAGTGTAGTTATATATTGGAACCTCTCATTTAGGTGAGTTATAATCAAAGTATATATATTCAAGCTTCGGTTGTAGGTGCTCGTAACCTCTCCCCAGTTCTCAAAAAACGTTAGATTTCATTGACACACTCGATAACATCAAAGAAGATGCATTCGACTCAGTAAGTGACCTGGATCGATCTATTTCGGAATGACAATTGAAGAACAACCTCTGTGGGTTCTTGGTTATGGTTCACTGATTTTCAAACCACCTCCTCATGCAAAATTTGTGATACCTGGAATCATCAAGGGTTTTGCCCGCAGATTCTGGCAGTCTTCCTCTGATCATAGGGGAACACCAGAGAGGAAAGGTCGTGTAGTGACATTGGTGTCATATGACGACATCATCAAACGAGAAGAGTTTATTGAAGATGTAAGATCATTTACGCCCAAGCTTCCACGTGAATTCCAAGTTGACGATTTGAGAGTATGGGCATGTGCGTACTACATCCCAGCACAATACGCTGAAGAGGTGAGAGAATATTTGGACGAACGAGAGCAAGATGGATATACTATGCATGAGATTCCTTTTGAAATCCATCATGATCCAGAAGATAATCTGGATAAAGATTTGGAGGCTGCTGTGAATGCCCTTCCTATTGATCCGAAAAGTGGTAAGCATATACTGACCAGTAAAGTATACATTGGTACAGTAGATAATGAGAGTTTCATTGGTCCAGAGGATTACAAAATCACTGCTAAGATCATTTCAGAGACAGTTGGACCAAGCGGAGAAAACTGGGAGTATTTAGAGAAGTTGTACCATTCATTACTAAAGTTAGACAAGCATGAGAAAGACGAATACTTGGAGGCGCTGGTTAACGAGGTGCTGGAAATTAAGAAGATAGCCGAACAATAATCTCACAGATATAAACTCTCTTACTTTCTGTAGCTAAAGCTACAACATCTGCCTATAGCCGAGAAGTGTGCTAATTCCGATGGCCTAATTCCGACGCACATATATAGACTGATAAGCTCTTAGCGGGCAGAGACTCACATTCGTAGCAAGTTGATACAGCAATTAAAACTATGAACTCGGCTAATGAAGATTCTGATTCAATAGCCCCCCCCCCTTGAAAAGAGCACATTTTAATATAGCCGAGCAGGGACTCCCAGTGGGAAATCGGATCGCCCTTCCCCTTCTGGACGTCTGTTGCCGAGAAAGAACAAGAGAACCCTGCGTAAGAGCTTCTCTTATAAAAAGCAAGCTTTCCACTAATGAGATCTTCAAAAAAACAGGGAAATACACACAAACAGAGTTAAATCAAAGGCAGAAAAACACAACAGAAGATGCTCTCTGAAAAGGCTTCTACCGTTTTGGCCACCATCGGTACTGTCTGCTGGTGCATTCAGCTAATCCCACAGATTTGGTACAACTGGAGGAGAAAGAACTGTGAAGGCTTCCCACCGATGATGATGTTCCTTTGGGCATTTTGTGGTGTACCGTTCTCCATCTACTTCATATCAACAAGGGCAAATATTGTTGTCCAAGTGCAACCGCAGCTGTTCTATGTCTTCTGCCTGATCGCTTGGGTACAGAGTCTCTACTACCCACCAGTACAAATGAAGAGAAAGAAGATGATATTGATGATTGCCGCTTTCATTATCTGCTCTGCAGCATTGGAAGGAGGCTTCATCTCTTACTTGAGACCCCTTCATGATAGGGGAACAACATGGCCAACTCTTATTTTTGGTATTATCGCTTCTGTGCTCTTGGCAGCTGGTCTCGTTCCCCCATACCTCGAACTTGCCAAACGTAAAGGTCGTGTCGTTGGAATACACTTTTTATTCCTATTTGTCGATCTCTCTGGTGCTGTGTTTTCAGCTATCAGTGTTGCTGTTGGTAATATGGATATCATGGGTATTGTTTTATACTCGATTTGTGCTTCCATGGAGATTGGTATCTTTGTCAGTCATTTCATCTGGTGGTTGAGATTTAGAAAATTTGGAACTGGTTGTCCAGATGAAGATGATGAAAAGGAAATTGGTGATTCCACTGAGATCTTAGAAGATGACGAGAATCTCCGGAAAGATTCCTCAAAAGTTGATATAGACCGTGTCGACTCTACATTGAATGAAACTAATGCAAACAAGTAGCTCTTTTTGTGCTATGTTGAGATGGCTTATGAATAACGAGTATTAATGAAACCCAGGAAGGAAACAGCAGTTTAACAAACAATTGACTTACAGGTGTTTTTGGTGTACCCTGCTTATTTAATGATTTTAAATACGATAAACAATACATTTTAGTCGTGAGTTGTGTATTCGGTAGTCTATGATATATGTCTTTGTATAACTGCAAAGATAGCATCTGATAATTTAGATGCAATAAATAGATAAATAGGAAACAATAAATAGATCTTTCAGACCAATAAATAGGGAATAATAAAAATAAATAAAACACTGAAGATCATCCATCAAGGGTCTCACTTCTAATTGTGGATCTCCAGGATGCAATTTCCTTCTTTGTAGGCCAATTCCAAACGTCAGTATCAATCTCATCATATGTGTCAGGACAGAGATATTGGACACCATGATCCCTGATTCGTTCACCAACACCTTCAGGGACGGCCCCCAGTATCATGCTCAATGTCTTCTTATCTGGGACAAATCTAAGAGACTCCCATGCCTCAAAAACCTCCGTAAGTTCATACTGATAGTTACACCTACCGCATAGCTTTATATAACCTCTCCAGAGATTCTGACTTGCAATGTGTGGTTTCAAAGTGTCACTAGAGGACATCTTCACAATCTTCCTAAATTCATGAACAGCTAGCTGTGGTGCCTTCCTATTCTCCCATTTCAATCCATTATGCGTTAGTGATGGGACTATCAATGACATGATAGACTTTTCATTTGCAACTCCATCACAATAACGATAAACAAACTTGTTGAAACGTTCATAGGCGCCCTCTGGGTCAGATAGTGATTCGCCATATAGAGCCTCCCCAACAATTGACCTGGATGGATGCGACAATGCTTGAAATGTATGACGAGCCGCATGTGGCCCCGATGGAAAGTTCATTATTGGATCCTTATGGGTGTACAGTCTTGCTATTAGCGAGCTTATGGACTTGTTATCCAAATCCTTCGTGATATCAAATGTGATTGAAGGGTCGATAGTGCGAACCAATGGACTCCGAGAGTTCTGTAAGGTACTGTAGTTCTTGTGCTGTCTAAGAAACTCTGTTGATCGTCTTTCAGTTATGATACCAAAGTCTTGTGATATTTTGAAGAAGTCTGACCATAGTTCAGGACTAGTGGTTGAACCAGAGCTAACTGAACGGAATGCGTCATTGAGTTGATATTCGGTAGTACTCAGTTTGAGACGAGTGCGCTCCTCCATCAATTTGACTTCGTCAGTATAGATCTTACCTTGAGCCTTTTCGTGGAACAATTGTGCACGAGGCATAGACACTTCACTTAAGCTCATTGCCATACCTAAATATCCAGCTGCTGTTACTTCTTCACCTCGAGAATTGAGAGCATCTATAAGTACTTTCTGAGCATTGATAACACTAAAAGAGTATTCCTTGACTGAAACCTTATGGGTTCTTTCTCCAACAACAAATACGAGTTTATTCAAAATCTCGGGTGTTAGTTCTTTCTCCTTTTCCACCACCAGCCTAATGAAGCCCTCCAAGTCCTGGTATCGGTACATCTTGGTATAATGGATCAAACTCTCCAACAAGCACATTGAAGAGTTCTGTATTTCAGTCTTTCGGTACATTTCATGCAACAGTTCAACCTCGTAATCAGATCTTGGTACTCTTTCCAAAATGTCCTTGGAGATGAACATTGGTAAACTCTTTTGACCTGTCAATGCAGTACATGCATCGGTGACATTAGAAGCCACAACACATGATATCCACCCAAGGACATCTTGGAATCTTCTTCCATTCGATTCGGCTAATACACCAGCCAATGATGTCAAAATATTTCGCCAGCAACCTGAATCAACATTAATGTGTAACGGTACTGTGGAGTCACCAAACATGTATAATGAGAGACATTGCATCGCCTTCTTTTCAAATTCAGCATCATTTGTCATTGCTTTTTCAACCAGACGTTGCAATTTGAATTCATTTCTGAGAGACAAGTTATTGCCAATCTGATGATATAATTTGACGTTGAAATATCTCGTTGTACCAGTGTACTTGTCATTTGGTAAACATGTGTAATGCAACGAATGTAGTAATAAGCAAAACGAACTCTGCAATCTTGCCTTTCTCGTTCCCTTAAGACGTCTCTGGGTATTCATATCATGAGCATCTTTTACGTTCCTTCTAAAATCAGGTAAAGTTACAAGATTAGCCACTATTGGGTTCAAAACATCCTTCGAAAAATGGTTCAATTCAGAATGCAGCACTTTATAATCACATAGAGCAGTCTGACTCATAATAGCTCTATCCTGTTGAGCTTTTGTCATATGTGGCACTCGATAATGTCGTATTGTCGTTAATACTGTGATCTGGAGGGACCTCCTCAGTCCAGTTTGTGGCGTTGTTCGAAGCATTTTTCCCACTTTTTTTTTCTTGCAATTGCAATCCCTCAGTGAGGTCCTCTTTATAGTAATATCTTCACTTCTTAAGCAGATTATCTAAGAGATTTTCTATTGACAGCGGGTGCAAGTGCTATTTCTCGAACGATTACCCCCGCGTTTACAATGGCGGTGTGTGATGTGTGCCCCTGTAATGTGAGTTCCGGGGTACTTCCGGTGCACATCCGAGGGTCTTCCATATGATAGGGCATTATCATATTGTGTATAGTGCTCTTCGATAACTAGTTAAACTCTGTCGATAATAGCTGACGTAGTTTATCCTGGTAGATATATCGTTCTACAAACGTTTGATCAGATAGCAAATTACATAAGATTCAACCTTATCTTCATCTGTGTCTCTGTGTATGTGATATTTTAAAAGTATTCATTTGTAAAGGCCCTTCTCCTTCAAATTGTCATCAACTGCATCTCTCATAAACTTAATCACTTCAGCTGGGTCAGCAGCTGTGAACACTGAAGTACCGGCAACAATAACGTTGGCACCTGCCTTAGCAGCATGTGGAATAGTTGCCTTACCCAAACCACCATCTACTTGGATATCCAAATCTGGGAACTTAGCTCTAAGTGATTCAACTTTTGGCATCATTTCAATCATGAACTTTTGACCACCAAATCCTGGTTCAACTGTCATGACCAATGCCATGTCCAAGAATGGGGCCAACTCATAGAGAACATCAACTGGTGTGCCTGGTTTAATGGCACATGCAGCTCTAATTCCATGACTTTTGATCAACTTAACCAACTCAAGTGGATTCTTTGTAGCTTCGTAATGGAATGTAAATTGATCAGCACCAACTTTAGCAAATTCCTCAACCCATTTCTCAGGTTCAGCAACCATCATATGACAATCAAAGAAAGCTTCAGATTTTGTAATACCATCACCCCTTGGTACAGCTTTTCTTAATGAATCAACAATTGGAACACCTAATGTGATGTTTGGAACGAAATGACCATCCATAACGTCAATGTGTAACCAGTTAGCACCAGCATTAAGAACACGATGACAATCACAACCTAAGTTTGCAAAGTCAGATGCAAGGATGGAAGGAGCAATGATTGATTTGACCATTCTATGAAATAATATTCCTTTGATCTCTAAAGAATCCCGAACACTTATGAAATGTTAAGGGGTTTAATTCTCTTTAAAAACTTGGTATCAAAAAAGGATGGCTGATGCCCGGTGCTGTTGCCCGCTACAAATTCAGCCAAAGCGCGGAAGAAAAAAAAAAATTAGAAATCTCTCGGGGGCGATTCGAACGCCCGATATCCAGATAACTTTGATAACATTACAGTCTGGCGCCTTAAACCAACTTGGCCACCGAGAGGTTTTCTCTGAGCAAAAATTGAGTTCGCACTATATAAAACCCACAAACTTCTGCTTATGTAATCAGCAATACTAAGCTTACGTAATCTCGGATAAGGAGGTGTTTCTTCAGACATTAAGTTAAAAAGAAAGGATTTTGAGACATATAAAAATTGGAAAATTAGTTTGTGCTTTTATGTGTCTTCTTTACAAAAAAACAAGAAAAAGCATCAAAGAACCGAAAGTTTTAGAATGAGCTCATTAAAATCAACGGGCATCTCGGCTGAGGGACATGTGATCGCCGGGTGATCGCCATTGTAAGTGAAGTTGAGTGGTGGGGAAAGATGTACCTTAAAATGATAACGGTTCATAAATTGAGTTTCGAACCGATTACCGTTGATTGCATCTTACAATTTTCAATAACACAACAAACCTCCTCAAAACCCCAACAGTCGCCACCCCGCATATTCCCTTTTAACAGTGCGCGTAAGTTCGCTGTTTCGGGGGGGATCACGAAATTTGTACTTTGTGTACCTGGCTGCTTATAACATTTGAGAAGACCGTAAGAAGCGATTCTTGGTAGAATTAACAAGTTATTTGTATCACAATTGACTGCGATTTCCCAAACAAAGAAAGAAAAAAAAAAAAGAGAATTGCTTTTACTTGAAACGAACTCGGCCCACTGTCTGAACCAGTTTGTACTCAACCAAACCTTTCTTACCCCCCCCCCTCCGAGACGAACCATATCTCGGACGCCACAAAACAGAAAAAAGGACTCTCGGCACATCAACGGTTTCTGATAATCGAGATTGGTCTTGTATTTCTGGACATATACTGGGCTTCCATTGACTCTTTGTTTATAAGAAAGGGGTTACAGCCATAGAGACAAAACAATTATCTATTACACAGCCCCTTATCTATTTCTATCTACACCTTAACCTTCCAATCTCGAATAAGTAACACACTCCTGTTGATACATCTATACAACTGCACATATATACACAATGTCATTCAAGAAATGGCTCGGGAATGGAACACCCAAGGATAAGGACTGCCTCTCGGTTCCTCAACCAAATTCGTCGAGAAATGGCTCACTTTCTGGTCGTTCATCTGTTAGTTCAAAAGCTGAGTCAGTATCACAACCCCATTTAGAATCAACGATAAGTCAAGGAATTCCTGAATTAAATGATCTACAAGAATTAGGAGAAGATCAAGATGAAACAAATGATCAGATTAATGGCATTATTCCAAATGCATCTGATGAATTCCCCTTTGGTGATGGATCAAACAAAATCTACGGTATGGAGAACTTTGGTAACACATGTTATTGTAACTCAATATTACAATGTCTCTACTACACAAATGATTTTAGACTGGACGTCTTAAGATACCCATTAAGAGATCCTACATTACCTCGTCCTAGAAGGGCAAGTATGCCCGGTACAAAACCACATCCAGCTACAAAAGTTGAACTGATGTCCACAGATAAGGAAAAGGATAATGATATAAAGACACAAAAGACTTCCATAGGCCGTCGTACTTCCAATTTCTTTGGTCGTAACAAAAGGGACTCTAATGATGATGAACCAGATGAACAAATATTAGAACAACAACAACAGCAACTACAATCACAACAACAAACTCCTTCATCAATCAATAACCCACTGTCCCAACCAAACCCAAATGTGACTATTATAACCATTCCAAATATCCGTACTTCCCCATCTCGAGTCGTTATTGGTAAGGCTCAAGATCCTAATGCCACTGTGGATACTCGTAAAAAGACAGCGTTGATTAAAGGTCCTATAATCAATGTGGATCATTCTCTAAATGGTGGTAAAGCTACACTCTTTACTGCCTTAAAGGATGTATTTGAGGCAGAAACTGAACATAGCTCTAAAATGGGTGTGGTTTCACCTTCTTTCTTAGTAGATACTTTAAAGAGGGAAAATGAATTGTTCAGAAGTGCAATGCATCAAGATGCTCATGAATTTTTCAATTTTTTACTTAACGAAGTGATTGACTCGTTAAATGGATTTACAAAAGACGAGAGTAATCCTATCAGGGAATTGTTTGAAGGATTGTTGACAAACCAAACAAAATGTCTCACTTGTGAAAATGTTACAAGCCGTGATGAAATGTTCTTGGACCTATCATTGGATTTAACAGATGTGGAATCACTTGAAAGTTGTTTAAAGCAGTTTTCTGCTAGTGAAATGCTCGCTGGTAGCAATAAATTCTACTGTGATAACTGTCATTCCCTTCAAGAAGCAGAGAAGAAGATGGGTTTAAGAAAATTACCAAAAGTGCTAGCACTCCATCTTAAAAGATTCAAGTACAGTGAAGAGCATCGCAGAAACGTTAAGTTGTTCCATAAAATGAATTATCCACTACATTTAAGATTGGAACCGGATATCCCAGCTGAGAAGAAAGAAGATGGTGCCAAATTCTATGAGTTATATGCTATTGTGGTTCATATTGGTGGTGGACCTCATCACGGTCATTACGTTGCCCTTGTGAAAACTGGTGAACTAGGTTGGTTGTTATTTGATGACGAGACGGTTGAACAGATAGATGAGGCCTTTGTTTCTAGATTTGTTGGAGATAGCCCAGATCTGGCAACTGCCTATGTGTTGTTCTATCAGGAAATCACCTCTGAGAAGTACGAGGCTGTTCAGAAAACCGAGATATTGCCATCAACAATCTCTGAAATGCCTTCACAGAAAGAGGCGAAAGTCTTCAACACGGAATTCAACATGAATATGAAACCAGTGGAGACCAAATCTACAATTGACGAGACTGATTCTGTGTCTCCATTGGATAAGCTCACAAAAGTCATATCCAATGACTTTTCCATCAACTCATCACAACCTTCAACAGACTCGTCTGATAAACCAAAAGATACTTCAACATCAACTACAACGTCAGTATCACATAAACCAAGTTCCACTTTTGGTCGCTTGGCTAATAAGCCAAGTATATCATCCACTAGTGCATCAATTTCCAATGGTTTATCCACGCCAGCGACACAAAATTCTTCTGCTTCTTTAACAGCTGAGAAGCAAAGTTTCTGGAGACGCTCAGAGAAAGACAAGACAGTAGACAAGGAGAAGGAAAAAGAGAAGAAAAAGAATAGGATGAGTATGAGCTTCGGCTTCAAAAGAGGTGGCTCCTGATCCATTATCTTTAAAGTTATATATATTTATGTTTACTCTCAACTCATACATAGTTCTACAATGGAGATTTCAAAATTATATAGAATACATTTCCGTCTTTGGAGGTACGAAAGTTTATAAAGCATACAATCAATTATTACGGTTTTTTTTTTTTGGAACCTGTTCTGTTTTTGTCATTCTATGTCTCTTGCATCATAAATAGAAACTTTCAGTCTTGCATTACTTCATCATCATCCACCAATTCTCCATTGTCACCAATGAATTGCAGTCTCTCATCATCTAGCACAATCCAGACGTTCAAGTCTGAGTATGAATCAAGACATGCCTTGAGCTGATCCTCTGTGAAACCTCTTGAAATAATTGTGTTCTTGACCTCTTCAATTGGCAAGCTGTTCTTCTGTGTGCCGCCTCTTCTAGCCAAGTCCTGGATGATCTGATAAATTTTAGTTGTTGGAGTTTCGTCTTCACGTCTTTCGTCATCTTTACTGAATGAAGATCTGGCAACTTCAACCAATCTCAAAGCTTCATCAACATCCTCATTATAAACCCTATCGTCAAATCTTAATCTTGCAAGTGCCTGGGCCATTCTCAATATACCAAGCAAAGTTCTAGGAGTAGCTTGACCAAAGGACATTTTAGGATCGTTTTTGACTCTATGTTTAGACTCCTGTCTCATTCTTATGTAAGAGCTGCAAACGTAGTCGGCAACCTCTTGTGGCACTGTTGGTCTGAAAGATTTAGCTCTGATAACGTACTCTCTAATTGTTGTTGGGTCCAGTGGCTCAAAGTCCATCTCTGGATGTTTGTTGTTCATGTGGACATAGGCAACGTGCTGTGCCAACTTCTCATCGTTTTCCTGTGACGGCGTATCTAAGATCAAGAACAAGACATCGAATCTGGAAAGCAAAGCAGCAGGTAAGTTGATGTTCTCTAATGGTGAGATTTTAGTGTTAAAACGACCATAGAGAGGGTTGGCTGCCGCCAAGATAGAAGAACGAGCATTTAATGTCGTATTAATACCAGCCTTGGAGATAGAAATCGTCTGTTGTTCCATGACTTCATGAATTGCAGTTCTATCACTTTCATCCATCTTATCAAATTCATCAATACAACAAATACCGTTATCAGCAAGCACAAGGGCACCACCTTCCAATACCATTTCATCTGTGACTGGATCTTTCATAACTGCAGCAGTCAAACCAACACCTGAGGAACCCCTACCTGTTGTATAAACACCTCTTGGAGAAATCTTTGAAATAGTCTTTAACAACTGGGATTTAGCAACACCGGGATCACCCATTAAACAGATGTTAATATCACCTCTAATTTTCATACCATCACCAATTTTCTTGTCAACACCACCGACAAGTAAAAGAAGTAATGCCTTTTTAACATCTTCATGACCAAAGATTTCTGGAGCAATGGATCTTGATAATCTGCTATAGACGTCACCTTGTTCTCTAATAGTATCAATCTTTTTTTCGATACTAGCATTCAAATCGGCCATATCGTATTTCTTCTTATGTTGTCTAACACACTGGGTTTCAAGGTATGTCTCCGTTAACAAACCAGCACGTAATGCTCTGAAACCTGTGTATGGTGCTGGAAGGAAGATACCTGCTACATCGACAAGGTCACCTGGATTCATAGATCTTACCAAATCACCATTGACGTGTATACTGATTGTTCTTGGGATATGACCAACTGGTACTTGTGATGCCAATTCTTGAAGTTTAACCTCTTGGAATGGAGAGAATTTCGAAGCTCTTGTAGATGCAAACAATTTACCTTTTGAATTATTAGTCTTACATTGTTCTGATGGACATTCACTTTTTGGAGTGAAAGTTCTTTGAGTAACTTCTTCAAAGACTTCATGACCACATTGGTCACAAGTATAAGCTGCGACTCTAACACATGGTTTAACATCAGATACTCTTGTAATCATACCTCTAACGGTGATAAGTTTACCAACGTGTTCACCTTTAACATCTCTAACTGATAGAGCTTTAAATTCCTTTTTACCAAAGGATTTTGTTGGTGGTCTAAAATAAAGGTTATAACGACGAGTTAAATTAGGTGGGAAACCTCCTTCATCAATTTCATCATTATCTTCATCTAAAAGACCTTGATTTTCTAATTCTTGTCTTCTTTCAGCACGTAATCTTTGATTTCTCTGTTTTCTTTGATGTAAAACCAAATCAAGAACAGAATCTTGGAAATTTAAATCTCTATTTGGTTCTGGCATTAATTTATCAACTTCTTTTGAAAAAACTTCGATATAACGATGAGTATTTTCCATAATTGATTCTGTAAGAGATTTTCTTCCACCAATGTTAAAATCATTTGCCTGTTCATAATCATGAATATCATCCATATCAATGTACAATGATGAGATGGATCTATTAGCAATTCTTTGAAGAAGAACCATATACTTTGGACCATCAAGGACGTTACCCAAATATTGTTCCTCTTCCAATGATACAGGTTTCACTTTTGTATCGAAAAACTCATCTGCCTTTGTGATTGTATCGGTTTTGAAGTGTTGAAGGAAATCGGTGATATGCGTCGAGATTTCCTCGTAGTTCACGTCGATCTTAATGGCTGGTAATGCCGAAGAAGTAGCCATTTGTATTGCAAAAGTCCTTTTGTCTCTTTATTGGTGTTAATAGTAAAGAGAGACTCTTCCACTTTTCAAGATCGCGATTTTATGTGTGCGGGCCCCCTTGGGGAGATTCTGACGCGTAAAGGCGCGCGCGCGCCCCTCGTGTTTTTTGCCAATTACATTACCCTTTTAGGCAGTTTGGCAACAAACCGGGGTGGGGGTTGGGGGCTCACCGAGATTGATAATGAAATGTTAATTGAAGAGTACTCAAATAGTGCTTTATTTGCTTAGAATATTGGACAAACAAGGAGATAATGAGATATATATTAAAAAAGAAAAGAAAAAAGAAGAAAAAAACACTTTGGTCACGTGACCAAAAACTTGGTCACGTGAGTCACGTGACTAGCACTCAATATTCCAAGATGAGATATATAGGTATTAAAAAATATACCTTCCAACCTTTTTTTACATTAATTATATCTGTATAATATAAAGCCAAGTTTTCTTTTTTCATATTTTTTTTTGTTGTATGTACAAAGACATAAAAATTGTGTCAAAAGCCTCCCCCAATGAGATGCGTACACCCACAGCTCTTTGTATATAACGTAAATCCTACAAAATTTCACTGTTTAAATTGCAAAATGTTTGTGTAAATGACAAATAAAATAAATGAAATAGCAAAATAGCAAAATAAAATAACAAAATTTGGAAACCCAATAAAACAAACCAATCAAAATATGCGCAAGATTATGTAATAAAGGCAGCCAAGGTGTCAACAGCTGATCGCAATTTTCTCCCCCCCCCTATAAAAATAGGGGGGTGTCCACACACACCCCTCCTCCCCCGTGGGGATTAACTCTCCAATTGAACTTGAAATCATACTCAAATGTCATCTCTTTATGATTTCCACCCTGGTGAGCCACCAGCTGGCGAAGATCAACTTCCACGTCCAAAGCACATTAGACGTTTCACGGGATTCTCCCCGGCAGAGATCAAGACTATTGATTCCGTTATCCCATTGAAATCTCGTGAAACATGGAAGAAATATGCAGTTCAAAATTTTGATTCTAAAGAATCATTTGAAAGTAACTTTGTTAAACACGTTGAAACAACATTGGCAAGATCTCTTTATAATTGTGATGAATTGGCTGCATATCAAGCAACTTCAAATACTATGAGAGACAATTTGATTACCAATTGGAATAAAACTCAACAGAAACAAACTACAAAAGATCAAAAACGTGTTTATTATTTATCACTTGAATTTTTGATGGGTAGAGCTTTGGATAATGCCTTAATCAATACGGATAATAGAGAATTGGTGAAAGAATCTGTTGATGAATTGGGATTCAATTTGGAAGATGTATTGGAACAAGAACCAGATGCTGCATTAGGTAATGGTGGTTTGGGAAGATTAGCTGCTTGCTTCATCGATTCAATGTCTTCTGGTGATTATCCAGGTTGGGGTTACGGTTTGCGTTATCAATATGGTATCTTTTCTCAAAAGATCATTGATGGATATCAAGTTGAAACACCAGATTATTGGTTAAAGTTTTCAAATCCATGGGAGATCCCAAGATTGGAAATTCAAATCCCAGTGGATTTCTATGGTCATGTAGAACATACAATCGATTCAAAAGGTGAAAAAAAAGCTAATTGGATTGGTGGTGAACGTATTCTTGCAGTTGCTTATGATTTCCCAGTACCAGGTTATAAAACTGAAAATGTTAATAATTTAAGAATGTGGTCAGCTCAACCAACAACAGAATTTGATTTTGCAAAGTTCAATTCAGGTGATTATAAGAATTCTGTTGCTGATCAACAAAAAGCTGAATCAATCACCGCAGTACTTTATCCTAATGATAACTTTGATTCTGGTAAAGAATTAAGATTGAAACAACAATACTTTTGGGTTTGTGCCTCTTTACATGATATCGTTAGAAGATTCAAGAAGTCAAAGAGACCATGGTGTGAACTCCCAGATCAAATTGCAATCCAATTGAATGATACCCATCCAACCTTGGCTATCCCAGAATTGCAAAGAGTATTGGTCGATTTAGAAGGTTTGGAATGGGATGAAGCTTGGAAGATTGTCACAGAGGTATTTGGTTATACAAATCATACTGTCATGCAAGAAGCATTGGAAAAATGGCCTGTTCCATTAATTCAAAAACTTCTTCCAAGACACTTGGAGATCATTTATGAGATCAACTTGTTCTTTTTACAATCCGTTGAAAAGAAATTCCCAAAGGATCGTCAATTGTTGGAACGTGTCTCCATTGTTGAAGAATCATCTCCAAAGCAAATTAGAATGGCTTACTTGGCCATCATTGGTTCTCATAAAGTCAATGGTGTTGCTGAACTTCATTCCGAATTGCTCAAGGCTACTATCTTCAAGGACTTTGTTAACATTTATGGCTCTTCAAAGTTTACAAATGTTACTAATGGTGTTACTCCAAGAAGATGGTTGAAACAGGCTAACCCAGAATTGGCTGACCTTATTACCTCTAAATTGGGTTCTGATGATTACTTGAAAGATTTGTCAAAGTTGAAAGTATTGGAAGATTATGCGGAAGATGAAGACTTCCAAAAGGCATGGGCAAAAGTTAAATTGGATAATAAGGTTAAATTGATTAGTTTAATCAAGAAGTTGACCGGAATCCAAATTGATAATCCTGATGTCTTATTTGATATTCAAGTCAAGAGAATTCATGAGTATAAACGTCAACAAATGAATATTTTTGGTGTCATTTCTCGTTATCTCAAGATCAAGAATGCAACTCCAGAGGAACGTGCCAAAATCTTACCAAAAGTATCAATCTTTGGTGGTAAGTCAGCACCAGGTTACTACATGGCCAAGACAATCATTAAGTTGATCAACTCTGTGTCCGAGGTTGTCAATAGTGACCCTGATGTTGGCGATTTACTTAAGGTTGTCTTTATTCCAGACTACAACGTATCAAAAGCTGAAGTTATTATTCCAGCTTCAGACTTGTCTGAACACATTTCCACCGCTGGTACTGAAGCCTCGGGTACTTCTAACATGAAGTTTGTTATGAATGGTGGTTTGATTATTGGAACTGTTGATGGTGCCAATGTAGAGATCACCAGAGAATGTGGTGAAGATAATATCTTCCTCTTTGGTCACTTGGCTGAGAACGTTGAAGATATTAGACATTCTCATAGATATGGTGGTTACAGCCTTCCAGAGTCTCTTGAAGAGGTTTTCAATGCCATTCTCTCGGGCAAATTTGGTGATTCAAATGAGTTTAGTTCATTAATTGATTCTGTCAGATACCACAGTGACCACTACTTGGTTGGTGATGATTTTGATTCCTATCTACAGGCCCATGAACTCGTTGACGAGGCATACTTGGACCAGAAGGCTTGGATCAAGAAATCCATTACCAGTGTTGCTAACATTGGCTTCTTCAGCTCCGATAGATGTATCCAGGAATACGCAGAATCCATCTGGAACATTGAGCCATTGCAGTGATTACTTTTTTTGTTTGTTTGCTTTTTTGTCCATTTCGATCCGCTTATATACTATTTATCTCTCATATATACAACTTCTTTTACGTCTCAATTAGGCACCCGGGCCGAGAGCCATAAAGGGTCGCGCGAAACTCCAGTTTGGGGGGGGGGGGTCCAAAACCGAAAGGGGCACAACGAAACTTCGACTAACTACGAGAGCCATTAGCACTGTGAGTGATCAACAAACGATGCTGCCATATATTGTTTCTCTGGCGACGCTGCTGGTGTTGACACTGGCGGTCCCGGTGGACATTCCTTCGAAGGAGTACATCGTGGAAGATCTTCCTGGCCTCTCGGTGGTCAGTGAAGAGGAGAGACCGATCATGTATGCCGGACACCTCACACTCGACGAGGAAACCGACACGAACTACTTCTTCTGGAAATTCATCAAACCACAGACCGACTTCAATAGAACGATCATCTGGCTCAACGGTGGTCCTGGTTGTTCCTCCATGGATGGTGCGTTGATGGAATCGGGTCCCTTGAGAGTGGACTCCAACGGTGATCTGTACATAAACAACGGATCCTGGTACGAAGCTGGAAATATGGTCTTTGTGGATCAGCCTGGTGGAACAGGATTTAGTATTACTAAATCATATGATAAAGATTTGGATAAGGTTGCTTCCGACTTTGTAACGTTTTTGAAGAAGTACTTTGAAGTCTTCCCTGAAGATCTCGATAAGGAATTATACATCTCTGGTGAAAGTTATGCCGGACAATATATCCCATTCATTGCAGATGCCATATTGAAGGCTATTGATAATGGAGATCTTTCAGTCGATCTTAAGGGTTTATTGATTGGTAATGGATGGATTGATCCAAATTCTCAAAGTATGAGTTACATTCCATATCTTCTTGATGCAGGTATCATTCATAAAGAAGATGATTTCTTCCCAAAGCTTTTGAAACAACAAGAAAAATGTCAAAAACAACTCAGTGATGGTAATGCTAAGGATAAATTCTCAATTGCTGACTGTGAAAACATTTTAAATTTCATTCTATCCTATACCAGAGACAAAAACGCTCCAAAGGATCAACAATGTATCAACATGTATGATACAAGATTGAGAGACTCTTATCCAAGTTGTGGTATGAATTGGCCGCCAGATTTGCCAAACGTTCAACCTTGGTTGCAAAAGGACGAAGTTGTAACAGCATTAAACTTGGACGTTTCCAGAGTGAAGAAGTGGAGAGAATGTGATGGAGATGTCTCTCGATACTTGACAAACAAACATTCCAAACCATCTATTGGCCTTTTCCCTGGCTTATTAGAAAGACTGCCAATTATGCTATTCAATGGTGATAAGGATATTATTTGTAACAACTATGGTGTGACTAATTTGATTGACAGATTATCTTGGGGTGGTTCAACTGGCTTTGAAAAAGACGCTGTTGAATATTCTTGGAAATATGATGGCCTAGGTACCGGCACTGTTAAGTCTTCTAAGAACCTCACATTTGTTGATGTGTATGACTCTTCGCATATGGTTCCATTTGACAAACCAGCTGACTCAAGAGGATTGTTTGATATCTTTGTTGGTAATTTCAGAATCATCGATGCTAGTAACGAAACCTTTGTTGAAACCCCTGTCTATTCTGAAGGTAACTTTTTGTGGTCTGACGATGGTAAGGATGTTCCAAGTGATGATGGTAAGGATGACAATGACATCGATAATGACAACGATGACAACAATGACAACTCGCATGCTGGTTCTGGTAAGAGTGCAGCTCCATTTGTCCTATATCTCTTGGTCATCGGAGTTCTTGGTGGTATTTTATTCTATTATCAGAAAGATAAGGGTACAAAGGGTAACTCCATTCTCAAAAATGCCGCCACCAAGCAGAAAAGAACACACGCAAAGAAAACTGTATCGTGGGCCGATGACAATTCGACACAAGAAACTGGTAACGTGGGACAATTCCTCAATGGTTATACTACTAAGAAAGGCGGATATAGCTCCTTTGGTAACGATGATCAAAATTATGAAGATATTGAGCTCCAAAATCAAGGAACAAATGATTTTGATTTTGATATTGAGGATGAGGATGTTGAAGAAGGCAACAGACTAGTTAAAGGTACATAAATATTCATGAATACGCAAGATTTTAAGGTAATGATACCGTAATATTATAAGCATTCAATGGCTTGAGCCTTTTTTCTTTTTCTTTTTCAATGAGTACCATCACATTGTTCACATGTAACGAAAAGACGAAGATGAAGCGCAGGGAAAGGGCCCTCCCCAAAACCAAGATTTTACCACGGTCTAATTCACTTATTTCGGAAATACAGCTTTTCCGTAATACGCAGACGTTTTCCTCTTATTTTCAGTAGGTGTGTTCCTCCTGGTTTTCCGGTTTTCCGGTTTTGTGTCAGTTAAACGTCACCTTCGGAAAGCGGAACCTTGGTACAGCTCGCAGGAACTTTTCCTGGGTCATTTGGAATAATATAAGCGGGATATACTAATCTATCAGTTTTACTGCCTTTCTCGGTTTAGTACTTATTGCTATTAACAAACCTCACTCAATAGGAGAAGGATCGCTTTCCAGTTATTTCATCCATCGATTGGTTATACTACACAGACAACAGATGTATAGCTTCAAGAAGATCAGTCATCAGAGACAAGGCAAAAAGCCCTTACAGTTGATTGCAGCTATTTCTCCAAAGACTTCTGTATTCGAAAAGCAATTGGATCTCATCAACGGCGGTAATACTACTTTCTACTTCACCACAAACAAGTCCCCCAGAAGAAAGATTGGAGGCTACAACCCACCAAGCCCAGCTACTTCTCACCAACTTAGCCCCCCTCCACACAGTCCACAGAAGGAGATTTCACAAGCTCAATCATCTGATCCCAACGATTATAGTCGTCGAAAGGAAGTTTGTGTCAAGATCCCACTCCACAGAGTCAGATCGGTCATTAAATCGGTTTCCCAGTACATTGAGTCCTTAACTAAGGAGGACTTTAATCGAGCCGTGGACTATTTATCATATTCAAATATCGGTCTGTTTGCCATATTTGGTGAGAACTTGCTCAATACAAATAGGCAACTGTTCTTGATCTTTGTTCCGGTTGTGATGATTTCTGCCTCAAGAATGGTAATGAAGCCTGATGATAGTATTGTTATTAGCAGTTCCATTGAGGTAGTCCTATCTAACAAGAATGTTTCAGCAGATGTCCAACAGATGGTATGTCAAGTCCTGATATTTTTGAAGGTCTTGTTGCTCATCCTCATAGCAAAGACCACTGCATCTTTTAAACATGATCTCGACTACCAATCCCATATGGAAGTTTTCATTTTGATCATGTTGGGCACACTTATTGTCAGTACATTTGCTAGTTTGTTTCATAACGTCATTTCTTCTGTTTCGATTAGCTCAAAAGCCTCCAGATCATCAAAGGTCGACCATTGTAAGCTCAGTTTAAGTTCTCATGATGATGAGCTCCCTTCACCAACCTATGACGACTACTGTGTATTGGATACTCCAGAGAGTATCTAACGTTATCATTTGTTGAGTTCTCTTTAGTAATGTACGTCTGGATTATGATTTGCATATCATGTAGACTACGAATGGGCTAAGAGCCGTACTATCTCAATATCAATTTTATCAACTATGTACAAAATGCAATACAAACTGTTCTAGGGTGGATGAGACACCGACACGGCTATATGTACAATCATCAGCAGATTATAATAAGATGCCACAAGCCAACACCAAGAATAACAAGAGTCGTATGTGCCTTCGATTTTTTTTTTCATAAGCGTCGGATTCCAAAAACAAAACAAAATAAACTAAACAGAGGGATATAACCAAGTACTAGACTTAGTTCTTGTCCTCTGGCTTAGCATCGTTCTGACCGTTCTTGTACAACTCCTCGAACAACTTCAAAGAAGCAGTTCTCAACTCATCGGTCTTGGTCTTCAACTCAGCAGCGTCAACCTCCTCACCGGACTGAGCTCTAGCAATCAACTCCTTCAAAGAGTCAATCTGCTTCTGGACCTCAGCGGCCTTGGTCTTGTCAATCTTCTCCTCGAACTCCTTCAAGGACTTCTCGGTGTCGTTGACAGTCTGGTCAGCTCTGTTGGCGTTCTCGACGGCCTCTCTTCTGGCCTTGTCAGCCTCAGCGTACAACTCAGCGTCGTTAACCATCTTCTCGATCTCAGAGTCGGAAAGACCGGAGGAACCGGCAACGGTGATAGAAGCATCCTTGTTAGAAGCCTTGTCTCTAGCAGAGACGTTGATAATTCCGTCAGCGTCGATGTCGAAGGAGACCTCGATCTGTGGAACACCCTTTGGAGCTGGTGGGATACCGGACAAAGTGAAGTTACCAATCAACTTGTTGTCACGGACCAACTCACGCTCACCCTGGAAGACTCTGATCTCAACGGAGGTCTGACCCTCAGCAGCAGTGGAGAAGATCTGGGACTTCTTGGTTGGAATGGTAGTGTTTCTTGGAATCAATCTTGTGAAGACACCACCCAAGGTCTCAATACCAAGGGACAATGGGGTGACATCCAACAACAAAACATCGGTAACCTCACCAGCAAGGACGGCACCCTGAATAGCGGCACCAATAGCGACAGCCTCATCTGGGTTGACAGCCTTAGATGGCTCCTTACCGAAGAGGGACTTGACGGTCTCAACAACCTTTGGCATTCTGGTCATACCACCGACAAGGATAACCTCACCAACGTCAGAGGTAGAAAGGGAAGCATCCTTCAAGGCCTTCTTAACTGGGTCGACAGTTCTCTTGATCAAGTCATCGACCAACTGCTCGAACTGAGCTCTTGTGATCTTCAAGTTAATGTGCTTTGGACCGGAGGCGTCAGCAGTGATGAAAGGAAGGTTGATCTCGGTGGAGACAGTAGAAGACAACTCAATCTTGGCCTTCTCGGAAGCCTCTCTGATTCTCTGAATGGCCATTCTGTCGTTCTGCAAGTCCAAACCGTTCTCCTTCTTGAACTGCTCAACAATGTGACGGACAAGGACGATATCGAAATCCTCACCACCCAAGTGGGTGTCACCGTTAGTGGACTTGACCTCGAAGACACCGTTGTCAATGTCGAGAATGGAGATATCGAAAGTACCACCACCCAAGTCGAAGACAGCAACGACCTTAGCGTCGGACTTCTCCAAACCGTAAGCCAAAGCGGCAGCGGTTGGCTCGTTAACGACACGCAAAACGTTCAAACCGACAATCTGACCGGCATCCTTGGTAGCCTGTCTTTGGGAATCGTTGAAGTAAGCTGGGACAGTAACGACGGCGTTCTTGACGGTCTTACCCAAGTAAGCCTCAGCGGTCTCCTTCATCTTGTTAAGAACGAAACCACCAATCTGGGCTGGGGAGTAAACCTGGTCACGGGCCTCCAACCAAGCGTCACCGTTGGTGTGCTTGACAATCTTGTATGGGACCTGCTTGATATCTCTCTGGACCTCAACATCCTCCCAACGACGACCAATCAAACGCTTGGTGGCGAAAAGGGTGTTCTCTGGGTTAACAACGGCCTGTCTCTTGGCTGGAATACCAACCAATCTCTCACCCTCCTTGGTGAAAGCAACGACAGATGGGGTGGTTCTGGCACCTTCGGCGTTCTCAATGATCTTTGGGATCTTACCCTCCATGACGGCAACGGCGGAGTTAGTAGTACCCAAGTCAATACCGATGACCTGACCCTGGACCTTACCGTTGGAGTTGAAACGAGCCAACTTTGGCAAGCGGGACTAAACAATGTTAGTAATGTAACTTCAATCAGATGATTCCCATAAAACTATATCTTCACTCCATTCAAACTCTTAAAAGTGGATTGGTGGCGCTGCTCATTGTATGAATCATTTGCCCCCCCCCCGCTAAAAAGTCGTCGACGATGTGAAAAGTTGAGAAGTCGTTGTGGCAACGTCAAAGATGGTGCAACTTACGGTACGCAAGGAGTTACGCATAAAGCTGTTAGAGAGCATTGTGTGTGTAGCTTTGGAAAGAACTCTGCTGAGGTAACAGTGGAATACTTCCTTTAGTTGGACAAAAGGGTTCTTTTATAAGTGTGTTCAGTGGATCGATGGAAGGCTCTGGAAGCTTTTTTTTTCTCCACGCAACTGACGGCGCCGGAACTTCCGCGAATTGACACCAAGTTACCCGGCTGTGGGGGTGTTAAAAAAAGGTTCCGCCCACCCTGTGTAGGGCTGTGTGTTCGGATGAATGTTCAGGTGTTTGGCGGTGTCCGGGTGTGTTTGTCGGAGTTACATGCAAACTCCGACTTGTCGTTATGTTTATTCATTTTAACAAACAATTAATTGGTAATTTAGTTATTGATGTAGCTGATACCATCAATTGAATAGAGTAATATTGAGTAGTACTTTTCTTCAATTATTTAAACCCTTTTCTAAGAGTACCATATGAATTTTCAATTTTTCACTTCAAAAATGTACTTCCATCCACCATTTTCATCTTAATTATCTCTACAAAATGAATAAATCTGTTTTTAAAAAATTTAAATTATAAAAATCTAAGAAGACCATTTTAATCTCTATGAACATATAATAATTTAAATATATTTACTATTGGTGTTTCCACTACAAAATCAAGCTAAAAATGAGAGATCGAACATATTGAGAAAGGTAACCAGGGCAACCAGAGGCCATGGGCTGAAAAATTCGAGAAAGGCGCATATAAACCGATGAAGATATGTACGCGTACTATAATAAGAGAATATCAGAGCTACAAACGTCATATGAACAATTGCTTTTTACTTCAATCCTTCTTCTTATATCACATAAAGTAAGGATCCAGAGAAGATGAATAACAGGTCAATACCAGAGATCGATCTAGCCTTGCTAAGCACACATAAAGATGATCTTCTATCTCTACTAAGGCATGCCTTAATTGAATATGGTGCTTTTTGTGTTACATCAATTGATGATCACTTTGATGAGAATATCAGTATACTCACATGTGATCAAGCTGCTCGGTTTTTCAAAAGTTCAGAGGTTGTCAAGTCAGATATAGCCATGGTTAACTCAAACTCATTTCTAGGCTACACATCCGATATAGAGACATCAAATCTCAATTTAATTTCAGAATCTATACATTTCTCTTCAAAAGGAATGGAAATAAACACAAATAATGAATACAAAAATATCGTTGGGAAAAACCAGTTCCCAGAGGGGAAAAAGTTCCCTTACATGGAAAAGTCTGTCAATAACATCTTTTCATCAATGACAACATTTTCCAATTTAATCATGGACCTCATCATAGAATCTTTACAACTTAACGACGAGGAATGCAGTAGATGTATCAAACCAAAAAGACAATCTGATCAGTTTTTCAAGCTACAAATAAGCTCGTTGAGACCCTTGTCTCCAGAGGCATCTCAACAATCACTTCAGTACTCATCGCAGAGGGACATATCGCTTCTCACTTACATTTATCAAACACCGTGCAGAGAACCATCCATTCAATTCCAGGATATTTTTGGGGAATGGCTTGATATTCCAACACAGAACAAGAATTCTATAGTTGTTACTGTCGGTCAGTCACTTGAACTTCTTACTCAAGGTGTAACTATGGCTGCAACATACAAATTCTTACCTTCAACATCAACTAGAATCGTCACCCCATTTTACCAACACGCAAATCTTGACTCTCAATTAGAGCCTATGACTATGGATAAGAAGCTTATGGATGTTATGAAAAGAAGAGAAAGGCTTAGATCACCAATGACGAAGTCTAATTTCAACCCTAAGTCACCAGTTGCATCAATGCTGTTCTACGACTGTGTCAAAAAGTACCGTGAAGTTAGTAGAAAATGGTATATGGAAACAATCAAAACCATCGAAGAAGAGGAGGATAAAGATAAAAGTTCAAGTTCTGAAGTTACAAAACGAATCAACCTCCTGGCTACCAAAGAGCAGAGATTTGTCAAATTATTTACCTCATTGGACTCAATCATGTACTTGAATATTCCTACGAAAGTTGCTGATATCAAGGTATTTACATTATTGCAACAGATGAAACGTCTTTGTGGTTTTAATGTTCAACTTCATGATGTTTTGCAAGTGTTTTACATATGGCCTAACTTTGTCAGCCTGAAAGTTGACGATGATAGTGAACTTATTGTTGATGTAGATGAGACAAGGGACATGCTTTCCATCAAGAACATCCATCAACGTATCGAAAAATTCACTCAGCTTTTGAAAGAATGGATGAACAAAAACAAGGACCAGGATATCCCATTATTATGTATCGAAGACATTCAGAAAAAGACAGTCTTTCAGTCATTGGGAAAGAAGAGAGCAAGAATGGAGATTTTACAAAAGAACACACAAAAGAAGAAGAAGCCAAATAATGAGACGGGGCTTTCACTATTACAAAGAATCCAGAAGAAGGAACAAGAGCAGCTAAAAGGGTATGTATCACCAGAGCAAAGATACTCAAATTACCTCGATGGTAAAATTGAGCAAGTTCTCGATATCATTGCCACAATGAGACCTGATAAACCACACTCAATTGATCGCCTGACAGAGCAAGTCATGACCAGTCTCAAAACAAAGAATGCATTGGCAGAGAAGGAAGCTGGCGATTTAGTCTTACACTTAGCAAAGAGGTTCCCTGATGTATTCAGAATCTTCAAAGGTAGAGATATATCGGTTTTAAAGTGGAATGACTTTGATTGTAAAGAGCTAAAACAAAGACCGCATTGATTTATTTGTTACACTTACATTTGTCCATGCTAAAGATCTAAGATAAATATATTCGACTTGGTAATGTACAGGAATTGACAATGGTCACAACTTTCAAAATGTTGATCAGCTTCTTTGTCCTATTAATATTCTTTAAAATTTTGTATCAAGGTAAGAAAGTTACTTCTTCTCTTCGTTGTCACGAATAGCAATATCAGCCGGCTTGTAGTCCATAAAGAAGTACTTCAAGACCAACTCAATAGCCCAGGCAACGACCAAGTCTAAGATCAAAGTGACAGTAAGCTTGAACTTGAAGTCAGAAGTCATTGGAACAAACTTCATTGCTTCATTCAACTCTGGCATGAACTCAGTTGAACCAGCAAGAGCGAGACCAGACACAGCAAGCAAACCATAGTACATACCCTTGTTCTCAGTGATACTCTCCTTGAAAGGTCTACCCTGATAGTTAACAGCAAAGGTCGAAACCTGCTGGGCCAACTGAAGCAGGAAGATACCTGTGTTCAACAAAGAAGGAGAAAATTGTTTCTCAAGGTCAACTTGAGGCTCTCTTGGTTCAAGTTTGTAGATTTCGGAGGTAACATAGACCAAAGTTGCAATGTGAACTGCGAACTGACCAAGAATAGAACCCATAATGTAGATGTTGAAGATACCAGGCTGTGGTCTTTCCTTGGACAATTTCTCAATTGGCTGACCCTTAGAAATAGACAGGAAACAGATAGAGATCAAAATACCAGAGACAGTAGCTTGACCGTCACCGAACTTGACACCAGCAAGATAGATGACAGACAAGGAGTAAGCACTAATCAAACAGTTCAGGGCCAAAATCTTGTACATCTGGATAGTGGATACCAATGCACAACGGCCTTGACGAATAATCTTGGTAACGGCGGAGACATTGGCCAGCTTTGATGTAAATGGAGCAGCACAGGAAGCATCACCCAACTTGAGGGTAGGGGCCTCTGAATCTTCCTCAAGTTGATTCAGAGACTGCATTAATAGACCGGAAAGTTCACTCTGAGCGTTGTTGTTGACAACGTTACCGTTGCGGTCAACAACTGGAATCTCTTCCTCACCCTTAGCCTTTTCAGCAAGAGCTTTCATCTCTGGAGTCACCTCGATACCTTGTTTTTCAATAGCTTTCAAGTAGTTAGGGTTGGATGGGCCTGGTGGGTACAAATGGGCAATGACGAGTGGAGCAGGTGGATTTGGCTTACCCCATCTAGTCATAAGCTCGCATTGCTTAGCATAGACTTTCTGGGTAGCTTCAAGCTTTCTCTGCTCAGCAATCTTCTTCATACCTTCTTCAGTACCGTTCAAGAGCGCAACACCGACATGTGCCTGCTTCAAAGCACCAACATCATTAGTACCATCACCACACATCAAAGTCTTATAACCCATGTGCTTCAAGGTGTTCAAGATGAACTCCTTCTGGGATGGGGAAACACGGGCATATACCCAAGTGTGTTTAATCAAAGAGTGTAACTGTGGGTGATTCAACAACTTAGCAAGAGCATAACCAGTGATAGCTATATCGTTTGTCTTGAACATAGACTCATCAATCTTGTCATCCGAGCTAAATGGAATAATTTTGGTTTCATCGACATTTCTCCAAATCATTTCATGGTCACCATGATGAGCTTCTGGTGCATCCAAAATCAATACTTCGCGTTCAACAATCTTAACTTCGTTGGCAACAAAAACAGCAGTCAATGGGTTATCACCAGTAATCATGATAGAACGGTGACTGGATTCGTTAAGCATAGCAATGGTCTCAATAGCATCATCTTTCAAAGGACAGTGGAAGACGAGGAAACCTGCAAAGGTCAAACCTTCTTCAACGTCCTCACGTTCAATTTTCAAGACCTTGGATGGAGCAATTTCGTCCTCCAAGTACTTATAAGCAACAGCCAAGACACGGGAACCGGAGCGGGTAAAGGACTTATAAATAGCCTCATAGTTCTCTGGGACAACGGATAATCTCTGGAGAATAGTCTCTGGAGCACCTTTGACGGAGACCAGGGTCTTACCAGCAATAGAGGAGATGGAAGCAGATCTCTTCAAAGCAGAAGAGAATTGGAAACGACGCAAAATCTTAATTTTCTGGGTCTTTTTACCTTGCTCTCTGAAGACAACATCCTTCTCACCGAGACTCCAACCAACGGCCTCTAATGTAGCCTTCTCCATTGGGTCACCGACAACTTCACCGTCATCCAACTTAACAAGAGCATGAGCGGAACCAAGAACCAAATTTGTGACCTCTGGAACTTCGGATGGTCTGGACAAATGACGAATGTCTTTGCCGAAACCAGCCAAACCTTCGAAGACGAGATCCTCTCCGGTCAAAGTACCAGTCTTATCGAAACAACAGACATCAATTCTACCGGCCATTGGAATTCTGAAAGGCTCAGTACAATAGATGTAGAACTTACTCAGGGCAGCCAATGAGGTGTTCACAGCCATGGTCAACTCCATTGGCAACTCAGGTGGGACGACGGAGGTAATAATCAAGACACAGTCCAAAATCAGCTTGTTCTGGATACGACCCATTTTAGTACCCTCCTCCCAAACGTACCAAGAGGCAATGATGGCGAAGACCAAAAGGAAAAGAATAAAGAAGAAGGACTCCAAGTTACCAACAGAGACACGTTCAGCAGAGAAGATCATGATACGGACAAGTGAACCTTGAGAGGTCTCGAAACCGGTCTTAGTAACAATAGCAAGGGCACCTTTGTCAGGAGCCAAGGAAATGATTGAGTCAGTAGGTGGAGTGACCTGAAGGGCTTTTGTTCCACCGTGCAACAACGAGTTCTTGTCCAAGCCGTCAATGTCCAACTTCTGCTGTCCAGGACGGAGCTTGATAGACTCCTTCAACAATGGAGTAGATTCACCGGAGAGCATGGCTTCGTTCATAATAGCGGAACCATCAGTCAAGATCATGTCACATGGGATGGCGAAGTCATCACCGGTACGGGTAACGGAGACCAAATCACCTGGTAAGAGTTCAGTAGTTTCAACCTGTTTCCATTTACCATCTCTGTGGACCCAGATGGAGAATGGCTTAACGCCCATTGTTCTGAACTCACTCATTGTAGAACGACGCTGGAACACAGTGGTGAACTCAAAAGTGACCAACATGAACAAAGTGAAGAGAGAGTAATACCAGAACTCATCGAGCAACCACAAGGCGACACAGAACACTTGGAAAACAAAGAATGGCGCAGTAGCATGCTCCTTAAATAGTTCCCAGAAAGATGGGATAGGGATATCAAAGTGATTCTTACCGTAAGCACGAGTCAAGAGGGAGAGATCACCAGTGATACCCTTTGAGTTTTGCAATTGCTTTAGCAATGGCTCTTGATCAATTGCAAACTGTGGAGGAGAGAACTTTGCCTCATCTGGGTGGTAGATAAAACGTCTTTTCTGGAATACGAAGGAAGTTTGGATAGTGTCTGGATATTTCTGGCGAGCGATTGGGGTAATGGCACCTGCACCAAAGTTAGGAGCCGCATGGAGCAAAATGTGGGATGCCTCATCGAGGGAATCCACTTGGACGTAGTTGAAGAGAGCATCAATGTTGATGTTCCAATTTGGAGCTAGCATCAACACCGATTGAACGGAGATAATAGCACCGAGGTAGATAAAAGTCCACTCAGAACCCTTAATGTACTCATCGTACCTCTTGGTGTAGATGTGGTAAAACATAGGGTATAACACCATGAACGGGAGGACGTAAACACGTTGCATCAAATCGCGCGGCCTCAGGAGCTGCGACGACTTGACCGCCACGTTATCGACGAGTTCAGACATCTTCAATAAGCTGAGCCTTTTGTTTGATGATCTGTGGTGTGTTGCACTTCTGTTGGCGTGCTTTTTTTTCGGGGGGAGTTGTTAACTTATCAAATTTCCGCTGAGCGGCTACGTCGTCGATTGTCGATTGTCGATTGTCGTTTGGTGCGCGCCACACCCAGAATACGAGTGGTTATTCTAGATCCTTCTACGGGACTGTAGTAATATGATGAATTCCTAATTGTCCATTTAAATGTTTTCAAAACTAACAATTCTCTTGTCCCACTTCATATTTGTCGATCATCTGTAATCTCATCATAGTTTTCCATTTTTCCTTGTCATATTCCCCAATGACCTCTGATGGGAAGACACTGCGATGAGAGTTTTCAGACCAGTTTGAATCTGGAGTCGTATTTGTTGTATCCTTCAAAACACTGGCTGTCTTCGTTCTCAGCAATGGTGTCTGTGGATCCTTCAACTTTCTCTTGCTGGGGGAGCTCTGAAGTTCATGTACATAAGAGAAATTGGGTACATCTGGTGATTTCTCGTCTTTGTAGACAATGCTTGATAATGATAAGTTCTTAATCCCCAGTTTTCTTGGTGATCTCTTAGATTTAGATCTTTTCAATGGCGAACTTGGAAGAGATGCACTATTTCCTTTGGATGAAAACTGCGACCCTTTACGACTATGTCCGAATATGGACTTATGCGGTGAATGACTCTTTGTCTTTGCTAGAGAGGATGCTTCAACTGGATTTTGCATATTGAAGGCAGATGCCGTTTGGTTCATTGCTGTCTTCAAGATTTCATTACTGTGTGATGCAACTTGGGCATCGGCCAAATATCTCAATGCCTCATCTGTGGAATCGTCGCATTCTTCTGGAGGATTATCTGAGTTGAGACTTTCACACACTCCTTGTTCCAACGCTGCATCCTCCATTTCTTCGGATGGTGGGGCGAAGATTGACGAAGAGTGAAATGCTGGTCTTTTGAAGTCAATGGGTGCCATAAGCTGACTCTTCTGGATAGCATCGTAGTTCTTTTCATAGTCTTCCAATGAAATTGTTCTCATTCCCTTGTTCTGTTTGAAGTAAGGCATAATGTTGTTATATGTTTGAGCCCTTGGAATCTGCTGTACCACAGTATCCTCTCCGAAATACTGCCTTGATATGTCATTAGAACTATGTGAGTTCATGAATTTGTCATTTCCCATCTTTTCTTGTCCCATGCTGTTATTTGTATGTGGCTTCAAGTGTGGTGGTAATAATACTGATGGGATTCGTTTCAATGCATCTCTTTCAAGCATCATGATTTTAGATGAAGACTCAACGTCCTTAAACCTTGAAAGCGTTGGAGTAAACAGCGCACTTTTGATTGTGTTGCCTGATTGTGACTTTGGGACTTCTGAGGAACCGTACTCGGAGACGTTGACGGAGGATGTAGATCTGTTGACAAGAGAGAGTTTCTTTATTGAGTAGCTGGGTATTGTTTGATCTATTACCAACTTTCTGTCATATGCAAATCCTGTCAAAGAATCTTTCTGATCACCCATTGATGAGTGGGTATGTGATGTAGTTATGTTGTCGTCGTTTCTGCCTGCAGTACCGACCAACGTAGCCGCGGATGCTTTCAATGAAACCATCTTCTCCTTTAGTGATAATTCACTGTTTGATCTATAGCGGCCATTTGTTGCTGTTGTTTTTGTGTTTCCTGTATCCAGTTCATCAAATTCTTCTTCT
This sequence comes from Petasospora bimundalis, assembly GCA_030569745.1. Classification (NCBI taxonomy): domain Eukaryota; kingdom Fungi; phylum Ascomycota; class Saccharomycetes; order Phaffomycetales; family Wickerhamomycetaceae; genus Petasospora; species Petasospora bimundalis. Next base: position 147,921 of record JAJMLR010000029.1, read on the forward strand.
TCAAAATATTCCCAATCTGAGTTATAAATCTGGATCTCAGATCCCACTGTTACTCCACCAAAGAATAACGATGCAACAAAGAGAGAGATAAATGACTTGAGCAGTACTGGATTAACAAATGTCGCACTGCTTAACAGAACGGTTATGTTCAGGGTATGAAGACCAGCTCCTAGTGAACACAGATTTGAGATAGTGGTGATGGCAATGGAAGCTTCTAGTGTAAAGTCTGTTGGTATTATGAAGAAAGGAAGTGCGAGGACACTGAAGAGCTCACCAGATATCAGTGTTATTATTCCTGCTTTATGAAATAGTTGTTTGTTATGGGTATATGTGAGAATTCCAAGAACTCCTGTGGCAATAGATGTAAGAATTGATGCCAACAGGAGAGCGACTGAAAAGCTCTGCCTATATCGTCTTGCCATTGTAACTTGCGACAACGACTTGACCTGAACTGGATCTCGAGTGTTGCGTTGTTGTATGTCTGTTGAGCAGAGATATAGTATCAGGCAAGAGGAAAGTTCTTATACCGTCCGGAGTTTTCAGTTGTGGATACTTCTTTTTTTACTGCGAGAATGCAAGTGAAATGAAATCTGGGATAAGTAGGGGGAAAGATCAGGCCTGATTTTGGTATGGTCCGCGACTCTGATGATGTACTACCTGTAAGGTAAATGCTTTGGCAAGACCTTGTTGTTGTTGACTTGGAAAAGGTCCAGCAAGTGCTTATATCACAGACAAATCTGTTAACCGAACAGGATCTACTGAGATCTCAGAAAGCTTTGTGGTCCGGGTTTTTTTGCTTGTTTATTTTGATGGTCAGTGCGTTTGCTGCAAGAGCGCCTCGTCTGTTTACTTTTCGCCCGATTCGGGGTGGCGATGAGGAGTTGTGTGCATGAGTCTCACTGCGCGCCAGTTGTGAACTCAGAAAGTCAATTGGCAATGAATTAGGGATCAGAAATTTTCAGGCTGTCATACGAAGAAGATATGTTACTAGGGTAAAGTGATCAACTTGTACTTGTAATTTCTAGTTTTCTATTACCACAATCAGCTATTATAATCTCAATGTTTTTATGTCGTAGACTTTATGCACTTGTCTAGGTGGTGCGTGTTAATCTTGCTTTAGTCTGTCTAACATCTGGTATCTAAAAGAGAGATACCTACTTTCAGAATGCGAGTGAACATTTTCGAAGGTTTGAAGGCTTGTGAGCGCCATCTAAAGTTCCTGTTCAAATATATCAGTTATTCATTAGCTCATTATAAAAGGACCTCTTGTAGCTTCTTTGAACAAATTCTAACTGTTCGCAGATGACGCTTTGATTCACAGGTACAGTGTTCATTGACCATTGATCTCGTTAGTTCCGTTAACTCTTGCATTTTCAAACGCTTATGCTCATCGACTTCTAGTACAGGGGCCAAAATACTCCACACTCTCTCAGATACTTGGCTCTTCATAACATCCTTATCTATTTTGAAGGCTTTGTATTGGACATCCGACTCCCTAGCAACCTCCCAAGGAAAGCACAAATTTGTCATACTGTACAATAAGATACCCAAACCCCAGACATCATTTGCTTCAGAGTCATATTTGATATGACTCAATGCCTCTGGCGACACTAGTGATCCAGTGCCAACATTACCAGTCGCCAATTCCCTCAGCTCACCAAAAGCAAACGCGGTACCGAAATCAATAATCTTGACAGTTGCAGTCTCATCTACTACAATATTCTCCATCTTTAGGTCGCGGTGAGAAATGAACTTATCATGAAGATATGACACACCTTCACAGATTTGCCTGAAAAAGCAAAGTACTTCATCTTCGCCAGGCTTAGTCATTTGTACAACTTTAAGAAGTGAATATGGAGCGTATTCAAGCACAATTTGATGTGTTTGATACCCAGCCAAAAAGTCGTAGACTCTAAGGATATTCTGATGGTTAAGATCCTTCATGACATCATATTCTTGTATGCAACGCAATTTATAATCTTGCTTGGATTCATACGGTTCTTTGGAGTTGAACGTCTTGATGGCATATAATTGATTGGAGGATTTTTGGTAGTAAAGATCGACTCTCGCAGTGACACCTGTGCCAATCAGACTGATTTTCTTACCATAACTCTTGTTTGAAATGGAGACCAATGAGCTAAGAGATGATGTAGAGTTTACTCTTGAAACCGGTTGCGAATGTCTTGATGATGATATTGATGACGATGAAGATTGTGGAGTACTTGGAGACGCTGTCCGCAGCTTGCGAAATATACTCTTCAGTGCCGAGCGTGGTTCAGTATCCGCTCGCGACATGTAGCCAATGGATATGAATATACGATTTTTGTATGTGTCTTTATGATTGTGCGGTTAGAGAGGTGCTATACCATAGTTGAGAATGAGGTTAGCCAAGGTGAGGGAAACAACACTGAATTTTCAGTTGCAGACGTGTTCACAAATGCGAGATAATAAAACACTAGAACTTTGATCGCCTGCCTCGAGTGAATTTACAGATTCCTTGCGTGTTTATGTTTACAGGATCTCAACCCGTAAATAAGTGATAGTTGAGATACGACACTGCGATAAGTAAGTTGTTCGGCTATCCAGATATCAACTATGAGCCCGGAGTCATTGGCGCTAGATTCCGGAGTCAACCAAAGCGTGAGGGGGGGGGAGGTCCTGCATCCGAGTCAGACAGGCGAACAGCCTTTCTTAGTTCTTCCCCGTACAAATGCTACAAGGGGAAGGGTATGACAGGGTCAGAAACCTTGGAAGTATAAAGACCCGGAGGTTGCTCCACTCCTCAAATATGCGTAGACCATAAAGCATAGTCTTAAACTCTTACCGCAGACTTCATCATCCCTCATCGGTTTAGCCCCGGAACTCAGAATTCTACACCTCGGTTCTTCCACGTCCACTCTAGCTCACCGGCCCGCTTGCAGTTTACTCATCGCATTCGAAAAGTTCTTGTAAAGTGACACAGATACCCTGAATAATCCACAGTTTTCCGTATCTCATACGTAAAGATGCTTCGTTCTCAGTTCCGTTCTATTGCTCTTGCTCAGAGAGCCACCAGAGCCTTCACAGTGAGTTCCTTTTGCAACGCTAATGGCCCTGGATCATTTTTTTTTCCAGTGTGTAACATTGCAGTCGATGACATCAGTGATGCTAACAATATTGAAATAGAGAAACTATGCCGTTTCTACAAAAGCTCAGGAGGTAAGTTTCGTTTAGTTTACAGTTTATCAGTTTTTATGTACTAACCAGTGTCCTCAAAGCTCCTCTCTAAGTCTGTTCAGGAGATCGACCCTGAGATGGCCGACATCCTCTCCAAGGAACGTCTTCGTCAAAAGTCTTCTATCACTTTGATTCCTTCTGAGAACTTCACCTCCAAGGCCGTCATGGACTTGTTGGGTTCTGAAATGCAGAACAAGTACTCTGAAGGTTACCCAGGTGAGCGTTACTACGGTGGTAACGAGTTCATTGACATGGCCGAGTCCCTCTGTCAAAAGAGAGCCCTTGAGGCCTTCGGTCTTGACTCCGCTGAATGGGGTGTCAATGTCCAGCCCTTGTCCGGTGCACCAGCTAACTTGTATGCTTACTCCGCCATCCTCAACGTTGGTGACAGATTGATGGGTCTTGATTTGCCACATGGTGGTCACTTGTCTCACGGTTACCAAACCCCAACCACCAAGATCTCTTACATCTCCAAGTACTTCCAGACAATGCCATACAGATTGAATGAGGAGACTGGTGTCATTGACTACGATGCTCTTGAAAAGTCTGCTGAGCTCTTCAGACCAAAGGTTATTGTTGCTGGTGCCTCTGCTTACTCCAGAGTGATTGACTACGAGAGAATGAGAAAGATTGCCGACAAGGTTGGTGCCTACCTCATGTCCGATATGGCTCATATCTCCGGTCTTGTCTCTGCAGGTGTTACCCAATCTCCATTCCCATACTCTGACATTGTCACCACCACCACACACAAGTCCCTCAGAGGTCCAAGAGGTGCTATGATCTTCTTCAGAAAAGGTGTTAGAAAAGTTACCAAGAAGGGTAAGGAGGTTCTTTATGACTTGGAGAAGAAGATCAACTTCTCCGTTTTCCCAGCTCACCAGGGTGGTCCACACAACCACACCATTTCCGCCCTCGCTGTTGCCTTGAAGCAGGCTCAAACCCCAGAGTACAAGGAGTACCAGAGAAAGGTTGTTGATAACGCTGCTCACTTTGCCGATGCCCTTAAGTCCAAGGGTTTCTCTTTGGTTTCCGGTGGTACTGACACTCACTTGATTCTTATTGACTTGAGATCTAAGGAGATTGATGGTGCTCGTCTTGAGGCTGTCCTCGAGAGAGCCAACATTGCTGCCAACAAGAACACCATCCCAGGTGACAAGTCTGCTCTTTTCCCATCTGGTTTGAGAGTTGGTACCCCAGCTATGACCACCAGAGGTTTCGAAACCAAGGAGTTTGACCAGGTTGCTGAATACATTGAGAAGGCCGTTGTCATTGCCAAGGACTTGAAGTCCAAGGCTCAAGGTGAGGATGCTAGATCCTTGCTCGTTAACTTCAAGCAACTCGCTGATGAGTCTGCTGAAGTCAAGGCTTTGGGTGAGGAAGTTTCCCAATGGGCTACTCAGTACCCTGTTCCAGGTGACTTTGCTTAAATCATCCCTGAACCGAATTAATATAAAATCACCACTAAAAATATAAAATTACAAAATAATATCACTTGTACTACAAATTGGAAACAAATAGGAGGCAGATGATTATCGTATATTAGATCATACAGCCAAGTGCTTGAAATGGCAACCCTTATCGGTACAAGTTCCATTTACAAGCTCAAGAGGACATAACATGTCGTTGTCATGGCTCGTAGTAGAGGTTCCTTTACTGGACAATCCTAATGATTTATAAGGGGTAAATTGTGAAGCCTGTGCCTGAATTATTGTTAGTCAGTACTGTAAGGGGGGTTGATTTGGGGGGGGGGGAGGGGAAGGGGAGAGGGA